>OX461808.1:43653451-44135025 GCA_949802685.1 Dicyrtomina minuta | reverse complement strand
CAGTCGTCTCAACAAAATACCCTTTTTTAATCCTTCTACCTGAAAACAATACCTTTCTGAATGTAAAAGGCTTAGCTTCCTCCATACTCGTCTCAGTACACTTCAATACCCAAACGCCTTTCTAATTTTCGTTTTCGTGGAAACGACCTCCCACTGATTATCCATCTGATAATAATAAAGACTTTACTTTATTTTAATTTTCACTAAACGTTTATTCCATGACACCTATAAAACCTTGACCCTTAGTTTACAAATAATCATTCACCTTGAGTTGCTTCAGTCTACATCTTGCTCGATTGTACTAACTACAAGTTTTTACTATGGTTTAACTCTAAAATTCTATCAAGTCTATAGTTTTGTGATTTTAAAACCTTTCTTTATCTCCAATTTTTCTGAACTTTTAACAAAGTCTATATTGAAACTAGTTTGTGTATTAAAAGTTGATTTTCGTCTTAAAAGTTGGTGAGTTGGAATATTTATTGTTTGTATTACTTAAGTTTCATTATTTGTATTACTTCAGTTTTAATTAGTAGAAAGTAATGAATAGCTAAAAACTAATACTTGAACGGTTGTCATTTGAGTTTTGATAAAGTGTTGTTTAATTGTAAATTAATGATTTGTTTTTATTTGTTTATTTTATTAGAAATGAGCGTCTTGCACATGTCTTCTAACGGTTATGAAGATGATTCCGACGATTCGGAGATTCCAGAGTTAGAATGGAATTCTAAAGAGGATCACCGTCTATCTGAAAATACGTTACAAGGTTATACAGGAAGATTTGATGATTTTTTTGATTCGAGTGACGGTTCTACACCTGCCAAGCAAAGGGTATTCCTACTTAAGAAGCTGAGATATTATTGCAAACTTCTCGCAACATTCAACGATAGTTATACAAACTGGATTTTCAAAAATACAGCAAAAATATATTTCAAATTAGTGGAGAATGAAATGTGTCAAGAACAGAATCGAATATCCTCATATGATAAATACGATGAACATGATGGATTACAAGACCCATCCCAGGAAAAAATGGCTGAGGCGGGGCTATTTTACTTGGGTGGTGAGCGACGATGGGTAAGTGTTTTTCAAAAATTAAATATATGATGTGAGAAATGAATGAAAGAGAACATAGCTGTGTAATATCAGAGGTTGGAATACTTATGATTAATGAATATTTTCTATTTTGTTATTACAGAGTGTCTGTTTTTCTTGTGAATGGATTGTACCTGATTTACCAGAGGGTTCTCATCCTTGGCATGAACATGTCCGTGCTTCACCTGAATGCAAATACATCACTTTTCAAGAGACAACTAATAAGAAGTTACCAACAACTAACCTAAATAGGTATAAGAGCTGTCCAAAACCTTTGAACTCAACTCGACGTGATCTCGAACTTAGAAAAAGCATTGTGTATGACAGAACAAATACTCAGATATTTGCAAAAGATGATGGTCCTGGAAACCGTGAATTTGAAGATTTAGCAGCAAGAGAGAAGTCTTTTAGTAAGTATGATTGGGATGAATATTCTAAACCAAGTATTAAAAAAATGATTGAAGCTGGATTTTATTGTACTGGGTTAGACTCTGCCAATTGTTATTATTGTGAAGGTGGATTTACAAATTGGAAACTAGAAACGAATCCTATTACAGAGCATGCCTACCATTATTATACATGTCTTTTGAGTAAACTTAATGATAGTAATGATGTTGTCGAGAATAATGATATTGAAAAGATGAGTGTAGACGAGTTAAAACAATTAATTGAATCTCATGAAGAGAAATGGAAGTGTAAAATTTGCTATCTTAATGATGCACATTATGCCATTGTAGCGTGTGGTCACCGATTTTGTAATAAATGTATTCCCCGACTCATTGAATGTGCCATCTGTAGAACTGAGATAGGTGACATTTTAAAAATATGGTAAATTTTGCCTGTTGTAGTTAGTTAAGACGAAATAATAAAATATCTAATTTCATTACAAATCCTTATATGTACTTTGTAAATTTATTATGTATACCCTAATTAAAGTAATTTTGCCTTTTGTTTTTTTGCAAGAGAAACTTTCATCTAAAAACAAATAAAACTTCATGTAATTGTAGACTTTCATATACAAATTTAAAAGTAAAAGACTTGTCTCTGTTATCAATATTAACTAACTTAATAGGGATCGATCATAAAAGAGAGTGGAAGTGGGAGTGGAAGAAGTTATTGAAATATTTTACCTTTACGAAGTTATGATTTTTGACTAATTGATTAATGATTTCCTTGCAAGACGATTTTATATAGAAAAGCTTTGTTATACATATATACTCTGCTTTTATATACTTGTGTATGCTGAATGTATGATAACGTGTCCATGTGGCTGGAAATCAGCGTTACAAGGTGTATTTTATATGTATACAGTGTTAGCGGTTGTGTAAGCTATGGGTTAATAAGTTGATACAGAAAGAGTAGTAAGTACAATTTACAAGTTTTAGACATGCCAGCGCGTGATTGAGACATGACTGTGTGTGATTGAGATTTATGATTTTTAATATAGTGTGAAGTGAAAAGACAAAAAAGCATTCAGAAGTAAAATATTGAATGAAAAAAGCAGATTAAGAAATCGAACAAGACAAAAGTAATCAAGGACAAAGAAACAAAAGTTAAATCACGATTATTTGTATGTTGAGGAGCACGGAACTTGAAATCACAAAACGACGAATAGAAGATACCACCAAAGTGAAAAAATAATCAATAAATAAAAACAGGAGAAAAATATTCAATTACAAAGAAACAAAAGTTAAATCACGATTATTTGTATGTTAAGGAATACGGAACGTGAAAATTAAAATAAAGTAAAGTCTTTATTATTATCAGATGGATAATCAGTGGGAGGTCGTTTCCACGAAAACGAAAATTAGAAAGGCGTTTGGGTATTGAAGTGTACTGAGACGAGTATGGAGGAAGCTAAGCCTTTTACATTCAGAAAGGTATTGTTTTCAGGTAGAAGGATTAAAAAAGGGTATTTTGTTGAGACGACTGTGGAAAAAGTAAGCCTTTTACATTTAGTGAGGTATTGTTGTCAGGTAGAAGGATTAAAAAAGGTTATCTTGTTTTTGAAAAGGAGTAAGAACCTGTACAATTTTATATTTATTTTCGTGTTTAGACTTGCAATTTGATATGAAGTGAATAAATATCATGTTATGAACTTTAAAATTCTGTTTGGACTTGTGCTTTATTAAAAAATATATTTGTGATAATGAGAAATACATATGTGGGGGTGTGTGGACTTGTCTTGGTAAGGGTAATTTACATTTATTTTATTTTCAAAGAAAACATACACATACTCATTTTGAGTTCAATTTGTTTTGTAAGTATTTTCTCAAAGTTGATTTTACATTTGTATTGATCTTAGCATTATTAGTCTTTTTAGAGTTTAGGTGTTTTTGTTCTTTTGGAATTATATATTTCTTTTGTGTCTTAGAAATCGTTTTACCTTTTGAGGTACGTTTATCACCTTTATAGTACAAGTTGTGTGTGTCATTTACAAAGATTAAGGGTAAATTATTACACTTGGAGACTGAATCTTTGATTTTATGAATATCTTTATCACTTGTAAAAGATGATTCAACATCAAGTTCTTTTATCTCCCCAGAGAGGTTACTGTGATCTTTTGAATTTAAGGGTATATTATTTTCATCTGTATATTCAATATTTGATTCAAGCATCAATGAAATGTAACTTTCAAATTCATTTACAAAAGTATTAGTAGGTTTGTTAGTTAAAATAAAGCTTATATCGGTATCAACGTGATTTTGGATACTAGATTCTACTCGTGTTTCTACTACATTTGTAATTATTGATGTTATTTCTTCAATATTTTGAGTATGTTGAGACAAGAAATCGTGGATGAACAACGACTTGTGATTAGATGTAAGTACTTGATCTTCATATCTTCTGAAAAATGATTCAAAGAGATCGATTATCTGTGTTTGATGTTGAGTAAGAATTATATTTATTGGATGAATGTAATCAGGAGTCTGTAAAAGTTGTTCTTGAGCTGGTGAATTAGATGAAGTTGTACTTGAGTTACTAGCTTTGTACATTGTAGATTGATTAAATGTATTGGAAGACTCTATTGAAAAAACAAATTAAATTTTATTGTTGTGTAACAGACCACAAAAATGGTATTAATTAATTTAAAAAGATCTTAAAGTAAAAAAAAATAGCCTTGACTTACCGAGTTTGGAGATTTGGTTGTTTATTGTATTCGTTGTGTGGTTCAACATGCTATATATATGAGTAAAATAAACAATGAAGTGTAAATCAGAGAGTAAAATACACGTTTAAATGTAAATCAGAGGCTAAAACTTTCTACAACTTGATACGAGTGAAGCTTTAAAGAAAATTGGGATGTGAATGATAGTTTTTAAGAGCAAAAAACCACTTTATATAGTGGGAAAACGCCATGTTTTATTATGTACTTACCTGATTTGACGGCTGTATCTGAAAAGTAACATGAAACTCTAACGACTCTGCCATTTTACCGATATTGAGTGTAGACTTGTATTATTTCTTAGTGAGTGTACTGGTATGAAAAATATTCGAGTGTGAGATAAAGAGAATACATTTAAGTAAAAATATATGAGATGTGAGAAATTTGCTGGGATATTGGGATATTGGGCTATTGGGCTATTGGGATATTGGGCTATTGGGATATTGGGATATTGGGACATTGGGATATTGGGACATTGGGACATTGGGCCAGAATTTACCTCCAGGCTATTTCATGTATAGTTACATTGTAATACATAGCTTTTACTTATATACGAAGTTGAAAAGACATGGGAATGTGTGCTTGATGTATAGTACTATATGGAATTGTGTGCTCGATATATAGAGCTATATAGGAGCACGTGATGGAGATATAGAGTCATGTAAGAATTCGAGTTGTGACAGGAAAAAAAGTCCTAAGTGTAAACGTTTGGTTGTAAACTTGGAAAAAAACTGAATAATTGGTGAAAAAACTGAATTATTACCGACAAAACTGATTAATTACAGAAAAAACTGATTTATTACCGACAAAACTGATTAATTACAGAAAAAACTGATTTATTACAGAAAAACTGATTAATTGTGATAAAACTTGGAAAAAACTGAATATTTGGAGAAAAAAACTGAATAATTGTGGTAAAACTTGGAAAAAACTGAATATTTGGAGAAAAAAACTGAATAATTGTGGTAAAACTTGGAAAAAACAGACTAATTGGAAAAAAAACTGATTAATTGCTGAAAAGAACTGATTAATCGGATGAAATGTAATAAAACGGATTAATTCGTGAATAGTTACATTGGATTACATAGCTTTTACTTATATACGAAGTGTAAAAGACATGGAAATGTGTGCTTGATATATAGTGCTATATAGAAACACGTGATCGGGATATAGATTCTTGTTGAGACAAGAAAAAATATTAACGTTAGAGTCTGAAGCGTAAACGTTTGGTGGTTGAAAGATTACCAGCACTGCATAAGATTAGAAAGGGTTGGTGAACTTTGGAATTCTTGGAAAGGTGCGCCATGGGGGTGCTTACCGTCCACATCGATGAGGATTAGGTTAAGCCCCTTCACCAAAATACTGCATGTATAAAGGATAGCCGTCTTAATCCTATGCACCTGCATGACCCTTGGGTTAACCCTATAGCACTACGAAAATCCTTATGGAGATATAGCACTACTAAAATCCCGGCTGTTTGAAGGATAGGCCGTTTAGAATACATATAAATACATACTCCATATGTACATGAAATCTTGTCATATGTACACCTATGCTAAACAAACGGGTGCAAAAATTCTGCTTATTTTACATATCCTACACACTACTCAGGTTCTTAAAGTAAAATTTGAAAAATTCGTCTATGAAAGACCTCATAGCCATTGTAGCGACCGTTACTGATCGTGAGGTAGTACCACTTACTAAATACTAGCTACAAAAAATGTGGTAATAATCTAACAAGATAGAAATCGAAATCGAGATCGAGAAGGAACACACTGAAGACGACAGCTTTTATACTTATCGTTATAGTTGTAGTATACAAACTATATTACCTACCATTACCATTATATAATCCTTACACTGCAATAGGCGTAGATGATAACAGGATAGTTACAGTCCGAAGTACTAACTATCCCAATTTTAGTACCTGTCATTTTTCTATATAGATTTCTTGTGTCGTTTGCTCGTCAGTACTCAGTAGTGAAAGTAGCTTTCACTTTCTTGCTTTCTAGGAAGCGCTACTCTAGATTTCTATTTTCAAGCGTACAACACGCTACAAAATAGAACTAGGACGACACTATATCACATATGACTAAAAAAAGTAATAATATTTGACTAGTACAAGAATTATGTACGTCACTTTGTACTTTTGTAGACCGTGGGCCGTGGGCTGGCTGAAGGTAAAGTAGGTAATTTTGTCTTTGTCAGATTACTTCCAATAAGATCTGTCCTTTAGATCATTACACACATCAAATTACTCATTTTATACACATATATCTAGACACATGGGCTACTAACCTTTAGCCTTTAGATGCGTGTGTTCCAGTATATGATAGAGATAAGTGGCTATTCATATTTAATACATACTATATGAATATAGACATGGTAGACATAGTAGGCAGTAGCAGAAGGACCAAAGGCAATATTAGCTCAAAAGACGAGGAAAAAATAACTTACATGACTTTAGTTGCTAAATGAAGATTTCTTCGTCCGGGGGTTGGGAATTCCCGGGAATTGATGTAGCCCACGCGTCGAATCAAATTCTCAATGTCCGTTGTGTTATCTCCTTCAACTGTGATCTCTGTCATATCTGGAAAAGGAAGACAAATATACGCACAAAATAAATAAATGAATTACAGTGGTACACAAGTATATAAAAAAAACTTTTTTCTAGTTTTTTTTAATGCACAGTTGTATGTAATTTGAAAGTTTTTAAAAAAAAATACACAGATTTTTGTAAATGATTATTGCCTTATAGTTTCTACTGCTTTAAAAATTTTAAATTGTGGAATTTTGCAGTTTTTTAAAAGTTCAATTGTTTTTATTTCGTGAATTTTCGAAAGTATACCTTTATCTAAATTTAAAGAGGTAATTGAAAATAAAAATGTGCAATTTGCAGTTTAAAAAATTTACATGTATTTTCCTAAATACCATAACTTCAAATATTAAAAATTGTACAATTTGCAGTTTTTAATTAGTGGGCACAACTCTTTGTAATTTGTAAATTTTTATAAACAGTATTATTTTTAGAAATGTTAGTATTTTAAAACTGCAATATGTGAACTTCGCTGTATCAACAAAATTGTGTAATTTGCAACTTAACAAAGTCAATATGTGTAATTTGCAGATTTAAAACAAATGTAATTTGTTTGATTTGTAGCTTTAGAAAATTCAAATATATGCAATCTCAATCTGCAGTTTAAAAAAATAAATGAGTAATTTGCAGCTTTAAAACAAATTAAATTTTCTTGATTTGTAGCTCTAAAATAAAAAAAATTTGTTTGTGTTGTAGCTTTAGAAAATGAAAATATATGCAATTTGCAGCTTAAGCAAATAAATATGTGTAACTTGCAGCTTTAAAACGAATTAAATTTGTTTGAATTGCAGCTTTCAAAGCTAACATTCGTTTAATTTGTAGCTTAAGAAAATTAAACTAACAATAAGTGCAATTTGCAGCTTAAGCAAATACACTTGTTTGATTTGGAGCTTTAAGCGAAAACATTTGTTTAATTTGTAACTTTAGAAAATTAAAAAATATCCAATTTGCTGCTTAAACAAATGAATATGTGTAATTTGCAGCTTTAAATCTAATGAAACTTATATAATTTGCAGTTTAAAAAAAACAATAAGTGAAATTTTTGAATAAAAAAAAGAAATTCTGTGTAATTTTCAGCCGAGAAAATTAAATTTTCGCCTATTTTCCAGTTCTTCAAATATTTAAAATTACACATGTAAAAAAAATGCAATACTCAATAAAACTTATACTCCCCTCTTCCCCATATCCTTTACTTGGGAATGCATTTTAAATTTTAAAAATTTCAAAACGCTATAAACATGCACATAGTATTTATAGGACTAACTGAAAGTATTTTACATTTCCCATCCCCAATATAGCAATGCAGGAACTTCAAAAAATAAGAATGTTCTTGTAACCATATGTTGGAACATAATTTAAATATATATTCCTTCCATCCATAAAAAAACACGTTGTATCACGGTCATAATCATAAAATATAGTCTATTCTTGGAAAGCTGTGTAGTGCGTAGAATATCTAAAATGTGATTTCTTCCCCTCTAGGGACACCCTCGAAATGTCCCAATTTTAAAGCAACGTAAATCTTATTTCCAAGTAGAAGAAGAAGAAGAAGAGATCTTCATCTCATCATACATAACATGGAGCACAATTTATATAATGCTGATAACACAAACAGAGACACAGAATTGGGAGCATCTATCTATTTACTTTTACAGATATTATTACACCAATCGATACATACCATAACATAATAGGACATGCACTCATTTTCATTTCACCCTTGCTACACACATGAGCAAAAAAAAGGAATTTTTTTATTTTTACATATAATGATTTTTAGCACTATCCAAATTTCTATTTTGAATTTAGAACAAAAGCAGAAAAGATTTGTTGGTCGTGGCAGACTGGAAAGAAAGGGAAAGCAAATAGAAAGTCCCAGAAAAAAGAAAGTTTATTTTTTTTGTGCTTCCTGATTTACTCTCTATACTTTCTTCACACGAATGTATAAGAAATGCAGTGAACTGAAGAACTTTCTTTTATGTACTTCACGTGAATGCAAATAAGGACTATGAAATTTGGAGGAAAACTGAAAACAAAAGAGATTCTAAATGATCACCTTCAGCAAAAATAAGTCATGTGAGAATACCTCGTCAGTCAAACAGCTAACAATAGAATTGAATAAGAAAAATAGTTATTTGGTTCATAAATAAAAAAGCTCACGTCATGTAGTACAAAAGCGTGAGTTTGTTATAAATTTTTGAGTAGTAAAGCATTCGAATTAAAATTCGTAAAGCTCAAGTTATGTTAGTAGTATATCGTTTATGAAGACCCACAATGATCCATTTCCAATTTATGCTAGAATTAAAATGAGCTATGTCAAAAAATACAGTAACTAAGATAAATTCTTACAATGCTAATCACGAGTTTCTAAAATGAGCAAATTGTTCTACTTACATGTTTTTAAAAAGGTCAAAATGTTTTATTTAAGTGTTTTTTGAAAGTGTAAAATGTCCTATTTACATGTTTTTTAAAAGTGCAAATTTTCCAATTTACATATGTTTTTCAAAATGTCAAATGTTTTATTTAAGTGTTTTTCAAAATTGTAAAATTTCCTATTTACATGTTTTTTAAAAGTGCAAATTGTCCTATTTACGTACTTTTGAAAATGTCAAAAAGTTTTACTTAAGTGTTTTTAAAAAATGTAAAATGTCCTATATTTACACATTTTTTGAAAGTGCAAAATATTGTATTTAGGTACTTGTTGTTTGAAAAATGCACTAGGTTCTATTTGCATGCTTTCATAAACATGTTATTTTAATTTTTTCTGCAGATAGTGCATTTTGTTTGAAACTAAAAATGGATATGGTTCATTTTGGTTCTTGTCAGACAATATTTTACATTGTATGTAAATCGTGAGGATATATAAAAATTTTGTAAAGCACCTTTAGCATTTAGAAAAATAGAATAAATGATTTAGAAAAAAAATGAAACGCAAGTTTACTAGCTTTAAAAAATAAGTTTAATAATACGTTGTAAATTACAAAATTATTTGAATTAAGCTACACGCAAAATAATTTTCAAAAAAATTTGAATGCAATCACAAGAATGTTAAAAAAACGATTAAATTGCCATAACTATTTTTTAAAATTTGGTTGTAAACAAAATGAATAACAAAAAACCAGCAGACACAAACAAAACTATAAACATTTAGCACTGTCAATATACCCAACGGAAAATTTCTAATATCATCAGAGAATGTCGTTTAATAGTCTCTCATAATAGTTCACTTTATAGACATATAACCAAGATTACTATACAGGAAAATGCCGGGGCTAAAAAAAGAGAAAAAACACGAAAGAAATAGCCGCTATATAACATACCTGTATTAGTCATTAATTGCATTCCAGGTTGAACCACCTCCATTCCAGGGACTTCAAGACTCTCTTTACATTTATGAAGGCAGGAGAGGACGGCGGGGTCCTCAATCTTCCCTACAAGGAGTGAGAGTCCAGCCAAGTAACCACGGAAATGATGTTTGAATTTATTCTCTGAGCCTTGCCAACAAGCCCCAATGCTCAGACTTGTATTTATTCCTTTTGCGGGATGAAGAGGCCAGTCATCAATCACTTCCGGATTGTTCTTATCCTGTTTCAGCGGCTGACCATCGATGAAGAGCTGGACTTCTGGGAATTGGACTGACACTGCGAAATGATGCCATTCGTCATCACAGACCTACGCAAGAGAAAGACACACAAGATTCTCAATCAGTATTTAGTATTTCGATTTTACTTTTCAGCACTTTCTATGTACGTTTTCTACGGCCTTACAGCCTGTACACATGTTCAACATTTCCCATTTCGACCAGGATCAGGAGGCACTTTCGCCCATACCATAATGAATTTCAGTACATTTCATATATCATTAGCTCAAAAGCATCTTATTTCGTTATTTTATTCAACATTTATTCTCATTTGCGGATCTCATTCGAAATCTCCGAATTATTTCAATCCCTTTTATTGCTCCACTTTCAACGCTACACAACAGTCAACATCAACACTTGAACACTACATGAGCAAATAAATTATCCAATAGAATCCCGGTAAATAAAAGAGACAGAGGTATGTGGGAAACTTATACGTACAATCAACATGTAATATGTTCTCAAAAGTTAAAGTACAAAATATAGATGGTCGTTTTATGCAAGGGCTATATCGTCTATGAAGAACCAAAATGACCCATAATTCATTTTTAGCTAAAAACAATATCCACTATCTACAAAAGTATTCAAATTATGTATTGAGAGCATTTAAATAGAACCGTTTGTACTTTTCAAAAACATGTAAATAGAACATTTTACTATTTTCAAAAACATGGAATTAGAACAGTATGCGCTTTTCGAAAATATGTAAATACAACATTTTTAACCTTTTTAAAAACATGGAATTAGCAAATTTTGAACCTTTTTAAAAACATGTTAATAGAACATTATACGTTTTTCAAAAACTTCTAATTAACATTTTACGCATATCTGTGTTTATTCATTTTGATTGTAGCCTAAATTGGATATGGGTCATTTTGGTTCTTCACGGACGATATGAACACAGATTCTAGTGTTTGTAGAATCGAAACAGGAGTTGTGCAATTTTTAAAACAATTTTAACATTATTTGAGGAGCACAAAAAATAGAATTTTAATAGCATTTAATTGACTTTGGACTGGACTTGGACAAAAATGCTTCTTCACTGACGATATTTTTCAACAAACAAATTCTGAAAAATGTGTTAAATTTTCGTAAAGGTTTATTTTAATTCTTCACCATGAGCCCATCCGATTCCAATATTATCCTTTATTTCTGCTGCTTAGCGGTTAGCCTGTAGTTGTCCATTCCATTTGACTTACGCATGTCAATGTATCTAAACTAAAAGACTATTAATTTCCACTGCGCACTATACAGTGACTGCAATGAAATCGAAACGCAAAACTCCTCTGTCTATGTACAAAAACAAAATGTACAGCCAAATTCCTCTCAAAGCAGAGACTCAACTTGCAACCAAAACGAACAACTAAAACAATGATAAATTATCCTCATGAATATTTTCCACATCAGCAGTCCGAATCCGCAATTCCAATCATCTTCCCCCAATTTAACGCCACACCATCAACCATCACGAATTACTACATACTACATACCACGTCAACCACTATAGTACTGGGCACCACTATGGCTGATGCTAAAGTAGCGTCCACAAATTACTTCAAGTAGTTTAAGTGAAGGGGTCTTGCTATATGTACTTATTGATTTATATGGGCGCATATACCCAATTTATTTAGGGAATGAGTTCTTCAAAGTCAAAATTTTCAATGTTTAAATGACGTAATTTGTGCACGCTCCCATTATTGCATTCCTGTTTTGTACATACGACAGCAAAAATGCAAATACAAAAGATTTACTCTTTTATTATAAGAGCTTTGCTAAAAATTCGCAAACAAAAATTTCAAATCTCTTCAAAGGAATTTGCTAGTACGTACAAAGGTACTAGTTTAAAATTGCTAAATAAATTATGGTTATTTATTGTTTAATTTATTTCTTTGATTCATTAGACAGAATTTTCTTGCAAATTTGATGCACACAAAAATAAAAACATTAAAGAGAATTCAGAATAAGGACAACCGTCAGCTGTAAGCTTACAACTTTTGAATTATTTAAGATATTTTGTTTTCAGAAAAAATAAAAAATTTCCGGCTAATTTTAATTTGCAAAATGTTGTTGTTGCTTTTCGTCGTTCAAGTTCAAGTTGTTGTCGTTCAAGTTGAGTGAGTGGAGCCCTGTTAAATGACTCAGTTGCATTTCCATTTCAAATCAGCTTTGATTAATTGCCTCATTGTTACTAAAACATAATCACTTAATATGATTGGTCGAAACAGTCTCTACATATTTTCTTCCCTTGCCATCTGCATCAACGAAAAACCAAAGATGAGAAAATCTATTATCGTAGTAAGTATGATTGAGTTTTCTGTACATGCGCTGTAGATTTTGACGTTACTTTTAACATAACATGTGATACACATTTCTGAACAAAGATTAACGGTCAGGCTCAATGCTATTTGCGTTCATAATTCTGTTCAAGTGTAATAACACTAAGGCCCAATGATACGTCAATATCAGTGCCAGTACCAGTACCAGTTGAGGTAGTAAACAGTATAGTACAATTCAAGGAAACACATAGCCAAACCGAACAAAAAAATTGACATAAGTAAGGAGCCTTCAATCAAATCCGAAAAATCAATTCTTCTAAATTATCTAAAAGGCTAAAGACTATAGAAAATGGAGAGAAAACGGAAACTATCAACTATACCTGTAGGTAAAGTTTTTGTACTACATGTCAATACAGTACATAATAATTCCACCTCGCATTATGTACTCAACTCAAGCCAATAGAATAGAATATAATTAGGTACATACTAAAAGTCAAAACCCGACCACAAACGCAAAGACGATCCAAATAAGAAACTCAGAACCTGCCCGAACACTTAAACACTCCCATCACTCACTCAGCCCTCAAGAACTAATCCTATGGTTACAGAAGTCAAAGTGAAAGTCAAAGAAATCAATTATTACTCTTTAAACCTTAATGAACTTTCCCGTTTCCCTATTAAACATATATAAGGAGAAACTTCGATTTCCTCATTCCCATCACTATCCCAAAGTCACAATACTACCTTAACTTTTCTCGGCTTTCTCCAATGATTATCATGTCAGGATCATGATGGTAGCCAAAGCCGAATACAGACAGATATGTACTAAACGTAAGTCAGGCCAAATCAAAAGCTGGGGTAGGGACCATCATTAACCATCCCGGACCTGTGGTAGCCCCGCTCACCCCGCTAACAGCCAGGATTACATATTTAGTATACGTACTACCTTTTTATAAGCCACACTTTCTTATTAACAATTAATGCGAGTTGCCTTAGCAAAATGCGTACCTATCTGAGTCAGTCACAATGCTGCAGTATTAATGGTATCAATATTCCTATCAATGCGTTAAATTTATAATCAAAATGACTTACATCCATTTTTAACTAAAATTATAATGGGTCATCTACAAAAAAATTAAAATATCATGATTCTGAAAGCATGTAATTAGAAAATTTTGCACTTTTCCAAAACAAGTAAATTGAATATTTAGTATTTTTTAAAAACACGTAAAAAGAACATATTGCACTTTTTAAAAACATGTAAATAGAACATTTTGCAATTTAAAAAAAAAGTAAATTGAATATTTAGTATTTTTAAAAAACACGTAAATAGAACATATTGCACTTTTTAAAAACATGTAAATAGAACTTTTTGCAATTTTTAAAAACCAGTAAATTGAATATTTATTACTTTTTTAAAAGCACGTAAATAGAACATTTTTCAAAAAGCATGAACATACAACATTTTGATATTTTTAAGAACTCGTTATTAATATTTCACTATCTTATGTAGCTTTTTTTTTGAAATAGCACATTTTAATTCTGGCTTAAATTGGATATGTGTCATTTTGGTTCTTCGCATAATTTTAATTTTGCAAACAACTTCAACCAAAACCTAATCGCCGTCAATACTGTTCCAGTGACAACAACAATTCATGCACTATATAACTATATAACCTTGTAAAAAATACAACAATAAGAAAATCTGTGAATCCCCACCATTAGGACGACCACTAGTGCCACATATATTGTGCTCTCGACTCAAATGGCTCAAAATACAATTAGACGCAGGTGGAGGAGGATAATTGAGAAGCATGGATGTAGATAGTTACTACATTACTACACTATATATACTATCTGATACTAAACACAGAAATGGACTATCTATCGATATCGAAGAAACTACACTAAAAGATCCGCCTCGGCTACCAGTTCAGTCCAGTGCAGTGCCTTGATAGTTCGTCGTTATTGTCTTACGGAAAATAATTAAGCCATTTGGGATTTCCCCCACGCCCCATTAACCTTCTCAGTTTGGGAATTTATCAAAATTTATCAAGTTTAATGGTCAACTTGGATGGGTTTGTTTGAATAAAAATTGACTATTTAGAGTTAAAGTGGAAGAGGACGGCGGGACAGTTAGACGTAGACGGTAAACTTTGATTGGATTCGGATGCTTGATAGATCCGTTGATCCGTCCGTCCTTCAGGAGAAAAGGCCATTGCCTTGGAAATTTGAAAATCAATCCTTTCTTTGTCTTCAACGACACCGCGACTTTATATACAACTACGTGACTTGGTCTGGTGTAAGCTTGACTGCTTGACCAAGACAATAAGACCAAGTCCATCCATATGGTGTCCGTCATTGAAAATTAATAGAATAGGCAATGCATGTACCTGACACGTAAAATCCACTCCTCAAACATAACTTAGCGTTTTCCTTATGGAGACATCTGGACAAGCTATAGTAGGTCCTATCTTTAGATTGGACATGCTATTGCTATATAGGGACTGATTATTAATTACTACGACCCCGAGATGTACTATATACACCATACCATACCATATCAAATATATTCCTAAGAGACTATAAGCCTGGTGAAAGGTACACAAAAGCTATGTGTTGTTAGTATTACCAATTTAGCTAAAACAACACTGTCTCCCACACGACTGTTATAACTCTGAGAGAGTATTAAAATAATTAGAATTGAAGAACCTTGTGGCATTTATACTACTGGCAAGTGTCAGCGCCATTTCCCGAGCCAGGGCCAGGGCCAGACATCCTTGAAATTATATTCAAGAAGGGAAAAGACCATCCGCCAACCAATCGATACTGTTATCGCAGAGTCTATCCAGTTTGATTTCTGCTCCACTAAAATAAGTAAACATTTCTGGAAGAATGTAAAATACATTCATTGATTGTGGCTATCTAATTTTGTAATGAAAGGCAGAGACGTCTGCCTGCCTGCCGCTACGAATCCGAATAAGTCTACAAAGAGAATAAATAGATTTTGTGTAAAGTGACCTTTCACATTTTAGCAGGCACGCACTAGACGTCGACGTCGGGAGTGAAAGCATTAAGTATGTGAGCTCTTTGGCAGTCTGCCTTTTACTTTTAATTACGTAGGTAGTAGGAACATACATAACTATAGACAGGTTCGTAACCTCTATCTTGATGGGGACGAAGGTAATATAAAAGTATACGATTTATTTCAATTCTTTGTAAACAATCAATTAACGTCTAATACGTGGTATGTGCCATTTTGAAAATTTCCTATATTTTTTTTACTTTGATTTGGAACGTGGTAAACGTAGCCTTGTAAATAAATTTTAAAAAATTGTAAAAGCTGTAAAAAAAAAATTAACAGAAAAGATTAACGCTAAGAATTTCAAATTATTGTATATTTTCAAATGAGTAAATTACACTAATTACACATTTTAAAACCGTTTAAAACGCCTTATTTCCAAACAGGGCCGGACGAAGGAATTGATTTTAGGCAGCAATTTGTTTCCATACAAAAACCATCATTTTGATTTTATTGATGGTTTTCTTTGGTAAAGCAAAATTTTGTATTTACATGTTTTATAAAAGTGCAAAATGTTCTATTTACTTGATTCAGAAAAGACGCAAAATGTTCTATTTACATGTTTTGAGAAAAGTAGAAAATTTTTTATATCCATGTTTTTGAAATGTTCAAAAAATTTAATTTCCATGTTTTTAAAAAGTCAAAATAATTTTTTTTTACATATTTTTGAAAACTGCAAAATGTTTCATTTACATGTTTTTTGAAAATTCAAGCAGCGGGGGCTGCCTGCGCTGGCCACATTATCCGGCCCTGTTTTCACGTAATTTAAAACAAACAATTAATGTATTGTGACTAATTTAAAAAATGTGTATCTGTATGTAGATAGTTACTGTATTTCTCCAACCCACAAATCAAAATTAAAACCCTATTACCAATACTATTACTGAAAATATCAATGAAGGATTTTACTTTACGTGCCATTTAATTTGAACTTCTATCAAAGCCCTCTGACACTCCCAATTCCCTACATGGAATACCGGCTACCGGTTATAGTATATAGTAATAATCGTAAGCATGAATGATAAATATGCAGACAAAAAACATGTGTAAATACTTGAGAGTAATTCAAACCTATATAATTAAGCCTACCTACCTACGTACCCCTCGCCATTCTTAGGCATACACTCCCGCACACAAAATGCAAACTTACAAACTACCTATACAGATATTGTGTACCCAGCCAGGCAGACCCATCCTCAAAAGTGTACTCAAGACTAGAGACTACTGTAAAACACAACTAAAGACTAAAACCGAATTCATTTTATTCATCAAAACTAAACGAGAAACTGGCTGACTGAGCATAGCACACAATGTGAGCAGCATCCAATCCATTCATCGATCCATCCAATCAAAACCCACAACTCAAACCCAAGGGAAACTAGATACAATTCTCTGCACAGACACACAGACAGACAGAACAGGACAGGACGAAGCCAGAGTCAAGATCGAGTCAGTGCCCGAGTAGCCAATTGGACAGAGAGAACACGAACGAAACAGTTGTTGTATAGGGTATAGGAACACGGCGAAAACAACAGAAATTGAGAAACGACGAGGAGATGTCAGAGTTTTATGCCAAGTGCATTGGCATCAGGGCCGGACGAAGGAATTGCTTTTAGGCAGCAATTTATTTTTGTACAAAAACCGCCATTATGATTTTATTGATGGTTTTTTTGGTAAAGCAAAATGTTGTGTTTACATGTTTTAGAAAAGTTTAAAATTTCCTTTTTACTTAACTCAGAAAAGTGCAAAATGTTCTGTACTGTTTACATGTTTTGAGAAAATTGGAAAATGTTTTATTTCCATGTTTTTAAAATGTACAAAAATATTTATTTTGCATGTTTTTGAAAATTCAAAATATTCTTTTTACATATTGTTTAAAAACTGCAAAATGTTTTATTTACATGTGTTTTGAAAATTCAAGTAGCGGGGGCTGCCAGCGCTGGCCGCATTATCCGGCCCTAATTGGCATTGGCATTGGCCATGACAGCATGTAAGCACACACACATAAGTCTCTCAAAAATCCAGTGGAAACCAGTTCAATCTAAACTTCACTTTGCTATTAATTCTCCCCACCTTTTCAAGCGCACACTTAGGTACGCTGACTATAACAAACAAGAAAAAAACGGGTTTCGTTCACCGTACAATTACTTTTCCCTCCCTTGTGATAACAGCTGGGGAAAGGTGTGGGCCTTTATCGGTTTTTATACAAGCAATAACGCAAGAACGATACCGTTACGGAGATTTAGCGTAGTTTATGTAGAACTTAGAACGTAGATAGTTTTCCCGTAAATACAAACGTAATTTCGATCAGTAAATCCAAGTGTAAAGTTGCATAAGTGTAGAAATAAAATAAATCGAAATTCCAAACCATGTCAGATAGATATGAGACAAATTATTCCGTGTCAGAATTCATAATGTGGTTCAATTAATGATTCAATTAAAATGATCAACTTTCAAAAATACAGATTTTCTGAGATTATCGACTTTACAAAAAATAAAAAAAATTCAAAAAATTCAGTATACTTTTTGTGAGCAAGAGAACTTTACTTGTGTAGTTTTGTAATTCTCCACAAGCCCAGTAATAGCTCAGTCATTTGAAAGCTCATAAGCTCCGTCCGCAGGCCGCGCCTTATTATAACTAGTTCATAATTTCGTCTGTGAAGAACCAAAATGACCCATTTTCATTTTTAGCTAAAAACAATATGTACTATGTATCTAAAAATATATTAAAATATGTCTTGAAAGCATTTAAATAGACCATTTTACATTTTTCTAAAACATGTAAATAGTACAGTTGACAACTTTTAAAAGCATACAAATGGAACATTTTACACTTTCAAAAATGTGTAAATAGAACATTTTACAGCTTTTAAAAACATACAAATAGAAAATTTTACACTTTTAAGAAACGTGTAAATAGAACATTTTACGCGTGTTTCTTGTTTTGTTTTTATAACATAGCTTATTTTGATTAAAAAACGTGTAAATTGAACAGTTTACACTTTTCAAAAACGTGTAAATAGAACATTTTAGACTTTTTAAAAACTCATAATTAACATTTTACGCATGTTACTCATTAGGTTTTTATGACAGCTCATTTTGATCCTAGCTTAAATTGGATATGGGTCATTTTGGTTCTTCACAGAGAGACGATATATAATATGCTGAATACACAAAATTCGAGATATAAAAATCAATAGCATCTTCACATTTCCCCGAATGTAGAGATAATAGCGAGCGGTGCATGAAACATAATACGCCATAAAAAATCATCAAAATTCAAATCTAACAATGTGGTATAAAAATAAAACGTCCAAGTTGAAATATGTACATACAAAATTAATGCATCTCAAAATTCATATATTTATATTTCCCCCCAATTTCTTCAATTATAATTGTACTGTACGGCGGTCAGCGTCATTAGTAAGACAGACATCGTGCTTAAGCACATTTATTTCTACCTTAAATAATAGATTCCTTTTTTTTTCTTATTTTTTTTCCGAAATAATATCTTCTTTTTTTGTGCATCCACTGGGACGTCATGGGAAGATAACATTTACAGACAGAGAGTCTACGTACAACATACAGCAGGGGAAATTCGAAGTAAAGTGAAACTGAAATTGGAATCAGGCTTCCTTTTTTTAGATCTCGTATCACATGAAATATCAAAAGGATGATTATAACCATAATAATAATCCCCACAAGATTAATCTCTACCCTTTCAAGTTGAACATCTTCTACCTATACGCTCATCCCGTTGCACTGCTTACTGCATATAGCTATAATGATAACGATAACGAAGATGAAGACGAAGACGATCCAACCATGCAACAAAAAAGGGGAAGGAAATTCAAAGCCGATATTCAATAAAGACTGGTCAGCTGGATACGGATGGTAGAGCAAGAAATAAAAGACAAGACTGTAGTTGATAGTAGCAACCGATGTGAATTACACTTCAAATCATGCCCGACAGTCCGAATCCGCGAATAAAATGATTTTCTTGGATTTGATATATTTTTTTGCTTACAAATTTCCTGGATATCATTTATTACATTTGTTCATATATTATTACGGCTGAGATTTTATGCTGTGGTATTAGTATTCAGGAAATCTAGGAAAAAAATTTACTGTTAGTTAACCTTGACTGTTGAACTATGGATCATGGGGTTCATTGCACACAGTATATTATTACGTTGAGTCAAAATTGGCGAGGAAAATAAGGATTTGTACCAATAGATACTTTGAAACTACTGTCCAATTGCGATTGATTAATTATACGCATAATTGCATTAGTAATATGTTTTATAAAAATGAGGATAAGTAAGATATTTTTTAAAAGTGTTTTTGTTTTTTACTGGTGGACATTTGTTTTAAAATTGTTTTTTAAAGGAAGTAGCTTTTTTTAAAGTAGAATTTTTGGAAGCGACAAGTTTTAAAAAGTGCTTTTATTTTTTGTTTTGAAGCTTTAAAAATGCATAAGATTGCTTGAAACTTAGGATTTGAAAAAATCATAAAATTGTTCAAAATTGTATTCATGAAAATTGAAAACATTTTTAAACTCAGGATTTTTTAAAATATAAATTTTTTCAAAATACAGCTTTAAAACAAAACGGATTTCTTTTTTTAAACAGTTTTAAAAACCGACAAATTTCTTTTAATACGGTTTTAAAAAAACTACGGATTCAATTTAAAACAGTTTTCAAAAACAACGGATTTCGTTTTTGTAAACGAGTTTCAAACACAACGGATTTAATTGAAAAATAGTTTTTAAAACAATTTAATTCCTTAAAATAACCGTAACTTTAAAAGTAGTAAAATTTCTTATACCCGTTTGTGCTAAAAATCTAAATTGCAAAACAAATACATATTTCTCAAAAACAACAAACATTTTGAATCAACGTTTTTAAAAAAGGCAAATTATTAAAAACAAACACTTTTCTAAAATCCCAATATATTTTCGAAATGCAATTTTTAAAAACATAGAACTAGGTATACAAATCTATCTCTAAATCTAAATTCCGTTTCCGTTTCCGTGTTCGGTCTACCCTCAAGTTTTGAAAAAAGTACACATTAAAATTTGAATTTAATTCACTATACTACTACATCCTACACAATAATCCTTCAAATCCATAGTATCCAGCAAATTCCAATAGTACGAACTTAAAAACTTAAATGCAAATACTGTGTCACTGTACCCTATAATCCCATCCAATACTATATATGCAATTGATTATTGATTTTGATTTCATATGACAAATTCTCTCATCTCTACCTTTGTATTTCGATTTCAATCGATGTCGATGACCCTATACTTGCGTCGTCAATACCATAGCAGCATCAACTATGCATAACTCAAAAAACTTAAAAGTGTAACTTTCACATTCAAAATCTAATGCTACTTTCCTTTCCTTTCCGTCTTCCGTATGTTCCTCAGCACAACTTTGAAAATCAAACGAAACTATATGAAACCAAAACCAAAAACCGCACAGAAATAGAGCATTAAAGTTGAGGTAGAATTCCCAGTACTAGTACTGGTACATGGAACTTCTGGAAATACATGACTGCCAAAAAACAAATAGCGGAGCTCATCGTACTAACGTCATTTATGGACAAATCCGAACTACCATACTAAAACACATTAATTTTGGAAAGGACAGAGCCACAACGAACGCCAAGGTTACAAAGGCTTATATAAATTATTAATCACAACAAAATACAAGATACCAACAGAATATTGTGACTCCAGAGATCTATTTTCGTATTTTAACAAATCCATTGATCTTCCTTTTCATCATCATCATCATCGTCATCCGAAGCATCTCTCATCCCGAACCCAAACCCTCGAATTTTGTAATATCAATAATTGCACATCATCTTCCATACAACAAGGAAACGTCAGTGCAAGGATAACACGACGAGGACGACCAAGGAACGGAAATGGGATGCACACCACAACTATCTTACGTTCAAACACAACAGTCAATCTATTTCGTCAAAGGCCGTGCCTACTGCGCAATGAAAGACACACGAAAAGTATGAAACCTTTTTGTAGGTGGGTTAATGCATGTAGGTACATGCATAATGCAGGAGGAAAAATACACACATCAAAGCAAAATTTAAGCCTACCTCATTTTGATTTTCGATTTTGATTTCTCCACAATAATATGTATATAAACTACAGAAGAGGCTTATGAAACAGCGATGGCATATTAGATAACATAAGTACTACATATATATGTATCTAGCACGTTAATTTATCACCGTTTCCTCCATCTCGATTCTCAACCTCAACAAAGAAAAGTTAAGGCTCTTACCCACGTTATAGAACTCACATGTCAGTGATATTTCCCCATATTTTCCTATCTGATTATTTTATATTTATGTACATACTCATAATAAAATAATGTTTCCAAGGTATGAATATGAGGGCCCCCTCCACGGCTAAATACCGAGCCAGATTTAACATTCAGAATCCAGAGAAAACGGCGGAGCAAATGAAATACAAAATATAAATCCCAAAATTCAAACGGAAAATTTAAATCGATAGTTGAACAAAGACAAAAAAAAAAGAAAGTGCAGAAAAAAACAAAACAAACACAAAATGTATATTTTTTGCAAGGACACAAAGCCTTATGCAATGCTGATGATTCAGCTGACGGCTGACAAACACGAAAGAAAGAATGAAAACATCTGGAACAAAGTATGTAAGCTCAGAGACACATTGACACAATCAGAATTAACATCGCTCAGTGGGTTACAATGCAGTTGCGGATCCATGGGGAAGGGCATAAAAGTGTCTACATCCCATAATCCCAATCATAGTATTTTTTTCACCTTGATGGCTAAGCCAAGCGGGTATTTAATTCAAAATGGCGCGGCCTACTTTACGTTTTCTAGATGTTCCATACTGCTAATATTGTTATGTCCGTTATTAACTTCAGTATAACATCGTACTTAGCCAGGCGCGGACCCAGAGTATTGGCTGTCGGCATGGCCAGTGCAAGTAGGTTAACATAGGGGCACCAAAGTCCCAGTATACACCATACATATCAAAATAAATTGCATATGTATACCTAACTGAATAAACCGGAGCAAAACTAAATATCAGTACACAGTGTAGTGTGAGATTGTGCTGCTTTTGTCAATACTGGAAACCCTTTCCAAAATTTAGAGTTTTTAGACATAAGTAGGCTCATAGCCGTCGTCGTGACGATAAAGAAGGAAGAGATAGGGAAATACTGAAATACGGTAGAGAGAAAAAAAACAACCTATGTGACAGCCCAAACCATTATCAAAACCTTCAAAGGAAACGGGAGTGTAGCCTTAAGTTAAATTCTTCACAACAGGACCGGATAAATCGGCCAGCGCAGGCAGCCCCGGCTGCATAAATTTTCAAAAAATATGTAAATGGAACATTTTACAGTTTTCAAAAATATGTAAAAAGAATATTACGACTTTTCAAAAACATGCAAATACATTTTTTTTGTACATTTCAAAAAGATGGAAATAAAACATTTTCCAATTTTCTCAAAACATGTAAATAGAACAATTTGCACTTTTCTAAATCAAGTAAACAGGCAATTTTTCACTTTCCTAAAACGTGTAAATACAAAATTTTGCTTTGAAAAAGAAAACCATCAATAAAATAAAAATGGTGATTTCTGTATAGAAACAAATTCCTGCTTAAAATCAATTCCTTCGTCCGGTCCTGCTTCACAAGATGCAAGAGCAAAAAAGAGTGTAATGTACCTTATATCGTATGTAAAATAAAAAGGAAGGACATGATGCTTCAGCAGCATCCACATCTCTCTACTTACTAATCTACATACTCCCTGTTTTCTTTATTAGATAAAAGTATGAAGGGCGTTTCTGAAAGCCAGACTCACTGATTGACTAGTAAAAAATAGTCAGTCAGCAGCACATTTTACTATGAAGGTCCATGGGTGCAGTTTAAAAAAACAAAAAAATAAAGTGTATGGATATCAGGATATTCAGCCAAAGTTTTAAAATACCGTCCTACGTGTATACAAAAATCGTTTAATAGGTGAGAGTAGGTGGTAAAAAATGGATACAGAAATGCATTTTCAAAATTTATTAGGTACTGTGAGAAAAAATGCAGTTGCACAAGTCAGAAGGACATCTTTTATTAGAAAAAACACAACACGTGTTGTACAATTTCAAATTCGTATGGTAGTTATATTTTTACACAAGTACTATACAAATAAAAACAGCATCAAAATTGTGTTGTTTAAAAAACATCTGAACGAAATTGGAAGGCGTGAAGGACATGTTTAAAAATTGTGTATACAGATATCCTTTGTCTACAGTTCTACAGGTCGTTCGTTGTTCTCCATTTTCCCAAAAAACTAGATACACAATAGTTTCTCTCGTTTCCTATTTCGTTTTTCCCCCTTCACGCTCCACATCCAGAACCAGAACCAGAATCCAGACTTTCCATCAACATCAACATCCAACTTATCCTTCACAGATAAAAGATTTAATCGAAATGGAAGAAGCACCACGTCTCTGTCTATCAGTACACAGACACACACACAGACATACACCGGTACCTGGCCCAAATCTAAAGAGTAGTGGTGGCGGTGGCGCTCTATTTCTAACTTCTCCACTCAACTAACTGTCTTTCTTCTGTACAGGGAATAGCCAAAAGTCCCAAGTTCCCAAGACTTTCTTTCTCTCTTTTTTATATTTTGAATGCTGTTCCTATTTCTCTATGACTTGACTATATTTCTACAGAGGCCAGTACCAGTGCCAGTGCAGTGGCGGATCCAAAAAATGTCCATGAAGGGGGAGGGGAGGGGGGTTAGTTTATAATCGGCGGTTATTTTGAATTACGTGGTTACTCCGTGTTAAATGGTAGGAGCTAAAGACACTTGCCCCTCCCCCCCCCCTCCCCATCTTGGATCCGACCCTGACTCTATCTCAGCTTTCTCATCTTCGTCGTTTTCCCCCCTCGCTCGCCTTGTTTTTTTTTTCAAGTATTTCTCGAATCGCGCTCGACTTGGGCTTCGACTTGAAACTTGGTCGACCGACGCTCTTCTCCTCGTATTTGATCTGTGAAGATAGGAAAACTTTCCATTGTGTGAAGTACAAGTAATGTAGTAGCAGGAGGGAGACTCTATTCACGGAATTTTTTTGTAACAACAACAGATAGTTTTCACTTTCTTCTCACTCCGCTAACGGGACTGACAGCCATTGAGCTACAATAGAGAAACCACCTGGAAGACAGGACATTTCCTCCCAGGCTTTCTATGTACTACGCGTTTTTTTTGTATACAGCACTGTCATAGATAGGAATAGGATACAATGTTGTGATAAAAAATTTGAGCAAGGTTGTTGAACGTAATTTGTAAAACCAAATTCATACACAAATTTTGTTTTTTGAGAATACATAATTATTATGTTATGCTCAATACTAATACAATTACATAGCATGTGTTTACATTTTTAAATTTACGTTTTACAATTTTTATAAAGATGCAAAATTTTTTTGGCAAGTTAATTAAAACTTCCATTAAATTACATTACAAGTTATTTTAGGAGATGCAAAATGTAATTCTTAATTGTAAAAATTCAGCATTTAAATAATTATAATGTAAAAAGTACAGAGCGCAAAACTACAGTAAACTCTCCTTAAGTTACAATTTCCGGAATAATCAGTTACTTGAAATAATTTTTTTTTCAACTGTTCTAAAATTACTAAAATGAAATCTATATTTTTGCTTGGCATTTGGCATATGCGCATAACAAGATAACAAAGTTACCAATACTCAACATTTGACAGAGCCAAAACCAGAAACCAGTACTGTACAGAAACAGATCCCATTTTATGTTGGTCACTGTGGTTCTCCTCGTCCCCATTTACTTTTACTAATTTGACTGTCACTGACTGCTTTTTTGAAATTTTTGCTATTTCACCGACACCCTAACCAAACAAAGCAAAGTAGCCATCCGGTTCTACTTGCCAAAATTAGTGCTATTGTTACTGTAGTAATTAAATTAAATTTAAAATCGACAAATGAATTTTCAAATACAAAAACAATGCGTTCGGTATATCCTGTATTACAGTGGAAATAATTACTTTTGTAGTAGCAGATCATGTAGCGAATTAAATTATAACCAGATTGCATAGTTAGTATATCTGTTGCTGCGTGGCCATGTTCAAATAAAAGTGACTAGAAAATTGTATTATAACGTTAAGGATTTATGATATTGGACCATCAATCTAAGTGGCTGCCCACAGTACAGTACAGTACAGTACGTACTGCGGAAAAACAAATTCTGCAAATAAATGAAAGAAAATATAGAAGCTAAACAATAATTGAAAATCCATTAGAGTTTAAAAACAAACCCCTGATCTTAATTAGGCGCTTAATACATACGGAAAAAATAACTATGTATACGGATACGGATTGAAATAAAAACAGTGGGATAGCGAAGAATGAAAACAAAATTTGGGCTTTGCGGACTTTAATTGCAAATCTTCAAGATGAGAGCTTCAAGTTTTACTTTTCTTTTAACAATCCCACAACGCAACGTACAGGCAGTATCAAACTTATAAAATCAACGCAAGGCGAAAGCAACTGGCACTGGCGGGAGATAGTACAGAAAAAAAACAATTTTTTTTATCATCTTGTTCAAGAGTCTACAATTTCAATTTCGATTGGCCTGACTGAAAATGGAGAAGACACTCGATCTAACGATCAGAGTTTGGAGCTAAGCTCACATTTCTCTCCATGTCCAAGTTGTTGAACTGTCCAAAATTAAGGGTCAGACAGACGTTTTGGAAGACAACTACGAACTACATAATACCTATTTCTTCAGATTTCACTCTTTCAGTACGCATACAAATATTCGAGTCAGCATCTCCTGTACATATACGACCTACGCACACATAATTATACAAGACCATTATTTTAAGAAGGAAGTTACAGTATATCTTGTAATAGTACGCGAAGGTTAGCATTTCATAGCGTCTGTGAAGAACCAAAATGACCCATATCCAATTTAAGCAACAATCAAAATGAGCTATGTCATTAACAAAATGAGAAACATGCGTAAAATGTTAATTACGAGTTTTTGAAAAGTGCACAATGTTCTATTTTCATGTTTTTGAACAATGCAAAATGTTCTAATTCCATGTATTCTAAAAGGTTCAAAATGTTCTATTACCATGTTTTGGAAAGGTGCAAAATGATCTAATTCCATGTATTTGAAAAGGTGCAAATTTTTTAATTCCATGCTTTTGAAAAGTCGCAAAATGTTCTAACTCCATGTTTTTTGAAAAGACGCAAATTGTTGTACTTACATATGTTTGAAAAGTGCAAAAAGGTTCTATTTAAATGCTCTCAAGACATGTTTCAATATTTTTGTGGATAGTGGATATTGTTTTTAGCTACAAATGGATATGGGTCATTTTGGTTCTTCACAGACGATATTGAATACTACAAGGGTCGCTATTATTACTATACGCGAAGCGGGGCTGCCCTTGAGCATTTCGTGCGTAGTGCGATGATGCTTCATGACAGCCACAACCAAGTTAAATAGCCGGAGCCATAGGTTGCCTCAGCTCAGGTATCAGGGGGCTTTTACTCGAAGAAATACGGTAAAAGTTTTGAAATTCAACATGTGTACAGCTTTGAATGTGAGGGGCTTCTCTCCCTTTAAAATACACTATAGGCGCTCCCCCTGGTTCTGATTCTGATTTCCTTCCTCATTTCGAGTAACAGCACCAGTTCCAGCCTCTAGCATCATTGCAAAAACATTGCTACGCACTACACACAATCTTAAATCCAAATTTGGGTTCTAAACTCCAATTCGACTTGGAATTCGATACCCATCCCAGGTTCCAGATATCAGTGTCTAGATCTATACTATGAATGAAGACGATATGCTAGACGAACCATGTCATAATCAGAGTCATAGCATGACGTGTCACGTCGGCAGAAGACAATGTACATTACATACTGCAAAAACACAAAAGTCACGTCACACTCCGATTTCACTCACAATCAGTCTTTCACCATTACAGATCAGGCATAAAGTACCTACCTACCTACCTACACAGTGTACTATTTTAATTCTCATGCCCGTGAACATTTATAGGAAATACGGTACACCTGCCGTCACTGATATACATATATACCAGTCCTCTTACATCACATACAGTAAGTATACATGCTTCATTGTGAAAAGTCTCAGGTTCCATTCCCATTTACATATCTAAATGGGCATAATATTAATTCACCACAAGGCAAGGCATAGAAAACATACAAAACAGAAACAGATTCTTCGGAGCCGAATCCGAAACGGAAATCGGAGCCGAATTTCAAATGCATCTACGTAATCAAACGCAGGGGGCATCTAGCCTTTGTACACGCATGTACGTCCATGTAATTATTCAACATTAGCCAGGCACACGCACAGTACAATTTCCAGCTGTCTCTCGGTCTCGGTTTAAATGTGAATCCTGGATTCTGGATAATACTGATACTGGTGGTGAATGGAAAACGGGAGACTAAAGTACTGAAGCACTGAAACTACTGAAGAGGCAGGTGGATTAAATGCTTTGACGGAAGTATATACGGAAGCCCTACATGATGTACACTGTGCAGCATCCGTATCATACAAGTATATATTTAATGTACCTACGGATATACAGCGAGAGTTATGGGCGCTAAACCATGAAATGCCATAGGATCAGGATCAGTTTCCCATTTGATTCCGATATCAGCGTGTATAGGATGTTAGGTAGGTAGGTAGGTATTTCAATTGTCAAATTGGAAATTGGAAGCAAGACTCTCTGTGTGTGTAACTTTCATTATCATAAAATCAAACCCAGCTGTGAAATCCTTTGTTGACACAATGTGCAGAATATATGTAGCAGGGGGAAGCCATGGAAGATTAGAGTTGTTTTAAGCGTTATACATTTTCTGGAGGTTGAAATTCGTTTAGCATTTGAAATAGAATTCACGATAGTTTCAAATACATTTAAATTTGTGAGTATTTTATTAGATTTTACAGAAATGGAAATAATGGAATTTGTGTAACATTTTTAATTGCATCCAATAGAAATATGACTATTTCAAAAAGGTACAATAATTTTATTAAATTATGTTTTAAAATTACTTAAACATGTTTTAAAAGCTTAAATTGAAGTTCCTAAATATACAGCTATTTACACAGTTCAAAAAGATGCCAATGTTGATTTTTTTAAAATTTGTAAAAAGGTGTAAATAGAGCGTTTTCCATGTTAAAAGTTGTTTATAGTAGGACGTTTTGCATTCTTAAGATATTGTAAATAGAATTTTTCCTGTACATACTTTAAAATTTTGAAAAGATTGACAGTCGATACTATATTTTTGAGATTGGAAATTCTACTGATAGAAGCATATCAGTTTACATGTATAGTTAGTAGATTCGCGTCAACAGTTTACAGTCATATCGTCTGTGAAGAATCGAAATGACCCATTTCGAATTTATGCTAGAATTAAAATTAGTTATGTCAAAAAATACATTAAATAAGATACATGCTTACAACGCTAATCACGTGTTTCTAAAATGAGCAAATTGTTCTATTTACATGTTTTTAAAAAGTGCTCAATATTCTATGTACCTACTTGTTTTTTGAAAAATCCACAAGGTTCTATTTGAATGCTTTGCAAAACATGTTATTTTAATTTTTCTGTAGATAGTGCATTTTGTTTGAAGCTAAAAATGGATATAGGACATTTTGTTTCTTCTCAGAAGATATATTCCTTGTGTAGATTGCAAAACTGGTAAGTAAGGTAGTAAAAGAAGGACTATATACGCGTAGTCAAAAGGATATTAGCCCATTTACATTACAACTGAGCGTACCTTCAAAAATGTATCTCTACCTTAACTGCCTATATCACACCTCTAGCAGAAGTTACCATCATACTATTCCAATGCTAACGTCATTTCAATCTGAAATTCTGAGCCTCCACACAAGAACGAGAACGAGACCGATAACATAACAGGAAACGACCAGAAAGCTAAAAGCCACAGTCGAGAAAATAAGCCAGAGAAAGTGGATTTAGAATTTTGGAATTTGGAAGGCAATGGAAACCAAACCAAACCAAACGCAAAACCTCCACTGAAATTCTACAATGTCACATCACACTCATCACATACGTACGAAATGCCCATGCGAAATGTGTCGACAAACGTCTGTCTGTCTATTGTCTACCGTCCCCACGCATAAGAATCCAAGCGCGTAACCAAGGACGACATGGGACTCATAGTCTTTTGCCCCTGTACCACAAGTCCAATATTTAACATATTATGAATGGACACTTTTGTATTTAAATTTAAATTTCCCCCGCATAAAAAATCCTTTGGACCCGCCATTGCAAGAATCTAAAGGCAAACAGAGCGTCCATAGGCCCAAAAGACTGGAGGACACAGACAGATAATCTAATTCCATTCTATTCTATTTCCTTCATTTCATTTTCATTATACATTTGAGTCAGGTTGCCTAGGACGATTGCGACTCAAGCACGCCAGCTCTCAAAATCAAATGAGCCAGTAGCACTAGGGATCGTACCCCAATGACGTCCTCAACAAAATGTAACGCCACTTTTAAATACATATATATCTATAGGGGTGAGTGGTTCCTTTCTCTCTCTCTATTTTTTTGACAATTTACTACTCTATAATATAAAAACGAAAACTACCCCTATTCCCTATGATTTAAAGATGGACGTCATGTAGGAATGTACCCCTTGGTATGGGAACAGAAGAGCCACAGAAAAGCAACGACAATCCAATATTGTCTCTCCCATTCCTTCAATTTCAGAGCGCAACGTGGTCGTTGTCATTTGTCGTTTTGGGCAAAGGTAATTTCCACATGTATAATGTATAGTCCACACACTACTGTTCTGTTTTTAGTTTTAGTTCTACAGTATTAGCACTATTAGGCATTAGGAGAGTTTTGTCCTTTTGTACAGGAATTGGAAGTCTCGTCTCGCCGTCCCCGCGTCCCCATAATTCCCCTGTCTCTAAAGTCTACAACGGTAGAAGTCGAATAGGTATTTTATGCACACGGAAACAGAGAGGAAATGACTGGAGGGTGGTCGGCGACGGCAACGGCGACAGTCACGCGTTCCTTTCATTTTGCTTTATTTGTATTTGTAATTCATGTACATACCCTCAATACATTAATCTACAATGATTCTCGAAGCCAAGATCCACCAAGAGCCACCAACACTGTACAGTATACAGTATGCGGGGCTGAGTTTGATTTGGATTTAAAATTTATATTGTTTGTATCTATGTGCATAGCATTGCCTGGCTTTCCCTTGTAGACTTTCACTCGTAGACTTTCACTCCTAGCCCTTAGTCCTATGGTTTAGCATGGACTTTCACTCACTTTGATTTGTGTGGTAACTGCACACTGACAACTATGGCAACTGACGAAACGGATGCCAAGGACAACTGACACTGGCATGGTACACTATAAATTGTGTGTTTGAATGAATGCATTTGTTTAACACTATATATACAGTAACTATGTAGCTCATGTTCCTTTAGTATTGATCAGATCAGAGCTGCAAGACCATACCATTATCAAGCATCCCTTTACTTTATTTCGCACTTTTTGTGAATCTGAAATGGTCTACCTCCTTTGTCCTATAGTGTATAAGTATAGAATATAGCATCCTTTGAATTTTTATTCAAGGGCACTAAATGCTAAATAGCAACGGTTATTTGTCAAAGAAATCAGAATATAAAATACACAAAAGCGGGCATTGGACCACATAATGAAACAAAAGCACTACCAGGGCCGGACGAAGGAATTGGTTTTAGGCAGCAATTTGTTTCCATACAAAAACCACCATTTTTATTTTATTGATAGTTTTCTTTGGTAATCCAAAATGTTGTATTTACATGATTTAAGAAAGGGCAAAATTTTCTTTTTACTTGATTCAGAAAAGTGCAAAATGTTCTATTTACATAGTTTGAGAAAAGCTGAAAATGTTTTATTTCCATGTTTTTAAAATGTTCAAAAAAATTTATTTGCCTGTTTGAGAAAAGCGGAAAATGTTTTATTTCCATGTTTTTGAAATATACAAAAAAATTTATATGCCTGTTTTTGAAAAGTGTAAAATATTTTATTTCCATATTTTTGAAAAGTGCAAAATGTTCTATTTACACCGTTTTGAAAATGCATGCGCTGGCCGCATTATGTGGCCCTGAGGACTACTATGCAAATACGCAATAAATATCATAAGGTTACACATGAAATTATTACATATTATTTTATAGGCTTATTGTTTTAAATTTTAAGTGGAAAATTACAATAAGGAGAAAGAGAGAAGGAGGTCAGAGGTTGTTGCTAATACAGAGTAGTTTGAATTCAGTTTGAGAGGATTTAATTCAGTTAGTGGAATTGAATGAGAGAGAGAGACAGAGCGAAAGTCTGGTTTATGAATGACGGCATGTACTGAAAGGTACTAAATAATCTGTAATACAATTATTTCATTATCTGTCTGTACCGCGACGACCGAGATCGAGACGAGACCAGACCATAGGACCAGACATTGACTGAAAAAGTCCGGGCGCCATTTATGTATTGCTCCATATAGTATAGCTATACAAATACTCGAGCGCACAAGCCTTCCCTTGTAACTTGGAAACTAAAACATTGATTAACTAGTAAATTATGAAACTAATTACTAATGCATAAAGTTTGTCTTTGTCCCTCTCTCTCCCCCATAATGTCCTCCGTCTCTCCCTTTCACAATTCCTTCCCGGGTTGTGTAGCAAGCTCTGCCTTATAAAGATCTAAATTTGAAATTTCCCTATATCAGTGTATAAAGTAGAAGTGGATACAAAAGTGAATGAAAATACCATAGGATCTATAACTGTACAGAGAGAAATTGCTCCTGGCCAAATATCTGTCCAAACTACAATGGAATCTCCTAGAATTCCTTTTATTATAATAATAATACACATACAAATACAATGTTTCCTTTCTGTCCGCCTCTGGCTCAATAAATGGCCTTCAAATTTCTAAAACTTGATGACTGAACTCAAGGCACCCATCCAACAAAAACGCGGATACAAAAGGCTATATGAGTGAGAGACCAAGACAAAAATTCCCAAAACGGCAATCGTTACCGGTACCGGTACCGGCCCTGGCACCGAATGATGAGCGATTGGTCGGGAAGTCGGGACTGAGCTCGTCGGGGGTTTGCTTGTCCTCTGGGTCAGGGCCGGAAGAAAGAATTTCTTTTAGGTAACAATTTGTTTGCATAAAAAACCACCTTTTTAATTTTATTGATGCTTTTCTTTTGTAAAGCAAAATGTTGTATTTACATGTTTTAGAAAAGTGCAAAATGTTCCTTTTACTTGATTTAGAAAAGTGCAAAATTTTCTATTTACATGTTTTGAGAAAAGTGAAAAATGTTTTATTTTCATGTTTTTGAAATGCACAAAACAATTGTTTGCACGTTTTTGAAAAGTCAAAATATTCTTTTTTACATATTTTCGAAAACTTCAAAATGTTCCATTTATACGTTTTTTGAAAATTCAAGCCGCGGGGGCTACCTGCGCTGGCCGCATTATCCGGCCCTGGTCCTGGACACTTTGTAGAAATCGTATGTTTGTAAATGCATAATTTCGAATTCGTATTTTCAAGGTTTAAGACTTCCAAAGGCAATACTACGCAATGATATTAGTGTTAAAATTATAATCTTAAACAACGTCAATGGTATGTATGTTGTGCGCATAGTGCTGTAATAGTAATAATAGGACAAGTAAAAATAAATCCATTATTCTATTATAATCTATTCAAAAGGCCAGAGAGTGGGTCAAACCTTGATAATATCCAAAGTTAAAAGTGAATTGTATGCCATTGTTATACAATGTGTGTGTGCATTTCCTTTGAATTGTAAATTTTTAATATATTTTCAGTTTCTAATTATTTTGAATGCACAATATATATTAACATGACAATATGGTTCAAATGTGAATAGGAAACGCTTAACAAATTTCAATGTCGACTTTTGAATTCGATTTCAATCATTTATTAGACTTCCACGTGGTGATTGTTCCTAGTTCCTGTTATTGCCTTTGTATAGTACTACTAAAGACAAGTTTTAAAAGAGCGCTCATTATTTGTCAGTTGTCTGATTTGAACTATTTAAACCAAGGGACATTTCCCCGGAAATCGAATAATGGAAATATGTATAAAGCAAAAAGTACTTTCTCAATTCTGAAAATCTGTCCATTGTGTATTTTGTATATATACGGACATCTGACCTATAAATATATAGCTATGCAATTTTAGCTTGATAAATCTCTTTGTGTTTTATGCGTGGAAATAAATCTTATATAAGGCACGTAGACAGTTTTAAAATAAGCTCCTTGAATTCCAACTATATGTACTGCAGCAACGTAAAACAGCAAAGAGCTACACTAATGAAAACAATTTTTTATGTTCTATGTATATGCAATAGCATAATTTACAATATTACTGCGCATTCTGCATCAATTCCCAATTTAATTTCAAAGCACAGTTCAAATTCCAATTTCCTGCATATGTATAAACATAAACTTGAAAACGTTGGTATAATATATCTGTAAAATTTAAATGCACATTACAGCGTGTACGGGGTACACAATATACGACAGAGTTAAATGAATTTTCAAGGTGATAATGAAATAAAATGATCTATGGACTATGGTTGATGGTTTATTTTTTGCACTTGCAGTTTCCAGTTGTTGTGCTCACGCAGTGCAGTATTCAGATTTCCATTCTCTATAGGTCGAGCTCAACAATCCAATTTGAATTTACGACACTAATTATAGTCCAATTTCCTACTCCGGGCCTATAGCTACGCTATTTAATTACATTTTAATTTGCAATATTTTCCTATACTTCCTTACGTTGCATTTCCTACGTCGTCGTAAACAAATGACTCATTCAAATGACGTTGGTAATGCAATTTCAATTTATTACACAATTTGGAAAAATATGAGCGACGCGACGATTTAAAAAAAATATCAAAGATATTTTTTGTTGTCAATTTCAGCACCAACAAATTATATTATGACGTCGAACAAGTCTAGAATCTAGAATCCTAGAATTCTAGAGTGTAGTCTAGACATTGACGAATGGGGAAATGAATGTAAAAGTAAAATCGAAAAATATAGCTAACGACCTCCACTATACTACTTTGTCTAACTTGACACTTTTGTCTTCGTCTAGAGATAAACACACAAAAAACTAGAGCTATGTTCCAGTCCTTAGTCATAGTGTAAATTTCTACTCATACTTTTACTTTTCCTTGACAACCAGCAGAAAAACAAAATTAGGTAACGATACATAGATATCGTCTGTGAAGAACCAAAATGACCCATATCCATTTGCAGCTAAAAACAATATCCACTATCTGCAAAAATGTTGAAATATGTCTTTGTGTTGAAAGCATTTAAATAGAATATTTTGCACTTTTCAAAAACATGTAAATTGAAAATTTTAAACTTTTAAAACATATGTAGGTAGAACATTTTACACTTTTCACAAATATGTAAATAGAACATTTTACACTTTTCAAAAATATGGAAATAAAACATTTTACACTTTTCATAAATATGTAAATAAAATATTTTACAATTTTCAAAAACATGTAAATAGAACAGTTTGAACTTTTTAAAAACATGTAAATAGAACGTTTTACACTTTTCAAAAATATGTAAATAGAACATTTTACACTTTTCAAAAATATGGAAATAAAACATTTTACACTTTTCAAAAATATGTAAATAAAATATTTTACAATTTTCAAAAACATGTAAATAGAACAGTTTGTACTTTTTAAAAACATGTAAATAGAACGTTTTACACTTTTCAAAAATATGTAAATAGAACTTTTTACACTTTTCAAAAATATGTATGTAAATAGAACGTTTTACACTTTTCAAAAATATGTAAATAGAACACAATTTACACTTTTCAAAAACATGCAAATAGAACATTTTAAACTTTTCAAAAACTCATTGCGTATGTTTCTCATTTTGTTTTTATGACATAGCTCATTTTGATTCTAGCTTATACTGGAAATGGGTCATTTTGGTTCTTCACAGACGATATATGGGTAACCATATAGACTGAAAGAATTTATGGTCTTATAACTCAATGAGTACAAATACAGCCCACAGAAACAGCAAGTTATAGGCGCCTTGCATACACTACGTTAGATGCACTTAAGTGAGAAACACATCACGTAAGGGGTCGGTCCGGGGGTTGGGGTGTTCTTAAATGTCCGATTTTCGCATTGGGTAATTTTTGCAAGGTCTCTTGTATATAGCATAGCAGACAGTAAACGTAGTATTTCCAGGCACTTATAATATAATTACATACTATAATTTTCTATTGCGTGTAGACTGATATTTGAAATCATACAAATCTGTCAAAATTTCAAATTCAACGTCCCGCCTTTTTTTAGACACAGACATTGCATTTGTATAACACTTTTTAATTTCCCATTCATTAAAAACAAACTGTATACGCAGGTTTCGTGTATTGCAAACGGCTTCGTTAACAATATTGCTATACTTATTTAATGCCGTGTTTTATAATTCCAAAAACATGCAATTTCTATATTTAAAAAATGATTTGATAATTTTCTTGCTTTTCCCCACATTATAGTTAGTACCTTAGTAAATTTTACTGCGTAGCTGCACAGTAATATTTTATTTAATGACTACCTTTATATATAAGTCTACAGGCCGTTCACTCAGGAAATGTTGCTTTGACCTACTGTATATAACAGCTATTAGTTATAATTGGAATTCCAAATGAGATTCTTAAAGCGCAGTATGAATGAAATGATGAAATTTAGAAATGCACTCAAATGGGAAATGTTTCATATAAAATTAAATTGAAACGAATGTAAAAAAATAAATTAATAATCTCTTCTTACCTGTGGAATCTTCCATCTCCACTCAGCAGGGCGGAATGTATTCAAATCCCCATCCGCATGCTCACGTCTCAGCAAAAGAATGAGTCGGCAATTTCGGACAAAGAGAGCAAAATGGTGACGATTCATTTCTGTGTGAAATACAAACAAAGTATTAATATTAGAACTGACTGTAGTAAACATGGACATCCGTGTCATTTACAATTATGAATTAATCCACTTGATGCATTTCAAGTTTAGAATGTACCTAGAAAATAGGCCCACTACCTATAATTAACAATTCATATTTAGTAATATGTAGTTACACGTTTTATGCAGCTGCCGGAGTCGGAATTTTGTGCGATTTAAAAATAACAATTATGTTTAAAATTAAGGGCCAGAAATATTGAAGCATTCAAAATCTTTTCCATTAGGTTACGTTTTTAACCTAGTTTACGAGTGAGTTACGAAATAATAACGATACCGGTCCCGGTAAAAAGACCTTTCCAGCATAATCATACTCATAAAAATTTCTATTTCAACATACTTAAAAGATCTCATTTGTTGCATACCTTTCCCTTTATAAAATTTGGCAAAGAAATTTATAACCATACAGCAAACGAAAAATTAAGGGAAAGAAATAAAAAAAATTCAGAAGTGAAAGCAAAGGTGAAAGTAAAAAGAAAGCAAATTTAAAAAATGCCTTTCACCAGAAATGTCCATTCGACGAATAATAATTCTGTAAATTTCAAACCTTACAACAACAACCTTTACGAGCAGTTGGAGACGATAGGAGACGGCTATATCAGTGCAGGTTTAAATGTTTCTACATTATTTTAAGAATTAGCATAGCTAGAAGTATAGCAATATTCCATGCTAAATTTCTTACTAAGCGCTATTTAAAAAAATATTGCAAATTATAATAAAGGAAAAATTGTTTTAAATGCCCAATCATGTAATTACTGACTGTTATACAGAAAACGAGTCACCCTGAATACGAAATACATATTGAAGGGCATTCAAGTATGCACACCGTTGAGCCTGTACGTAGGTACGCATACGTAAACACGCATACAAAAAAAATGTGATCTGAACTCATGCAGAATGTCAGAGTCAGAATGCAGACCATAATACTATAAGTTACGCCGTGTTTTTATATGCGGTGAAAGTTGAGCTAGATTTATGCACATTCTGTAGTAGCTAGTGTAGAATGAGAATTTTCTTTCCTTTTCATTTTTTTTTCTCAGTTCCCTATTATATTAGTTTATAGTATTTCCCTTTTTTTAACATTTTATTTTGCCTCCTATTACTTTTTTTATACTGTGATTTTCTCCTGCATTTCCCATCTCGTTTTCCCTCTCCTTTCTTTCTTTTCATATGTATTTTTTAAATATATATTTCTGGAAAGCTTTTGAATTCCATTTCGAGGTTGTTGCTGCTGCTTTTCCTGTTATTGTTGTTGTTGAGCTAATGAACTTGATGCCAAAAAACCTATTAGGAACATTATATGTTGAGGTTATAAAAGGAAAGAATGAAAGACGGATGTAGATACGGATGCTGTTGCTACTTTCTCGTGCATAGGCGTACATCATATTGAATTGTTGTAAACCTCCAATTTATAAACTGCTTTATATTATTAGGCGTATTTATGATCATTACTGTGTCCACTTCCCTTCATGTCATTATACTATTGCCTATATATTGCCTTCAAAAAAGCATTTTTACACAGGTTCACGTAGCATGTATTCCATTTACACTCATCACTCAGGACTGTCACTGTTAACTTACTATAATAAACATAAACAGCATGTATATAGTCGTAGATGAAGAACCAAAATGACCAATTTTCAATTTATACTAGCATTAAAATGAGCTATGTCAAAAAATACATTAAATTATATACATGTTTAAAATGCTACTCCCGAGTTTCTAACATTAGCAAATTGTTCTATTTACATGTTTTTAAAAGATCAAGATGTTTTATTTACATGTTTTTTAAAAGTGCAAAATATTCTATTTACATGTTTTTGAAAAGTAAAAAATATTCTATTTACATGTTTTTGAAAAACACAAAATGCTCTATTTATACATGTTTTTGAAAAGTGTAAAATATTCTATTTACATGTTTTTGAAACGTAAAAAATGCTCTATTTGTACATGTTTTTGAAAAGTGTAGAATATTCTATTTACTTGTTTTTTGAAAAATGCACAAAGTTCTATTTACATATTATTTCAGAGTTTTCTATAGATAGTGCATTTTGTTTTTCAATAAAAATGAATATGGATCAGTTTGGTTCTTCACAGACGATATGCATCTATAATAGTGTACAGAGTGTGTGAAAAGTAGAGTAAGTTGCGCGTATAATTACATACAGTTGAATTTACATTGTATATATACACAATTCAATTCACTACAATAGAAAATAAAGACTTGACAACTTTTTATCTGTAGAAACAAATACAAATACTCGACCGTCATAGATGCATACAATTATTTTCAAAGTTCAAAGGCAAATGACATGCCCTATGCACACATGTTGCTACCAGAACGGGGACCGGGACCGGGCCATATGACCAGCAGTAATTATATGGATATCAATACGACATTGAATAACAACCCACCCACGTAATAAAACCCATACAAAATCCATGCATATAGAAACTTCACATAGAAAAAAGAATCTATTTTCTAATATACAAAAAATAACTGCAGCAAACAAAAAGTAGAAAAAACTACAGCCATTGCAACTTTCTGTCTCCTTTCTACTACATTTTTATTTCCTTTTCATGTTTTCTATTAAAGTCGCAAATTAGGATTTTGTTTTGTAACACAAGAAGCGACAAAGTTTTTTCTTTTTCCTTGGCAGTACAGTTACTTTATAATAGCCGTAATCATTGTCTTCGTCGTTATCATCATTCCAGAGGTCATGGGCCCTGCCGCATCCTTTTTAGTCTTAAGCATAGGCTTTTAGGCTCAATGCTTTTATTAAGCGCTCAAATTCAAAATTACCGGGTTTTATTTTTCTTATTTGAGCAAAAGCATTGTAATTTTTTATAATTTTGTGAAAGGTCATATTTTTATGATGACGGATATTATGTACAAATGGCATATCTTCTGTGTAGAACCAAAATGACCCATATCCAACTAGAATCAAATCGAGCTATTTCATTAAAAAAATGAGAAACATGCGTAAAATTTTAATTAGGAGTTTTTGAAAAGTGAAAAATGTTCTATTTACTCGTTTTTGAAAAGTGCAAAATTTTCTATTTACATGTTTTTGAAAAGTGCAAAATGTTCTATTTCCATGTTTTTGAAAAGTGCAAAATGCTCGATTTAAATGATTTCAAGACATATTTCAATATATTTGGAGATAGTGGATATTGTTTTTAGCTACAAATGGAAAGAGTCATTTTGGTTCTTCACTACGATATATGCGTCACATGTCTTCGTATGCTAGCGAGGACTTACTTCAAAAAAATTAAAATATCGTAACATCATATACCTATACCTATACACACACATTTAAATTTTGCCAAAATATTCTTGACACGTGCTCCGTGAAATGTACTTTCAATTTAGCTATTCAAATAATTCTGTTTCTTTCCGGTTCGAATTGGCCTTTGAGGTTTCCTTGAAATTTAAAACGGTTTCAGTTTTACAGTAAATGATGAATCGTGCTATTTTTTGCTTACAATAAAAGCAAATTCCGAGAAACAAACAAAAATTGAGTTTCTATGAAGTTTAATTTAAATTGTTGACACTATGAGTTCATATAATAATACCTTTCTTGGTAGCTCGTTTCCGTGTTGTGCTGAAGTTTCTAAAGTAAAGTTCAAAATAAATGACCTATCTAAGCGCGTGCTCTTGATTGTAATATAAAGGTGAATTCCTTGAATTCTAAATTAATTATTAGCTACGATTGCTTGATACGTATGCGTAGTTGTGTGAATAGTAATTATTTAATGTATTTATATTTATCTATGCATTAGTATATAATTAGCGCATGTTACAGAATTCAAAGGAACTCAATATGCTGTTCATTATTTCAAGGTTTACCGGGGACCGGGAAGCAGGTCAAAGACAAATTATTTATTCCTTGTCAAATAATTCAAATTTTTAAAAAATTCTCTAAATGTTCCATTACTTTTTAAAATTTCCAAATCTTTATATTTATTTTGGAGAAGCTAAAATTCAATTTAAAAGCAAACTGAAAAATTAGCAGCTCACTTAAACAATCAGGGCCGGACGAAGGAATTGCTTTTAGGCAGCAAGTTGGTTCCATACAAAAACCATCATTTTGAATTTATTGATGGTTTTCTTTGGTAAAGCAAAATTTTGTATTTACATGTTTTTTAAAAGTGAAAAATGTTCTTTTTACTTGATTCAGAAAAGCTCAAAATGTTCTATTTACATGTTTTGAAAAAAGTGGAAAATGTTTTATTTCCATGTTTTTGAAATGAACAAAAAATTTACTTTACAAATTTTTGAAAATTGGAAATCTTTTTGAAAAGTACAAAATGTTCCATTTACATGTTTTTTGAAAATTTAAGCAGCGAGGGCTGCCTGCGCTGGCCGCATTATCCGGCCCTGAAAACAATTACTTATAGGTGCATCTTACATATGGCTTATCATCGGTCGAGTGGAATCGGATACAGATCGAGTCGAGTCGAGTTCGAGTCGGATCGAATCAATGGTAAACTCGACTCGAAGGCATTTTATCGGTTTCGAGTCGAGTCGGATTGTAGCGACAAAAACTTCGAGTCGAGTCGGATGTCGGTGACGGAAATTTCGAGTCGAGTCAAACGCTTATACAAAATTTAAAACTTCAAAACAAGGCAAAAAATAGGATGTTTTGTAAAATTTGTGTAATTTCTCGAAAAATTTGATCGTATAAATCAACATGGTCCGTTAGTTTCTTACCTTAAAATATTTATTTACTTAAAAAATGCGTTAATAGTTGCCTGTAAATAATATTTAACCATTTTCGAGTCGAGTTTTACGTCATCCGACTCGATTGCATTCGGTTCGAGTCGGTTTCGAGTTGCGTAATTTTGTTATCGGTTTCGAGTCGAGTTTAGTATTTTGATCCGGTACATATCGAGTCGGTTCGAGTTTCGAGTCGGGTTCACCCAAACTCGACCGATGATAAGCCATAATCAAAGAACTTGTTTACTCGAAAAAACACTAACTAATTTCTCAACATTATTCTATCCTCATCAATGATACCAGTCAAATTGGCCATTAAATCTGAAGCGTTAACGTATCACATAAAACAGTACCTATGCACTTAACTTAATACACTCCATCAAAGTCTGTTAACTCTAATAGGTATTTTGTAAACTTTTTCTTTTCCATCGCATGGAATGGTTCTGAAAATATCTAATACACAAATTGCAACAGAAAAAAATAAAGAATTTTCCCCAAGGTATAAACCCGTATCTATAAGCACAACAACAAGCAACAAGGGTTTATTTATTTATGATAGGAATAAAAAAAAATCTGTACGACGACGCTATTCTGACTGATGATGTTCTTTCAAGAAGAAACCACTGTGAAACTTGTTTAAGCGATTACTACAACATTAAACATTTTGCACGATACAAACTCAGTATAGTCTCATAAAGATAAAATAATGACGTTACAAAGGCCCATTTCTCTATTATGCTTCTGTTTTTTACGTCCTACGGACAAATACATAGTTTGCTATCGCAATCGATTTGTTTGTGAAATTTTACTCTAATATCTCTATATAGGCAAGTGATAAGTTTTTAGTTTACTAACCCAAGCACCCAGCACCGAAACCGAAACCGAAGCATCGCAGTGCCAGTGTCAGCGCGCCAGCCCCAATATCAATATGAAGCAGATAAGTAGTACAAAAGTATGTACCTTTATGAGCGTGCTACATGCAAATATGTATATCTATAAAAAACGAGCTGGCTCATCACTGAAAGTTACAACTTGGAAATAAATTCCATAGATTTTGGTCGTCCCAAATATTTTGATTCTTTCTATAGACTGTACATAATATTTTTGTTATTACTTCTCTCAGCAGCTCTCTAAAGTATAGCTCATTAATCTTTATCGCTCACGAGGATCTCCTTTTCACGCTCCATAAAAAAATCTGACTCATTAACTAACAAAAATAATAGGTCATAATTACAAGAGCTTTCTTCTTTAGTTTTGCTTAGCTATGCAGTATATACGCGGCAAACTAGTTAGATGCACTATTACACTATACACCACGAAGAAAAAGGGCCTATTTTATGAAATATTACATTTTTGTGAGTTAGCCATAATATTGTCATAAACCGTTTTTTAAATGAAAGTTATAAAATGTTTATTTAAATAAAAACCTTTTTTTTAATCAAAAACTTAGTTTCTAATTTTAAAGCCACTTTTTATAAAAACAGTTTTGACAGCAGCGATTTTTATAAAATTAAAGTGTTTTGTCTTGAATTATTTTTAATAAACATCGCTCTTCTGAAGCCCCATTTTTTATAAACATATATTTTGTCAGGACATTATTTTAAGAATATTTTCATCACAAAACCCATTAAATAAAACACTTTTAAAAATACCTCCTTACTAAAAAAAGCTATTTTTCTAAAACCAACTTATATTCAAAAAGCAAATTTCAAAATTTTATTTTATTAAAAAAAAAGTTTGTCCAAAACCTGTATTATAAACACTTTACTAAAAACATTGTATTAAAAACACTTTACTGGAAACATTTTATTAAAAACACTTTACTAAAAACATTTTATTAAAAACACGTTACTAAAAATATTTTATTAAAAACACGTTACTAAAAACATTTTATTAAAACAACTTTACTAAAACACTTTTTTAAAAACACTTTACTAAAAACATTTTTATTAAAAACACTTTACTAAAAACATTTTATTAAAATCCTTCACTTCATTTTATAAAAATTTTTATAAAAATACTTCACTACAAAACACTATTAAAAAAAATTAGGAAACATACTTTATCTAAACAGCTTTGCTAAAAACACATTTTGTCTGTAAACCAATTTTCAAAAATCACTTTTTACTAAATACAACCTTTATGTAAAAAACGCTTTTGTCAAAACCATCTTCCTACTTGTAAACTTTTTTTTACAAACTCCTTTATTAAAATCCGTTGTGTCAAAACTATTCTCCTACAACAAGTTTTTTATACAAAAAAGTGGCTTAGTCAAAACCCATTTACTTTAATTATTAGAACAATATAGACTTAAAATAGACTGAGCGTTTGTCTCTTAATATTATGCCTAATATGTAGTTCTTTTAATAAGACTAAATTATGCATTCTAATGTATGTAGGTACCTCATATTATAACGATGTTCAAATTAGCATGACTAGGATTCCGAACCAACAAAAATGAGGGAACGAAGGAAACACCGTAAACACAGTTACTGTTTACTACCTACATTTGTATCCACGTGTAGCTAAAACGACTAATGTCTACTTTGTGATTTCCACCTATACCTTCCCATTTTATAATATCATAAAATATCCACTTTCAATTAATTTAACCCTTTGACTGCATCATATTTCATTTCATCATTTCCCTCTTTAAAAAAAACTCAAACTTTCCATGAAGCTCAATTGATTCCGGGGACTAAATTAAATGCTCACAGATCAATTAACAGAAATAAAATTTAGTAGAGAGCGAGAGCGAGAGAAAGATGGAGACCGAGCATCTCCTTTTTTCACTTATAACTACTGATAAACGCATATCACCCTTTATTAACTATCAATACGATTACCCTGTGTGTGCATACTTCCAATCCCATCCACATAGTCTACTGAACATAGGATGCACATAATAGCAAGTAGTAGAAAGTAGAAATACGATCTCTAATTATATAACGTTCAATTTAATATGTAACTATGTCCTATATGTCTATACGAACTTGATTCAAAAGACCAGAGCTATAAAACGAAAACGACATCAGACGAAGATATATGTAGGAAAAAAAACGAAGAAAATTCTGGGAGAATGAAATGAGAAACTAACGAGTCAACTTTATTCCTTTTCCAGCTCGTTGAGACATTATTAAATGAGGATCTTTACTACATACATACACAGAAGAGTTATAAGACGATTGTAGCACTCGAAGAAGCTATTCTCAATTTTATAGGTAAATTTTATAAAATCAAAACACTATCATATCAAATAACCACCTTTCTGCTTTCTCATAGTTGATACCAAGAGGTTAATTTTAAGTGTGATTTTCAAGCTTTTCCATTTTAAATGATTGTATGTTGGATATTTTGCACTTTGAAAAAGGTGTAAATGCAATATTTAGCAGTTTCAAAAAGTGTAAATGCAATATTTAGCAGTTTCAAAAGGTGTCAACGCAATATTTTGCACTTTGAAAAACGTGCAAATGCAATATTTTGCCCTTTACAAAAAGTGTAAATACAATATTTTGCACTTTGAAAACAGTGTAAACGCAATATTTTGAATTTAAAAAAAGTGTAAACGCAATATTTTGCTCTTTACAAAAGGGTTAAACGCAATATTTTGCACTTTAAAAAAGTGTAAATACAATATTTTGCATTTTGAAAAAAATGTAAATGCAATATTTTGAATGTTAAACAAATTTTAAACGCAATATTTTGCATTTTAAAAAAAGTGTAAACGCAATATTTTGCACTTTACAAAAAGAGTAAATACATTATTTTGCACTTTTTAAAAACTGCAAACGCAATAGTTTGTACTTTAAAAAAAGTGTAAATACAATATTTTTATTTTGAAAACGTGTAAATAAGATATAACTATGTTTTCTAAAAAATGAAAAATGGCATTTCTGTCCTTTCAGTAAAATTGTGAGTACCTTCTCATTTTTTGCACTTTACTTTAAAAACACTAAATAAATGGATGAAATCACAATTTGAAAAACTTCCAAGCATTAATACAACTTTTTATTTTAAGTGAATTTCAACAACTACTCCTGCCATATAATAATTTTCCTAACTATACAATATTTCAACGTGAACACTTAAAAAAAACATGACGTTTTTTTAAAGATTTTAGCCCGAAACTTCATAAAAGGCTTCTTTTTGACTCTCCAATGAAGTGATAACTAAATACACTAACAAGCCCTCAAACTAACATACGCATTGACATTCTACACTACATACGTATAGCACCATATAGTACCAGGACATCAAGAAAAAAAAGCAAGAGTGAAATGAGGCTGACAGAATCAAATAGCAAAGACTAAATGCGTATATCTACACACGAGCATTACGAGTAGTAGGCTTGATTTTCCTTTGGCTTTAATTCTGCCTATTACAATTCCGTATATGTATCTTCTACAGTAATACTCAAAAGAAAAAAAAATCTACAACTGTTTTAATACTGAACCTATAAAGCTACGCAGATATCTCTCCAATATTTAAGTATAATATTATGCAGGCACTAGGTTTATACATTTTTTTGTCTATCTGTATTTCCATCAGATCCCTCCCAAAAAAAGTATCTCATCTGCCCCTATATATAATATAGCCATCCGTTGTATTAGTATTCTCAATGCTCTCCCCATATATTCCACATACAAAAAGGAATCCAGTACATATGTACATAAATGCGTGTGTGGATGTAAGATATCAATATCAAGTCATTACTCCTACCATCTCCATCTCCTTCTCATGACTTGGCTGATCCATTTGGAATTCCACTCGAAATTCGACAGTCGACTTGAATTTTCGTATTTCCTACAGATTATAGATTTCTCACCCTTTTTTCCCCCTTTCCACTCACTACTACTCCATCCTCGTCCCATTTCCATTCATTTCATTATCTTTATCGCTATCAACTTCCAGCAGTCAAGACAGAAACCGAGTCCCATAAATAAGCCCGGATCGGGACTAGGGACGGGACCGGTAGCAGTACCGGTACCGGGAATCAGGCTGTAAAAAAGATCCAGATTTCTATATATGTACACACAGGACGATGAAGAATACGTCTTGGAAATGTCGGCTTTCGTCATCCAAATCAATGTCCATGTCTGAGTGCGAGAGCGAGAGTACTATTTATTTTCTATTTTCTATTAGTCAAAGTCACAAACTGAGAGAAATTGAATTTTGACAGTAGATCTATGATCAAGAAAATTAAGGATCAATACCCCCGCATTCATTTTCAAATATTAAAACAGACGTCTGCAATTTCGTCTTCGGCTTTGGCTAACTATTCAGTTAAGTTTACGAGTTTTTTGGCCGATCAATTGCCTGGTTTTTAGTAGTGGTCGTTCGTGGTCAATATTTTGGCTTGTATTGAAAAACCCTGATTGATAATTTCCATGTATACATAATATGTTAAACCATGCCCATTTAAGATGAGATGTCCTGCTATATCGTATGTGAAGAACCAAAATGACCCATTTGCATCAGTGGCTAAAAACAATATCCACTATCTACACAAATATTTTAATATGTCATGAGAGCATTTAAATAGAACAGTTTGCAATTTTCAAAAATATGTAAATACAACATTTTACACTGTTCAAACCCATGGAATTAGAATATTTTACATCGTTTTAGAAAAATGGAATTAGGACATTTTGCACCTTTTCAAAAACATGTATATAGGACATTTTACTTTGTTGAAAAACATTAAAATAAAATAAGTTGCACTTTTTAAAAACTCTTAATTAACTTTTTACGCATGCTTTTCATTTTGTTTTTATGACATAGCTCATTTTGATTGTAGCTTAAATTAGATATGGGTCATTTTGCTTCTTCACAGACGATGTGCATCTCTGTCACTATCCGCTCTGCCAGGCCAGGTGCAGAGTGATGCTTGATGACGACGTTTATAATCCCTCAAAATTGTGACTATCTGATTCTGCTTTCTGCATCTTTCTTGATAATAATTTAGTAGCTACATTTAAGCTACCAGATCACACAGTATTCTGTGATGTGTAGGTTCAGTTGGTTGCTGGTCGGTGAAACAGAAACCGAGTCAGAAAATCCTCACATTAATGCATAGAGGGACATTGGGATGTGTAATCGTATCAGGAGTCGAGATCCGGCATTTTGAGCTTTTACGTTTTTAGCACACACATCAAAAATCAAAAGTATTACTTTCACTCAATTTCCATCCAATTCAGACTACATCAGGACGAATCAGCAGAGAACTGATACGATTTTATATGGGCAAATGGAATGGTAATCTATTCCGAGGGATTTGAAGCGTGTCACTTCACTTTACTATTCACTATACTGTACTGTACTGAGAACTGGATGATATCAATATATAATGTAGCAACGAGTAAGGCGGAACCTTTCCATCATCATACCGTCAATCTCCTAACACATGCTTGGGTTCTAATAGAGACCATACCGTGTCCGCAATTATTACAAGACGAGTCTGAAATTAACCACCAAATTACAGTCTTAAAAAATTATTAGACAAGTAATGTTAATTTTTTTAAGCCGGATCTGTATCTTTTATTTTAGCCTCTAAACTAACTACAATTTGCAATAAAATTAGGCAGGCATTCTAGTGCGAGAAGCACGGTACGTACTTAGGTTGCTGCATGCTATATATCGTCTGTGCAGAGCCAAAATGACCCATATCCAATTTAAGCCACAATCAAATTGAGCTATATGTCATAAAAACAAATTGAAAAACATGCATAAAATGTTAATTACGAGTTTTTGAAAAGTGCAAAATGTTCTTTTTACTTGATTCAGAAAAGAGCTCAATGTTCTATTTACATGTTTTTGAAAAGGTGCAAAATTTTCTAATTTTATTTTTTTTAATAGGTGCAAAATGTTCTAATTTTATATTTTTGAAAAGGTGCAAAATATTGTATTTACATATTTTTTAAAAAGGTACAAAATATTGTATTTACATATATTTGAAAAGCTGCAAAATATTGTATTTAAATGATTTTAAGACCGATATAAATATTTTTTGTAGATAGTTGATATTGTTTTTTAGCTAAAAATGGATTTGGGTCACTTAGCTTCTTCACAGACGAGACGATATGTATCGATGTTATGCTGTTGCTGTTTGCCGTTAGGTTCTGTATGCAATAATATTATATACGCGCAGTCACATAATAATCCTAACCAAATGATGAACGCTGGAGTATCTGTAGTCACCATAATAATAATCATAGGGGCTTTCTAAATGTAAAAAGTGCCTGCATGTCCATATAAATGTATAAATGGAAATATCATTAAAAATTATACTGAATATTCACTATCTCATCCACATCCACTCATGTATTAAAGTGGAAGAGGATAAGGACTTAAGAGGCAGTGTGTGTGATTTGAATTTATGTTTTGGAGCTCAAATATATATATGAGATCGATATACTTGATAGAATTTAAACTGTAAAGATTTGTGAGTGACATGAAAGCATTTTAGCTCTACACACAAGTGTGTGGGAGTTTATAATCTCTGGATAAAGAATTATTTACCAATTGTATAGATCTATGTATTCTAATTTTATTTACGAAATGTATCGTATGACAAACAAAGGAAAAAATCTCTATTTTGTCATTTGAATTTTGTCAAATTTTAAACTGCCTACATAATATGAATTTTAAAAAACAAATCTGTTTTATTCAAAATTTTACAAAGTGACAAAAAGTAATGAGCTGAGTGCACACTATTTAAAAAAAAATTTCAAATCATTTCCAATTTTTAAAAAATTATTAAAATTTCTAATACGACAATGCCTATGAATGTCCTGGGATTAATTTAATTCAATGAATGCGATTTTAACTAATACAGAAATTGCTATGTATGTATGTGAAAGTTTTTAACATAGTGTTTATTTTGAATCTATAATAAAAGGTACCTACTGATAGCAGCGAATCAGGAAATGACTCGTAAAATTGTCGTTCGTGATTAGTTTCATTAGTTACTAGTGGATTACGCTAATAAAATTCTTCAGTTCCATGTTGAGGCCTATAGAAAAGCCTCAGTGCCAATACCAAAACCAGTACGATAATAATCTAAAACACGACAACAACTGTGTAATGCTACGCTAGATGCACTTAAGTGGATGGAGATGCGAGTGGGTACCTACCTACGGTTGTACTTATGCTAACCCGAGACCGAGAGTCATAAGGAAGTAAAGGGACTTACTGTGGTCATCAGCATTGCAGATAATGTGTTCCTTGGTGTGTCTATCAAGTTCAGGATGTGCGGCATGTTTGAGCCATGTAGCAATAGTAAAGTTTTCTCCAGGATTATGTCCCATAAGACCATCTGGAACGACGACTGCCGTGCTGGAACCATCAAATTCAAACATTGGGTCACTCTCGTGTCCTTCATCTGTAGGGAGTGACTTGGTCCATTCTGCTCCAAGGCCAGGAGTTGGGAGGAGATCAACACTTTCAGTACTTGCACCTAAAAAATATACGAAAAAAACCATGTACATCCGCATCATAAAATTCCATTTTTTTTTTCAAATGTACCAGTGACAACAAGTTATAAAAAAATACAGACATCTACAGTTTTGAATTTTAAAAATTACATTACAAAATTAACTACAAACAAGTTAGGAGTACGCGTACGCATTTAATAAATTTTAAACTGCCTTTCAATTTAATCGTATTTTTTGCACAAATTATTCAGTGCACTGTAAGGGAAAAACCTCTTAGCCACACTCCATTTAAAAAAAATCAAAATCTGTCAAAAAAAAGAAATGATAAGGAAGTCAGAGAAAAATAGTTGAGAGATGGCCAATTATATACCATATAGCATATCCGCATCGATTTCGGAAGTAGAACTATATTGCATATCGTCATCGTTATTCTTAACCACATTGATTTATTACTTATATATACCAACTACATAGTATACCTATAAAAGCCTTGCATAATAAAATAACTTACCGCATAATTTCCGTTGGGAGTGAACTCCGTAGGTGTCACGGTCGCAACCTTTCCCAATGTGCGTTGTCGAGAGTTGCAATTTAGTTTCAATCTTGTTGATGGCACAGGGGACGTCACAAAGTTCAAGTGAGGCTTCCGGGAAAAGTTCTTGTCTCGAAGAGCCTGGTGCATAGTCAATTCGCTCGGGAATACCTATAAAAAAACCATCAAAAAAATAAAATAAAATAAATTCCCAATCAATGTAGAATTTGCAAAAATACTACAAATATATATGTACGCAGCTCGGAAACATAGCGATGTCACAAGTTCAAGTTACTCTGAGCCTGGACAGAACAGGGTGATCCTCTTTCGTAGTCTGTCTGTCACATTATACAGAGACGACGACAAGTAAATAAACATTATATAGAAGCGGCAACGCGACAATGACATTGACAACCTTCCAGTCTAATCCTACTATCCTACCTATGACGATGGTGACCTACTACAAAAGGTGCAGAATATAAAATCAAATAAAAAACAAGAAAAAAAAAGGAAAAATTAAATTACTTTTCCTTTCTTCGGGTTCGACTTTCTCCTTTATACAACTGCACCTGTGACGTATTAAGAATGACACTGAATATGACATTGACTTTCACCCAGTCTCAACAACGTCAACAAAAAAACCCTTGCTTAACAATAAATACATTACTGTACAAATGCCTTGGAAAATACGCTACCAAAAATTTGCATTTTTCAAAGAGTTTTTTCCGAGTGAGAAAACATCATGGCAATAAATGGCAATAAAAAATTTCGACTATAATGCACGTAAATTATGCTCTATAGAAACGGTTATATATGAGTAAACACAAAAGGGTGTACGGTTAGTACACAAGTTGCCAGTTGCCAGTTGCCAGTTGCAAGTAAAGGGGGAGTGGGGGGGGGGGGGGAGCCCAGGCAGAAATAACTTTTATTATGAGCCCATAAGTTATTCCACATTTCTTTTATAGTTCAACGTATGTTTTGCTTTTGCAATAGTAAATATGTAAATTGCATAAATTTTGCACTGCTCACTATTCATGCAGTTGTACATATTTAATGAAAATCCGCCTCCAACAACTTCAGCCCACTCTGTTTATTTAAGCTTACTGACGTTTAGGTATATACGTAGTAGTAAGCCTGAAGCATAAGGGAACTTCGTCGTAGGCCACCGCACCGACAACCGACTACCAACATGATGATGACGATCACGGGTATTCTGTGTACAGTAGAACGCACCTTAAAACTAAACATCTGTTCACATTTTACATTTTCAAGTAGAAATGCAACACGCCACATTATATTCCATACACCATATGGTTACAGTGATCATCATTGAATGCGAGTGAGAACATAAGAAAAAATAGAAAGAGATCTGCCATAAGTATACTAATCGTGAGTACAGTCCCGCTAAAAGGTGGGTACTCTATAGGGTTCCGCCATCACTCTAGCACCCGGAAAAAATGCTACATATCGTCTGTGAAGAACCAAAATGGCCCATTTCCAATTAAAGCTACAATCAAAATGAGCTATGTCATAAAAATAAAATGAGAAAAATGCATAAAATGTTAACTAGGAGTTTTTGAAAAGTGCCAGTTGTTCTAGTTTAATTGTTTTGAAAAGTGTAAAATGTTCTATTTAAATTTTTTTGAAAAGCGCTAATTGTTTTAATTACAGGTTTTTGAAAAGCGCAAAATGTGCTATTTACATGTTTTTTGAAAATTGCAAAATTTTCTATTTACATGTTTTTTGAAAAGTGCAAAATGTTCTATTTACGTGTTTTTTGAAAAGTGCAAAACGTTCTATTTACATGTTTTTTGAAAAAAGCAAATTGTTTTATTTACAGGTTTTTGTAAAGTGCAAAATCTTCTATTTACATGTTTTTTGAAAAAAGCAAATTGTTTTATTTACAGGTTTTTGTAAAGTGCAAAATCTTCTATTTACATGATTTTTGAAAAGTGCAAATTGTATTATTTACAGGCTTTTGAAAAGTGCAAAATCTTCTATTTACATAATTTTTGAAAAGTGCAAATTATTTTATTTACAGGTTTTTGAAACGTTCAAAATGTTCTATTTACATATTTTTTAAAGTGCAAACTGGTCTATTTAAATACTTTCAAGACAAATTTCATTATTTTTGTAGATAGTACATATTATTTTTAGCTATGTAAAAATGAAAATGGTTCATTTTGGTTTTTCACAGACGATATGCTACTACAGTATTTAGCTCCAGACTGCCTGCTACACGTATTATGACGTACTACTTCAATGATTTAACACATCGTTATACTGAAAAAAAATAAAATGATGGCTAAACTGCATACTATTAATGAATAGCAACTAGGATGACGGCCGCTTAACGTACAAATGCATACGTATCAAAAGTATTACAAAGGAAGGAATTAAGGTATATCGCAGTAGATACGTTTAAACCCGCTGGCAAAAAAGTGAAAGTCGCCTTTAAAAAAAGAAAGCAAGAAGCTATATTTAAAGCTGTAGAAAGAAAAGTAAGAGATGAAAAAAATAGCGGAAGCCAGCTGCAACCATGTGAAAAAAGATTGAAAAAGACGGAGATGTAATAATTCTCATTGAAAAATGAGTCATTCGTTGACATTGCCAATATTTCTTTGTCAAGTCCAACTGTGTGCACTTTTTTAAAGAAAGGAAAAAAAGAAAAAAAAAAGAGAAAAAGATCAGTGAAAATAATCCGACTTTCAGTTCGAATTGCACTCCTATGCAATCACTCATATTGCACTGCACTGGTTTCAAGTTTGCTTTTGATTTCAATTATTTCACTATACATGCAGTGTGTTTCGCTTTTACGCGTTCTGTCTTATACCCGCTGTGCTTTTATGCTGCCTAATCTAAGCGCCCTTTATATTTCATGGAAATACAGTCAAAACTTTGACTACATTTTTAGAGTTAAAAATAAAAACTACCTACATAGTAGTGAGAACAAAATGTTGGAAAACGTTACGAATTTAAATTTTAAGACGGTATTTAAAAAATTCTATATTTTTGAAGGTCGTCTTTTTAATTAACAACGTTTACCATGTAGAAATCTGATGCAGATCTTTAATTGTCTTTCATGTCGTAATTATTGGCAAACGTTGAAGTTGAATTTTTATTACAATATAATGCGTGGTTATATTTAAGCCCTTTTGTTTGAATGCACTGCTTTAAAAACTGCTAGTTTTTAATTACAATTTGCATACGTTTGCAGCTTTATTCGATTGTTTCCAACTTTCCTACGTATATATACATATCGCCTGTGAAATACCAAAGGTCAAAAGGTCAAAGGTCAAAGGAGCTTTATTTGTAAGGGGTTTGGTGTTTCTAATCAATTGATCAGATCTTCCAACACGAACCCCCGTGTGGCTAGCTTACCCCGTACTAACACAGAGCCAAGTAAGCCTTTAATGACATAGGTCACCACACATGTGGAGAGCCCGGCGTTTAAGATCAACTTTCTCACGAAAGAGATCCGAGGCAAGTGGGAATCGAACCCACGCCTTGTCGACAGTGATGGATAGCCTCAGACGCTATGTCTCGCCCGGCACCACTGGACCACCAGGGCTCTCTAAATGACCCATTTCCATTTGTAGCTAAAAACAATACCCGCTATCTACAAAAATATTGAAACATGTCTTGAAAGCATTTAAATATAATATTTTTCCTTTTAAAAATATGTAAATAGAACATTTAACACTTTTTAAAAACTCCTAATTAACAGTTTACACTTTTCAAAAACATGTAACTAGAACATTTTATATACACTATTCAAAAACATGTAACTAAAACATTTTATATACACTATTCAAAAACATGTAAATGGAACATTTTGCACTTTTCAAAAACATGTAAGTGGAACATTTCACACTTTTTAAAATCATGCAAATAAAACATTTTACACTTTTCAAAAATCATGCAAATAAAACATTTTAAACTTTTCAAAAACTCCTAACTAACATTTTACGCATTTTCATCATTTTGTTTTTATGACATAGCTCAACTTGATTGTAGCTGAAATTTTATATGGATCCGTTTGGTTCTTCACAGGCGATATGTAAATGTTGTTTTATGGATTTTTATTTTATAAAGCCTTCCCGTAATTTACCCCTTACGTGTCTTTAAAACTTTGATTAAGACAAATGCTATATTGCGCGCTGGCTCTGACTCTGAATCTAGACTATATATGAGTGTGTGACTGTATGTGTGTGTGTGGGAGGGGAGTTACGTTTGAAAGTCGTAAAATAAAAATAAATTTAATTAAAACTCTCACTGGACTGACTGCCGGCACTCTCGCATTCACTTGGGCATTAGATTCTAAAGCCCCCACTTGTATAGCATACACACTACTGTAAATTGCGCAAATTACTTTCCCTTGAATATGTCACGTTTTCCGTGTAAAAGTTAAGCTTGGAAGAATTAAACTGGTCTCTGAATTCTGACTACTTTTGATGAACTCTCTCCAGTTTCAAATCTTCCAATTCCAGCGCCAGCGTCAGGATTTTATTTTTTGCCAACTTTCCAGTTTAGGAACACAGAGTAGCATAGGAAACGTACGAGCACGTATATGAGATCTGTACCTACGTAACGTATAATTATAACTACTACGTATCAAATTTGGCGAAAAATTGTGAAACATACTTTTAGGCTCGTTAAAGTTTTTTCGTAATGCTACCAAATCGCAACCCAATTACATTGACAACATAAATATTTCTATAGAAGATTTGAAGCATTCAATAAAGAAACAAAACGCTAATAAATCTGAAGGCCACGACAAAGTACACATTCGAATAATAAAGCTTCTTTCAAGTAATACGCTCAACGTACTCTTGTATTTACTTAACCTATCAATTCAACATGGTATCTACCCTGAGTCTATGAAAGATGCATTAATAACCCCACTTTACAAGGGAAAAGGACCAAAATCAGACCCTAATAATTACCGCCCGATATCAGTTTTATCAGCGCAAGCTAAAATTTTGGACTCAATTGTTTATAAACACATATACAACTTTTTAGAAAAAAATAACATAATATCCTCCCACCAACATGGATTTAGAGAATCATTCTCAACCGAAAGTGCTCTAATTAAATTCACAAATGACACTTACATTGCTAGTGACGGAGGTGAAATTACTGGAGCAGTTTTCGTAGACTTTACGAAAGCTTTTGACATGTTAAACCACAAATTACTCATCAGCAAGCTAAAATCAGCAGGAATTCGAGGAGACTTATTGAACTGGTTCAAATCCTATCTACACAACAGGCGAATTCGAGTAAAAACAGGCGAATCTATCAGTGCGCCGAGACTACTAGAGCGAGGAACGCCTCAAGGAAGCTGCCTTTCGCCTCTTCTTTTTTTAATATACATAAATGACCTACCCGAATACATCACAAAATGCAAATGCTTGCTCTACGCGGACGATCTTATTTTATACTACTCATCTAAAGACCTCAGTGAAATTGAAAGCGCACTAAAAACGGACCTTGTTAATCTTGAGAGCTGGTCAATCGAAAATGAAATGGTTGTAAACTGTAGCAAAACCAAATCAATGGTTTTCAGATCTCCGTATGCAAGAAAATACTCAAACTTAAAAATTGATCTAAACATAAACAATAATTCGATAGAACAAGTACAATCTTTTAAGTATCTTGGACTAACACTTGACGAAAAATTGCATTTTGAAACGCACTTTAAGGATACATGTGTTAAGGCGAATAACAGAATTAAACTGATATATAGATACAAGAAATTTTATAAAAAAGAAGATTTAAATATCTTCTGCACTAGTCTTATCTTATCTGTCATAGACTACGGAATAATTGTATGGGGAAATGTATGTCAAACTAAAATGTCAAAGTTAGATGAAATTATGTTTCGTATAATAACAAAAGTATTCAGTATTAAACTAAATCGAAATACTAACGACATATTAGAACAAATGAATTGGCTTTCAACAAGAGAAAGAATAAAATTACAGCAATCAAAGTATATATTCAAACATTTGTCTAACAATTCGAGTAAAGTTGGAATTATATTAAGGAACTACATGACCTTCAGATCCGAAGAATCATCAATTAACTTACGCTCCAAAACATCATTACGTCACAAGAAAAAACTAGGCAAGTATGGACAAAAATGCTTTTCCTACAACGCAACTAGTTCTTGGAATTCACTCTCGAGCGAAATTCATTCACAAACATCAATCAAAAATTTTGAATCACTATGCCGAAAATATTTATTATCAAATAGAAAATGAAACAATTATATTTCAACCTTACTAACGAAATTTAGTTAAGGGCGCACGTGTTAATGTTCATATGTCTATAATTACGTACAAATTTTATTTTATCTATTTATTTTTTTTATCTTTTACCTCACACAACTAAGGTGTTCGGCAGTGAAAAAAACAATAACTGTTAATGCTTAAACACTTGAATAAATCGCATTATTATTATTATTATTATTATTATAGGTATATGTACCACACAAAAACATGAAGAAAGCCTGAAACACTGAAACAGTGCCACTTAAATAGTAGGATATTTTTATAGGGTATATATAAAGCTAGAACGCTACAATATAAAGTATCGTAAAATACAAAAGTTGCACACGTGTCTTACAGTGAAATAATAGTGTTATCGTATCGTGATTGTCAGGGACATAATTTCACTTACTAGAGAATTTAGATTTCTTATAAGATTATACAATTTCACATAGCATTTAATCCTTTGCTCTAGTTCTTTTAAAGGGCGATTTAAAAAAAAAGGAAAAGTCACTTCTGCTTTGGTTTGGTGTGACTTAATGTTCAAAATGTTCTATTTACATGTTTTTTAAAAGTACAAATTGTTCTATTTACCTGTTTTAAAAAAGTGTAAATTGTTCTATTTTAATGTTTTTGAAAAGTTCAAAATGTCCTATTTACACGTTTTTGAAAAGTTCAAAATGTTCTATTTAAGCGATTTCAAGACATGTTTCAATATTTTTGTAGATAGTGGATATTGTTTTTAGCTACAAATGGATCTGGGTCATTTTGGTTCTTCACAGACGATTTGTTTCATAATTACTGTTTACAAAAACTATTTTTTAACAAGCGTAGATAGGAGGTATTGGCACGCTAAATTTGAGATTTGGAACAGATTTAAAGCAACGAAAAAATTAGGAAGGGTCAAAGCTTTGCCGAAAGTTTTAAAAGAGAATACATTTTTTTTACATAAAATAAAAAGCATCTATAATTTAATACTTTATGTATCTTCTATTATTTGGTTACATGCATTATGCTAATTCTGTTGCATTCTATGCATCTCCCCTCTTTTTTCTCTTTCGTAGCTTCAAAGCTTTATTGTCAGAGTCATTCCCGTTTTTTTATTGAATTTTATTTCTTTTCTTACTGTTAGAAATTTTTTTTTGTGTGTAGAAATTCCAAATGTCTCTACTGTCTCCAACTGCACTCTGCAGGACAAACACTGAATTCTTATTCACAATTTGTAAAATTCAAGGAATGTCGTCGTCGTCGACATTTCTTAACTTTTTTTGGTAGCCGCGCCGCTCGTCCTTTGGCTTTGGAAAAGAACCAATATTTTACAGCTGAAACTTTTCCCACATGTTTTGATGCTTTCTTTTTTTTTTACTTTCTACATTATTATTTTGTAGTAGGTTCCTACTACTACTACCTACCTACGTTTATAAAGCAACTTGAGATATACATTTTTACTTGTATAAATACTGCGCTTTGTTGTAGCTGTATAGAGTAGAATGCCCTGACAGGTAAAAGAAGCCACTTCATACTTTATACTTTACAAAGTTCTTTTATGTATTACAAGTTTTTAAAGTTTTTTTGTCCTCTTTTACATTCCCAAGCCTCTCCATATTCACAATGTGTTTTGTTACAGTAACAAAGTAAAAGTCGCAAATTTATATTGCAAAAATTTGTAGGACAAGAAGAAGAATAACAAGAAGAAGTACCAACTATACGAGAGAGCTCTGTGCTCTGCCTTCACAATTGGCCACTTCAATTCCATTCTTTTTTATCATACTTGAACAAGCCTTTCTCCAAAGCGATTCTAGAGGATTCAGATACTATAAAAAGCGGGGTTCACAAATGACGTCATGCAAATTGACTTATGATCGCAGGTATTCATAGTAAATGTCCCCCTAACTAAAAAATCAGAAAAAAACTAAAACACTTGACACATAAATTTTCATAGCGTGCGGGTCTCTAAGTATTAAAACGTGAGGGGTAAACCTTTGAGTTTTAATACAATTATACAATACATGATATGACAGTTTGCAAATTTGCTGAAAGTGTCTAAAAAGTATATTTACATTTTTCTAAAACCCCAAATAGAGTATTTAGGCATTTTTTTGAAGATGCATAAAATTCAATAAACACTTTTTTTAAAGTGTCAATAACAAACAATTTAAATTTTCTGGAAAATGATTGGCACTTTTAATTGCCACGTTATTTTTTTTAAAGACTGCAAATAACGATATTTACACGGTGTTTTAAAGTATGAATTATGAGTTACACTGTTTTCAACTTCTTCTAGCTTCTCTATATAATTTCAAATCTACTTTTAAGTTACAAAGTTATCGACATGACTTCATGTATGAGCGACCCCAAATGGGCTGGACTGGCCACTACCAGGGCCGGATAATGAGCCTCCGCTGCCTGAATTTTTTCAAAACATGTAAATGAAACATTTTGCATTTTTTAAAAATATGTCAAAAGAATATTTTGAAGTTTCAAAAACATGGAAATTAATTTTTTTTGAATATTTCAAAAACATGCAAATAAAACATTTAATAATTTTCTCAAAACATGTAAATAGAACATTTTGCACTTTTCTGAATCAAGTAAAAAGAACATTTTGAACTTTTCTAAAACATGTAAATACAACATTTTGCTTTACCAGAGAAAGCCATGAATAAAATCAAAATGGTGGTTTTTGTATGGAAACAAATTGCTGACTAAAATCAATTCCTTCGTCCGGCCCTGGCCACTAGTAGACATAGCGTTAGTTTCCAAAAGTAGTAAAAGTAAAGCAGCCTGGAGTTACACAGTATCGCGCCGTAGCTTTTATACACGCTTACATAAGAAAGCTTAGTTAGATTGCAATTTGAGATAGCGGACTAGGTAGGTAGGTATCTACATAGAATTTTACAAGGTCTAATTTCTGTGTACGTGTCTGATAGTTTACAGTCGACACAATTACATTATTAACTCCATTAAGACACACAGTAGATTGCTTAATCACAGCCTGTACTTTTCCCTATTGAATTGAAACAGAAGAAATCTCATTGCCCATTCAGCATCATTTGATTTTTCAATTTCATGTAGTAAATTCATTTAAAATCTAGATAAAATGTGCTACATCCAGAACCAGAGCCAAAGCCAGTAACCAGAACGAACGACTTTTTTTTTAAAGCTGAGCCGTGGGATTTTTAAACAAACTGAATTTACATTTCTATTAAACATGAATAGATAGGTATAGTTGCATAAGGAGGAAAGATCGCTCAGAATTCGCCAATCCATCAATTTAATTACCAACTAATTCTATAGGAGTCTAGCTCAAATTTCAAAGATTTAGAAATTGCACATTTGCACACACTGCAAAATTGCAGAATTCTATAAGGTTCTATTAGTTTTAATTTTAAAATCTACTTTAATCAAAATTGATTTGGAAATTAGCGCCAATTTATTAGGACAAAATACCAATTATGTCAATTTCAGTTTCAGTGTCCTTTTATTTCCAATTTGCCCATGAAAAATCTAAAAGAAAAGCTTTTGTTACTTCAATGGGTGTGTTGTTTTGCTTGGAAGAAAGTGTAAATATCATGATTTACGCTTTCAAAATATACGTAAATTTTGCATGTTGGACTTTAAAAAAACGAGTAAATTTTGTGGTTTGCGTGTTAAAAAAATCGAGTAAATTTTAAAATTCGCACTTCCAAAAACCGAGTAAATTTTATGTTTCGCACTTTTAAAAACGAGTAAATTTATTGTTTTGCCCTTTCAAAAAACGTGCAAATTTTGGATTTCGCACTTTCAAAAAACGAGTAAATTTTGCGTCTCGCACTTTCAAAAACTTTTATTAAAAAAAAAAGTAACCATTATTTTTTTCACATCCAGAAAGCCATCAAAATTCTTTTTAATAATAAATATACAAAAATACTTTAAATTCAAACTATCTTAGATTCTAGAAACTACAATGCTCTTACATTTTTATCTTTGGGACTAATAAAACTATCCTATAATTATGAAACGACCCAGTACATATATCTATAATGTCTACAATTCATTTTTCTTCAATTAAAAAAAAACTTCTATGGTCTGTCACTCTGTTTACAGACATTTTTCAAACAGCGTTCAATTAATTAAATTCAATTTAAACCAGTATGCAATTTATTATTACTTATACCCCCTATCTCCAAGTAACCAACTGCATACTAGTACATACGTATCAGTATGTAACCTATTTGTAATAATACTTCTTCAAATTCCCTCTGTATATTCTACTCAGGCCATACATTCATACATAGTATGTAAATATCCACAAATCCCAAGAAGTAGAATAATCAAACATATGAAAATTTGGAATCAAAATCTAACTATAGAACATTTCCAATGAATGCTAAAATCTACAACTTTCTAAAATTTCTTCTTTATACATATAGGTACTATACATACTGACGATGACGATGAAGGAAACTAGGGAACGTGCATAAATTACGTGGTGCAAAAATTGAAAATTTTGAACCCCTACCCCTCCCCCTTTTTTTGGTATGTACGCCCATGTAAAAGGATAGGCAACTTGAACCCCAACCCCCCCCCCCCTTGACGTACCACGTAAATTATGGACGCTTCCCTATGGGACTCGCACAACTCAATAAGTTATCCCCATAGTTCCACTCAGTTTGGATTTATTTGGATCGTACGAATGTTGAAGAACGTGAGCGTATGAAAGCCTTCCTTCCTTTAATACTAATGCCTGCTCCAACTCCAGCAGACTCCAATGCAAATAGACACAAGACAAGAGGAGAGTAAACAAGCGTGAGGCCATTACGTATTTGTGTACTTTGGGGTCGTACATTGATAACGTCACCAACTATCTGTAAATCTATACTACATGGTTGGGAAAATTTTCAGAATTTTAGAACTAGGTACGTGGTACTACCAGACTTTCACTCACTATACATGATCATCAGTCTATTTCCATGACGTCATTTTTGGACGACCCCTTACATACATTAACGAACTTTCCATCGCTCAGAAAATACCTCTGTATGGTATGGTGTGCAGAGACTATGCGACTGCAGCATTGCATCAAATACTTGTGTGTTCACAGTGAAGCCGACGCGAAGAAGGGGCTCTTCAGATTTTGACGACGTAGTTTTGAGAAGACAAAAACGAAATTTGAATACCTATCCGACTCTACACACTTCACATTCAGCAGTCAATCTCAGGTTCTTCTTAAATTTATCAGCATTTCATTCCAACTTTTGCCTCCGGATCCGAATATGTACACACACACACACTTTCCATTCGTTTCAAATTTCAATTCAAATACAATCAAATTCCCCAATATTAAGAATTAAAACAAGCCATTTGTTTATATTCCTAAAAAATAAATCAAAGGTTTTCGCACCTACAATATTGTGTAAATTATTTGATTTAAAATTTTTAAAAGTTAAAAACAGCATAGCTTTCAAAATATGTGTACATAGCTAAATTTGTATGTTTTCAAAATATGTAAATAGCTTAATGCGTAATTTTTCAATGTGTAAATAGTTTAATTTGTAGTTTTTTAAACGTAAAAATAGTTTAATTTGCAGTTTGTTAAAACGTGTAAATAGTTTAATTAATTTGCATTTTTTTTAAACGTGTAAATGGATTAATTCGTACATTTAAAAAAAGATGTAAATAGTTTAATTCGTACAATTAAAAAAAGGTGTAAATATTATAAACCACGTTTTTAAAAACCTCAAACTCATATAAATATTGCTTTAAAAAAGGCGGAGTCAGCGTATGTTGCTTTTTTTTAAAAAAGCATTATGAGTTTGTACACACTTATTGATAATATCGTGTTTTTTACTTTAAAAAGCATGGTAAAAAATAAAACAATTTTTTTTTCAAGATTCAAACTAATCACCAAACTAATTATAAAACTATTTACAAACCTATTAACAAATTATAAAAAATCATAATGATAGCTCCTTTTGTTCCTACCAAATTTACTATTGCCCATGAATAAAAAAGGCTTGTTTTCATTTTTCAGCCATGTAATTATAAAACTATGAAGTAAAATGGAAAAAAGCTATTAAACTAAACTGTGAACTGTAAGTTCATACCTTCCCATACTTCATACGTATTTAGGCTCCACTTGACATTACATTGAAAATCCATTCAAAATTGAAATTTCCACCAAAGTTGAACGATGTTCAAATTCAAAATCAAAATATTTGTAGTAAACAATAGAGATAGAGAGAGAAAAAAAAAGTTAATTCAAAATTCGCACTAATACTAGAGCTTTTGCCTTATGGTTTTGGCTTTAGATTTAAATGTCAAGCATTTTGTTTCAATTTAATGAAATAGGAAACTTACATCTAGTTTTGTGTAGCTTGTGATTTTTTTCTTTCGAATAGCCATATATACGTAGAGTTCTAGTTAATGAAAGGGTAAGTAAGGGTTAACCTTGGAGGTAGAAAGGGACGGGGTACCTTCATTGATTTTACACTCGTTTATTTTATTTTATTTACTCTTTTCACTTTCCAATTTCCAGTCAGTCAGTCAGTCAGTCAGTCAGTTTAGTTCATTTACGTTCCTCGTCGTCATCAATTTAAACGAACAAAGGACGGACTGTACATATATGCACTTATAAACAAAGAGAAAGCTAAGGTTAGTAATGGCACTATAATTATATGTACCTTGAAATCATCCTGGGTAACGTACATACATAAGGTGGATTATTTATTCCACAGCAATTTGGAATGTTACGTGGGCGTGTAAAGGTACACGTAACAAACAAGTTATAAGACACACCATGCTGAATGTAGATAGCAAATTTTATAAACTGTTTTATAAACATGAAAAATCAATTTTGTAACTCTTGGTTTTTTGCTTACAAAAATTATGTAAAATATTGCATAGTTTCAAACAAAGGCTAATTTGAAAGTTGAACACTTTTTAAAAAACAGGTAAATAACAAATTTACCACTTTTAAAACAGCAGTATTCAACATATTACACACTTTTTGAAAACTTGTAAAATTAAAGTTTTACAGTTTTTTTAAACACATACATAGAACGTTTTGTAATGTTTAGAATTACATAAATAAAAATTCTGAAATTTTTAAAAAAGACTCGTATATAAAAATTCTAAAACTTTTCAAACAGACTCGTATATAAAATATTTCACTATTTTTGAAAAGACGAAATTACAGCGATTTTTCATATTACAATTACCCAGTCCACGGCACTCAAAAAATGTAAATATTTCACATTTTCTGATTCCAACTAAAATAAGCAAAATGATTTTCAATAATTAAAAAAAAATGTTTAATTAAAAAATATTTAAACAAACATTGCATAAATAGTAATTTTGAGTCGCACTCAAGTTTCTCACTTAAAATCAGGTTGTATAGATACTATACATAGATCCTTTTTTCCTCCTTTCTTTCAACTTCAACTTGAACGCCTATCAATAACGAAGAAGAGCGACTCTAATAAGGACCCAGTATATACAGCTATATAAAAAACTAAAACAGAGACGGAAAAATTGAATTAACATCCGCTTGACTTCGTACACGTCATTAGCACGAGGACGACGAGGACTACTTGTGATAAGCATCCATCCATTACATCCTTATCATTATACAATGAGGGTTTGTTTCAAGCGGGCCACTCACAAATCACGTCATATTCACACTCTCTAATTATAAAATATTTCCCTTCTCTGCCATTGACTAAACTACAAGCAAAACGGAGCAAAAAACCACTACCCCCTCATTTGTTTGACCTCTTGCGTCTAACATCTACTATGAACCATCCCTTTTATAGAACCTATAATATACGAAAAGTTTGGTGGAAAAAGTTAAAGTGTGTCTCCCCTTTCTAGTCCTCTAAAATCTAAATAATTATATTGATCTGCCCCGTAGATTGAACTCAACGAAACTCGTTGAGAATTGAGAACGACACCATTTCCAAATTTAGCTTTATTACGCACAGCATTTTCATCTACAAAAATACATATAGGTACATATATAGCGTAGCGACTCTAATTTCTATGTAAATTGAAAGTGGAGAAAGAGAGAAAAAAAAAGTTTTTCCAGAAAAAACAAATATACATGTAAAAAAGAATCTAATTTACAATCTCATATTCTGTGCTGTGACGCTGAGTAAAAAAACTATATAAGGGGGGTAAAAATTCGTAGAATTTGATAATTATGATATCTCTATTTACACATCAAGAAACATAAAGGAATTAATATTAATTACGAAGGGCGTTCCAATTCCAGTGTACATCATTATACAAAATTAGTCGAATACTATGAAAAAATTAATTTGCAGTCACATGAATAAAAAGAATGGGAAATATTAACAAGTATTATATTCAAAATCTTGAGTCACTACTATATGCTTGGTAATAGCGAACAAAAATTTGGGAAAACGAAATTTAGGAAGCATTTCGTCAGCGAAGAGGCAAATCTGACTATCTTCTTTTGGTGCTAAAAGCGAAACTGAATATTACCATTTTTTGCTAAAAGCGAAAATGACCATCTCCATTTTTCTCGAAATACCATTAAAAGAAGGCACAAAAACTATATGTACCAATGCAGCCCCTTATGAATGAGACGTTTTTGTTGAGGGGTCGTTCATAAATGACGTCACACAAATTTTTGTTAGACTTTTTGTTGCAATAATTCACTATTGCTTTTTCAGAAAATACCTCCATTTATAAAAGCTTAGCTATCGAAAGGAGTTTTATTATTAGAAAATATTTGTCGTAATCCATTAGTTAATGATTATATTGAATCAATGTGCCAACGTGCTGTTTCCTGACATACAGAAAGCAGTAGTAACTAGAAAACCGCCAGCAGGAACATTAAACACTTGTTAAGTGGAAAACGAGAATCTGAAAATTTGAACGTTAACGCTGAGTTCAGTCAGTATAAGGTTGACACATGGATTTAGATTACCAATGGCTGATGATAAAATCAATGGCTAAAAATTCAAACATTGTAATGTTTATAATGGGTTGTCTATAAATGATGTCACACTTAACCTGTGTGGGTCTTGTCTGGCATTTATGAAACGCCTTGTTACAGTTGAGTTGTTATAATAATAGTACTGAGTAGGTGGGTTCTTAAAGAGCAATAATTTTTGTGACGTCATTTATGGACAACACCTCAACAAAAACGTATGCTGTATGCTGCATTGGCACATTTAGTTTTTTTGCCTCCTTTTTAAAGTATTTTGAAAAAAATGGAGATAGTCATTTTCGCTTTTAGAAAAAAATGGTAATAGTCAGTTTCGCTTTTAGCACCAAAAGGAGATAGTCAGATTCGCCTCTTCGCTGACGATTTAAAGTAATTAGTGAGAAGCAATCAATATTTTTTGCTACAATTTTTTAAGTGTAAATATATGGCAAAACAAAATACATTTTTAATACATCAATACATGATTTTAAAACTCTCACGGATAATAGCGTTTGAGTGTTTTGGTGTATGTTCAAAAATTCTGAATTCAAAAAAAATCAGTGGATAAATCTGCTTTAATATCCGAATTTATCGGAACAGTGAACTACAAAAATAATCCAAGTTTACGAAATAAAAAATACGCCAACAAATTAAATACAACAACACAAATAGGTAGGTGGAAGCTGGAGTGGTACTAGAGGTTTTAATTTAATTCCACTTCCATTCCACTGACGCAAATCAGTAGTAAAAGAGCCTCCTTCAGATATTATCACCACTACTGATTTGTTTGACCTTTCGCAATTTAAAAGCGACAGAATAAGTGCTGTGGTATGGTGAGGTAATTCATGAATTTATTTAGAAATAATTTACACCTCAGCTGTTGTGAGTGCTCTAAAATTCTCTAATTTTCTATTGTTAGTCAACTTCACCACAGAGAAATAATTTCTACATTTTTAACAACTGAATAATTCAATCTGCCCATGTGGCGCGGCCCTCGCACAAAAAATATATAGAAGAAAATTATATTACATATAAAAATTGCATCTGCACACATCAAAGATAAATACGTGTATGTGCTTCAGATGTGAAAGTGGGGTACTAGTATATAGCATACGCGAGCCTCTATGCCTATGTATGTACTTCTCATGTATAAAATATAGACGTCAAAACCAGCATTGGAGTGCATATTAAAATGGAAATGGAAATATGAACGACATTCATAGTGCTTGCGCACTCGAGCGGTATGTGCACTAGTAATTTGTATATGACAATAAGGACTGTCAGTCAAAAAGGGAAAGGGAAGAAAGTAAGCGTGAAGGAGAAGACGGTAAAACTGAAGATGGGAAGAAAGAAAGTAGTGTGTAAGAGAAAATTCCTTGTGAATAATGAGATATTATGTGCATTTTGAAATTTATGAATGATGAAATATTCAGACGCTAATAAATTCTAATAATGTCTATGAATTCCCTATATACCTACAAATCCTTCCGTGTAAATTAATGAAAACAAGATCACAAGTCTTACTTAAATTCTGTCAGACTCCGAACAGACCAAGGATCGACCCGCACCGCACCACACAACCATATGCTGAGTCTATGGTTACATAACTATATTTTAAGCATATTTTAAGCATATTTTATTTTTTCAAACGTACATATAACGATCGTCATATAATTCCATATGCTTTCACCCTACCCCCCCCCCCTCCATTCCTCCGTCCCTTCCTACTCCCTGAGCACTCCTACAACCATGAGCTAAGTTACACGTCAACTTCATATTTAACTTTAGCGTCGCGCGGGCTCAAACTCAAACTAACTCAACCATAAAATAAAATCCCAAATTCAAATTTAAATTGACAAATGATACATTACAAGCCACAACCCACTTCACTTCCAACATATAAATCTAACCTAGGTTTACCTACTTACGTACGTAGATACATACTCTTGACATTTGACTTCACTAAATTATTACACACAATTTGCTTCACCATTTTTGGGGCAGAAATTTTGCATTTGTTAAAACCACATCCAAATCCATATCAAATTGTGAACGAGGGTTGACTTTCCCAGTGGTATTTTTTGGCATTAAAATAAAATATTTCATGGTCATTATTAGCGTGTTTAAATGCGTCCACTGTCCATAAGCTACATTTCCCGTTTGAAATTTTAAAGCAACTTATGTATTTAATTCTAGCCGTTAGCATTGCAATGTTGTTTCTATTTAGAAATGGCGTGCAAAAATAATTTGCAATTACACAAATCAGACAATGACACTACAATAGTTCCTTTGACCAGTACCAGCAGATCCCTATAGACCATGCCATGTAGGCATATATGCGCAAGCTCTATATTGAGCTATTTCATTAAGACCAAAGGTCAACTTGAAACCCATGTCTTTAGTATTCACAACTTTTTCTCCTTCTATACATTGCACAGGAGAAAACAAAAGGTTATGAGTATAATTTGCGAAAATATATTTTTAAATAAAACCTTGCAATTTTATACATTAGTTAAATATAGGGAATCTACGGATCAATTACGCTTCAACTTATAGTTTCATAATGTTCCCGAGCATGCGCGTGACGCGACTACAATTAATATTCTTAAACGCATAAACATACACACAGGCACTCCTACCGTTAAACAAATGTCGACATTTTGACAACCACCAGAAGGAAACGTACCCCCAAAATAGATTTAACATGCAAAAATAAAAAAAACAGGCGACAGATAAATTTCTCTATTTCCATGCAAAAATACCTCGTGTAGAAAATCGATGGTGAAAGTTATAAAAAATCCTACATATGTCAAACCCACAAACCAGCCCACAGTTGTATACTGCTTCGTATTAATAGCCGTTGTCAGTCTATTTTCACAAAAAAACGTATTTAATTTTTATTTGTATGTACCTTATATTATTTTTAAAGGCACCATTAAAATAACCAGCCACCTCAATTTAGCCCCCTTTTTAATATAGAAATGTATGTAGGAGAAAATAAAATGAAACTGAAAAAATGTGCATGTCAATACAATGGGAATAACTGTCGTCATTGCAACGTCAAAATAGCAATAGACACGATCCCTTGAAGTTGCATGGTTGTTTCATGCTACACGAAAATCATCAAAAGTAGAAAAAAAATACTGGGAAAAAAAAACTCAAATAAGTAACTTGAAAAATCTCACCTAGGTTGAGGTACATTTGAACAGCAGGAGTTTACAAGTCTACATACTCTACAGGCCCTATGCAAATACTCTGTATAGTATTTATTTTAAAATACTACGTATACCTACGTATATGTACATAAGAACACACCCATGAGGCGTACCTCTTTACAATCTCAAGATATTCTATAATTATAAAATCAAAGCAGTACAACCTAATACAGAAGCTACTATGCTACTACATGCTATACATAAATTCATACATAGGTACATTCCATACAATTCATGCCATTTACACTAGAAAAATAAAAAGTCCGATTGTAATTCTACTGCACTATTGTGTACGTAAGATAAGAATGGAGCTTGCTCTCCCATTATTTTTTTATCATTTCCTTTGTTGTACACATGCAGTCCCTGATGTAGTAGTGGCATAGAAGGCTGTAGTTCCTTTGTGAAGAATGTATAGCCTATGTGTACTACCATTTGGTATGGAGTATGGGAAAAAACTATACACTATAGACTTTAATCTAACTCTGTAAAGAAAACAAAACAAAATAACTAAAGTAAACTTCTCCAAAAAACTCAAGAGTTGAAGCGAATAGAAAGTCCTGCCTTTCGCTTTTTATCTGTGAAAGGGAGTGAGGAAGGAGGAAGGAAGTAGCGATCATTCAGTTTAATACTTATTTTCAAGAGTTGCTGCGTGCGTGTGTGTGTGTGTGTGTGTGTGTGTGTGTGTGTGTGTGTGTGTGTGTGTGTGTGTGTGTATGTGCCTTCCACTATATTGTCCGTAAAGAACTGACTAAAATGACCCATATCCAAAACTAAAATCAAATCGAGCTATGTCATAAAAAAATGAGAAACATGCGTAAAATGTTAATTAAGAGTTTTTGAAAAAATGTAAAATGTTCTATTTGCATGTTTTTGTAAAGTGCAAAATTTTCTATTTAAATTATTTCAAGACATTTTTCAATATTTTTGTAAATAGTGGATATTGTTTTTAGCTATAAATGGATATGGGTCATTTTGGTTCTTCACAGATGATATGAGTTTGTCACTATACGAACTGAATATTATTGTAGGGCTGCAGTTTCTATTTGCTTTCACTGGGTGAAAGTCGGAGCAAGTACAATTGACTATTTTGACGTAGTCGTCGTCCTCATCTTTGTGGATCTATAATATACTTTTGGATTTCGATTTTTATCTCGATTTCGATTTTTGCTCGCATTTTTTATTCCATTTTCGTGCTCGGTTTTGGTCTCGGTTTTTGAATTAAATCGTTGTGATGATGTTTCGTATTCGTATATTGAGTACATATGGAAGCGATAGTGATGTAGGTAGATGGGATATACTTCGTGTGATAGAAAAAAATATAGAGAGGGAAACACGATAAAAAGAAAGGAAGACAATGGGCATCTCATTCGTCTTTTCCGTTATACGACACACTACGATATTCCCGTACGTCTAATATTTCTGAACAAACACAACATGCACAATCACACACGTTATTACATGACAAGTCCACTAGCGGTGGTATCAAGGTTTTCAAGACCAAGACCCGAAGTGTATATTATAGGGCCTGGAAAAATGAGAGAGAGAGAAAGAGAGAGAGAGAGAGAGCAAATGCGCCGTTATTAATACACACCATTTGAAGTGTAATGTAGCCAGAGATACACTGCCAAAAATTGGATTTTTTGTTTATTCCTTAATAATGTGCTTTGAAATACCTCCATAAATTGTTTAGCGTTTTCTGTGGATGCCTTGATTTAGTATGTGACCATAGGGCAGATTGTAAAATAGATTTGGTTTAAAAAGGATTAGATTTTCAAAAGTATTTGAAAATATGTTTTTAAAGTATATAAATGTGAGGGAAAAGGCACGTTTTAAAATATAAAATTGGAAAAAACACACTTTTTGCGGCAACCGCAAGGTTTTTCAAAACACAGTTCTTGCAGCAGTCAAATTTCTGCAAAATACATTTTCTTGCAACAAACTCTTGCAAAATACATTTTTTGGCAGCAAACAATTTACAAAAATAACTTTTGGTAGCAGTAAAATTTTGCAAACTATATTTTTTGCAGCAAACAAATTTTTGCAAAATACTTTTTTTGCAGCAATCAAATTTTTGCAAAATACTTTTTTTTGCAGCAGTCAAAATTTTACAAAATAAATATTTTGCAGCAGTCAAAATTTTGCAAAATGCATTTTTTGCAGCAGTCAAGTTTGTGTAAAATAGTTTTTTTGCAGATGTCAAATCTTTGGAAAATTAATTTTTTTTTCAGTAGTCAATGTTTTGCAAAATACATGTTTGCAGCAGTCAAATTTGTGCAAAAAACACAATTTAAAGCGATAAATTTGTAAAGTTTTTATAACATGATTTCTGTGCGACATTTTATAGCAATACAGCTTTCTAAAACAGTCACATTTATGTATTTTACAAAATAAGAACATAGGTTATTTTTTAATAGCTCTATCTCATCCATATTGAATGAATCAGTAACCGCATGCAACTACAAAAAACTATGAAATTGAGTTATCTCGAAAGAAAAATATTGGATTAAGCGCAAATCGTCAACGACTTATTCGCACCACTTTCAACTTTTTACAGTGTACACTTTCCCTGCATTATCTCGATGATGATATTTGTGTAGGTATAAATGTACATGGTTCAATTTAGATGGTTAATGTGAATTTTGACTGGAGTAGTCATACTGATATGATAGTCGCTTTGATTCCATTCTACTTGCTCTCCCATTCCCTTATGCTCTATCAGATATAAAATATGAAAAAGAAAGTCATATGATATGTGTATTTTCTTCCCCTTCCTTCCACACCTTCTCATGTTTCATGCAACATCTTTGTCTTCTTCTTTTTCTTTACTCTTTTCTCTCGCTCTTTCTAACATACTTTCACGACTTTCACTAGAACATTCTCTCACTTGATTTTTCAAATCATCATTTCTCCTCACTTCCATTTATATCTCTGACTCTCTCTCTCACTCGTTTTCTTCAACTTTGACCTATTTCCTCAGACTAGACATATGTAATGCAATACAGGGCAAAACCGTTTTTAGACAGTTTGCACGCCCACAGATTTGCCTTGGAAAAGGTTTGCCCTATTTTCCTGTTCATACGTTAGAATAAATTCAATGCAATATAACTATACTACATTTGACTTTCACTTTAAATACAGTTTTAAATTCACCAAAGTAGCTATTTGAAAACCCACATAAAAATATTTAAAAAAGGTACTTTTGTTTATCTGGTTCAAAAATTGTTAATTAAAAATAAAGACTTATTTAAAAACAATTTATTTTTAAAATTTAATTTTGAAAGTGTAAAATACACTACCTAAATTCAATTTTCATCATTAAAACATTGATTTTGCAAATTATTACCGTACGTTTAATTTTCTAGAATTATTTTAAAATTCATAATAAATATTTTACAAAATTTTAGGAAGCGTGTTCTACCTTTGCAAACTAAAAAAAGGTTTCATACAAAGTAATGTATGACTGACCATCTGCCTTATTGTGTGTGTGTGTAGAAGGAGGCGCAGACCTGAATAACTCTTTTTACATAGGAGGGCAGTGTATATAGTATAGTAGTAATAAGGTAAATCACAAATCATGAACTGACTCCAAAAAAAAAGGAGTGGAACGATCGACAATGGCACCGGACGTTACTAGACCAAATAAATGGTCAACGGGAGAGTTAAGAGTTCATACAGTCAATGTCATTTATATGAAAATCCTGTCTTTCTCTGAATGTCTCAATCCCTCACTTTCCCTCCCTTCTGACCCCATTCCGCCCATTCACGACAATTCAGCATTCAACCCGGAGTTTCTCTACAAAATTTATTTGTCATTTTATCCATCTGTACAGAGAGGGGACGGGTGGACGGCTCCCCGCGGAATTCAAATATTGCACGAATATAGGAGAATATGACAAATCATACTCGATAGAAAAAAACAGCCGTTATACTACTACGGCTCACTAACAAACCCTACATTTGTACATATTCCCTCATTCGATCCCGTACAAGGCATACAAAATAAAAGCGCGGAGAATTCAAATGTAGCGAATTAACGAAATATAAATTAACTATAATAAAGAATCCAAAGATATTTTCGTACCCTATTTATTCTTGATTTCTAGTGAAATTTCTAACAGGACTTTGGCCTCATATAAAAATACCACTGAATATTTTCAAATTTTAAGCAGAATGTTCAACCCAATTAGAATAACCGAAGAGAGAGAAAGTTCAGAGGTGATCAACAGTTCAACAGTTATCGTTCAACTGTTAATATTGTACGATTCATACTATATAATAGACCAGCAGTACAGTAATCGTAGCGTAAAGACGTCAAGGTAAAGTTTTTTAACCCTGGACTTTCTCCACTTTCACTTTGTGACTTGAATCTTGGTTAGATTCTTTAGAATCGTGATTCTCATGAAATCTGAGATGAATCAAATAGTTAAGAGTGATTACTTGATATCTGAACAGTGCAAACAAGAAAAAGACGTATAAACATAAATAGGTGTACAAATACCACTATATCCAGGCTATCTTCACTTTCTTTACGACATGGATTCTCCACAAAAGAAACATCAAGTGCCTTCAAATTAAATAAAAACTAAATACGCGCAACTACAGTGCGTGTGGCTATAATGCTAATAACATATGCTCCTACTGTGTCCATTTTATATTTTAGTTCACGTGGAAATAACACGCTTGTTAACTCTAATTCAATTTCAAGTATCACTAGCCCCTATTACTGCTCAAATATTAAGTTTTTTAAAACTGTAATCATGTATTTTTTTTAAATCTGGAATTGTTTTAAAGGCACGATATGTTTTAAAAAAGTATGTATTTTATTACTGCATATTCACTGCATATTTTTGGTAATGTACAGCATTGTGTGAGGTACCTTATAATTTAAATACAAATATAATGAAGAAGAGTTTAGTACAGTTTAATACTTAATTAGATGCACATAAATCTAAATTCTTTTAATACATGGATTTTCTAGACAACTTGCCTTTTCTTTGTCTTACAAAATAGAACATCAGGCTCTGTCCTACTAATACAGCCTACTAACTAAAAGCAGACTTAACTGTCTGGAACTCGTACTATACTAATCGTAAGTACCTACTTAAAGGTCGAACCATATATAGGTATGCATCAAATTGGTTGTAAAAACAAAAATGAGGGCAGGGAAAATTGAGTCAAATGACTTTGACTTTATCCTGTATCCCAGTTTCCCTTGATAAACTATTAAATGCTATAGAGACAAATTCAAAGTACGGCCATCAAAGGTTGCATGGCGTATACATATATACATAGATACCCTATTTTGCTAGACCTTCAAAGTTGAACTATCTACATATCCATACATTTATAATTATATATAATGGGACCACAAGACTCAAAAACCAATACCAATACCAATACATGTGCACTATGTATACTGTTATGTAACGCTCAACGTACTGCATTAAATATACAAAAGAAATCCACTTTGCACTGCTGGACTAAAGCCGCAAATACTACCTGCAGACTTGTACACTTGTGCATACTCCACTGTAACGTAGCAGTTACATCGGCGCACAAGGGATCGCCCATAAATGACGTCATAAAAATTTTGGCATTTCTAGAACTCTATATAACTCCCCTGTCTTCAATCTATGCTATCTTTAACATAAGATGTCATCAGTATCCAAGCAGACAATGTCCGCAATGGGCCTTATTGGCCTTGGCGGTGTCTGTGTGGATCAGTATTATGATTTACATGGTGCCCAATAAAATAAATAATAACCCAAGCAGACCCATTGACCTACCCGTGACATCATTGATGGACGATCCCTAAAATTTGTAGGGCGAGTATATGCTTGTATGTGCATCTGTCATCTGTCCCCATACTCAAAAGAGTACAAGACTCAAAGACTTTGTCTCCATGTGCCTACGTGAAAAAGCTCATTTATTTCCAGAGATCCAACATCCAACAAACAAGGATGGCAACGGCAACACATTATGGCGACGGAAACAAAAAGTATTAAAAGTAAAGCCGAGTCAAGTCAAGTCAAAGTCAACGCTCTCCCCTTTGATTCCATTTTATAGACGAAACCCTCAAGAAAAGAACAGGGATGCGAGCGAGAGCGGAATGAAAAGTGAAATCAAATTAGAAATCTAAATTTCAAACCAAGACACTGCTGAAACGGAGAAAGACAAGGGAGAGAGAGAGAGAGGGACCAAAAGACAAAACACATCTCATCAAATTTAACGCTCATCATTGTAAATAAGATAAAGTTAAAATTTAATTTAGGAGGAAAGGCTCTCCTATAATTATCTCCATTTAGAGCTATACATGATGTACATACTCGGAATGTATACTTATGTACTCAGGTTTCAGGAAAGGAAATCAATAGGTTCCAAATCCGAAGGATAGGGAATGAGTGCCAATCTAAGCTCAAAAAACGACACGCGGCCATTACTATCCTACGTCTACATAGTACATAGGTAGGGAGGTAGGTACACCCAAGTTTAACGTCATCACAGTTTACCCCAATTTTGAATGACTGCGCCTTGCTTCAAGTTTATACAGCAAAATTATACGTCAAAATAATACAAAAGCACCGTACATAACACACAAGAAATGAGATTATAAAAGATTCCTTAAATAATAAATATAGGTATATTATGGAAAAACAAATACGTAAAAGAAAAAATTAAATGTTTTGAATTTTAGAAAAAAAAGTCCGTTTTGTTCTTTCAAAAATCGTAAATACATAATTTGCTTTTTTTTTAGATTATTATTGAATATAAAAGTTTTAAAAAATTAATGCTGCTAAGTATTGATTTTAAATTTTTTAAAAAGTTTCAGTTAAGTTTAAGTATAAGATAATTTGCATTTAAAAAAAATTTCTATAGCATGAATACTGTCACTGTACTATCAAAGTTTCAAAATTACTTATAAAATAAAAATGTTGAAGTGGGTAGATAAATTTCAACATAATATGATGCCGCGGGATATTACGACTATTCAATGTAAATGATCATTATGTTAATAAACCATGGAACACACTTTAGGTACTCCACGACGGTATAATTACTTGAATAACTATAATATGCTGACTCATGTCTAACTACTAAGCCTATACGTAATATGGACAAGAAGCTGCACTAAATCCATTCAAACATTCAAGCATGGGGATGTAGCTCAGTGGTAGAGCGCTCGATTCGCATTTGAGAGGCCCCGGGTTCAATCCCCGGCATCTCCAGTATATTTTGCTAATTTTTTTAACTTGCAAACAGCAATTTTTCAATGTAAAATACATACCAGAGCTTACAGATTAGAATTATTATGCAAGTGAATTAAATTTTGACTAAATACTGAACACTGGTCCAGCTGGCGAAAGACAAGTCAAATATTCTTTCAATACATTATAAATATCAGTGAATCCCATGCAGGCTTAACGTCTAGTAGCTATACGTAACATTTCCATATTATATAGTCTCAGTGCGTCAGCGGTATAAAAGTAAAGTAGATTACCAATTTAACGATGGACAACGCAACAATACTTGTCACACAAAACTCTACTGTAGCCGTAAACTACCGTAACACTTTCTATCAAGCACCAAATTTCTATTTCAAAAATAATATTTTGGCGCGCCAATTTTTGGAGATTCCAGATTTCAGATTCCAGACACACGTTGTACGAAAAACGTAGCATGTATTAACTAATTACATGCATATAGCATTAGTCTTAATTGCATGGGACCCTCGTCCTAATCGAGAGTTTACGGTACTACGTCGGGGCAGACCAGTACAGTCCACTCTCTACATAGTGTACTTCAGGGGACCAGCAAAATAAGTACACTATGAGGAGAGTTTACTATGTAGAAAGTTTACATTTTCTCTTAGTATTTGAACTACCGGTAGGAAATAATGAAATATAAACTAGTTTAATGTTTTTGGTTAAGAACAAATCATTGCGTTATGCAGCACAAGTAATAATTTTATTATCGTGTACCACGAAGTTAAAAAAAATTATTGAATTCAAATTTGTGTATGGGTATTATATGAGTACACTATGAAACGACTCTTTTTACACATGATGAGTGTTTTGGGACGGCAAAATTAGTACACTATGAGGAGGTTTCCACTATGTGGAGGTACACTATATAGAGGTATTATAGCATTACAAGCATAGGGATTCTGCCAGGGATGCGTGTAAAGTACACTATGTGGAGAGATCTACTATGAGGAGGTACACTATGTAGAGAGTGGACTGTAGTATAGTGCAGATAAAAGTCAAAAGCACTTCATAGAATACAGCATACAGACACAGTCCAAAACAAATTACAGAGGAACATAATATACCATCTGCTTTTATTTAACTTTTAATTTAACATGCTCCAAATTTACTCATTTTTAAAGCTACGTTTGGCTGACGGACCTTTTTGACGGTTTTTAAAAAATCCCTATGATACCACTGAAGAACCAGACTAAGCATCGCAGTTTATTGGTTTCGATAAACTGTACCAGGTTTCTCTCAACAAAAACAAATATAATTGCAATGTCATATTAACGTAAACCAATAAAAATTGAAATAAAACCAACCGGCACTGTACTTACTGTTTACTACTACTACTATACACTGTACAATACAATATACAATACAGTACGATGCATAAGCCTCTCGATTCTCGATGGATTAAACGCAGTAGAGTACAGTGGAAACACTCAAAAAAACTTTGACAGATTTCAATTTAGAAGGTAAACAAAGACAAAAAAAAATGAAAAATCCTAATCCACTCCACATATTTCACATATCGTCGACAAAGGATCAAGTTTGATCATCTCCATTCTGCACTAAAAGCAAATATGATTATATCCATTTTCGATTGCTATTATGACTAACTCAATGCGAATGTGGAAGTTTTATGAAAATATGATGAAAACTGTACTGGTATCAAAGCGCGGTAAAAATTTCAAAATCGAAGATTTTAAAATCGTGCGCGCGGTAATCGCCAAAGTAATTTACAGTATTAACACCGATACGCTGATATGCAAAAGTACGTTTCCCATTCAGTAGTATGCACTCTGCATTTAAATCATAAGTATGTCATACTTAAACGCATTGCGTTGTAATTAATCGAAAATGAAGATGGTCATAATCGCAAGATTTAGCTGGAAATGGAGATGATTAAACTTGATTCTTCGCCGACGATATACATATGACATTCACACTATACCTATACAGGTACCTATGTATAATACTTCCAGATTATAAAAGTTTCCCAACAACCATTATATAACCATATATATAAAGGAACTGTATTTTACCCAAAGTACCTAGGTACCTACCTACCTGCATTCACAATTTCCAATTTCGCTTGTATTTTTTTTATATTCCATTTCTGTTTGAATTTCTGTCTTTTTTTTTCAATAAAACGAGATCTATCATCTCCATGTCACTACAGGCTCTAGATTTCTCGATTTCTTCTTCCAGTATAATCTATATAGACTTGGCGATATCAGTAGAGTGCAAAGTAAACAGAGATAATATACCAAAAAAATGTAGCGAGAGAATGCCAAATACGCAGAGATAATGCTTGCTTATCCAACCAAAAATGAAACACTACCCCACCAAAAAAAAGATATCATTATTATTTGATATTTGATTTTGATACTCCATCTGTGTATTTTGATGTCGATGTCGATTTCCATTTCAACTTTTTGACTTCCATTTTCATCCCCATTTCAACTATATTGTACAGAGCACATAGATTACGACGCCCTATAGATCATGCATTTTTTCTCCTTAACACTATATATCTTTATAGAACTACATACCATATGGCAACTTTTCCTGGGCCATTTCCTCCCTGTATTTCAAAGCAACATCGATTTGATTCACATTCAGAAGACATATCGTCTGTGAAGAACCAAAATGTCCCATATCCAATTTAAGCTACAATAAAAGTGAGCTATTACAAAAACCAGATGAGAAACATGCGTAAAATGTTAATTAGAAGTTTTTGAAAAGCGTAAAATGTCCTATTTACAGGTTTTTGAAAAGGTGCAAAATGTTCTAATTCCATGTTTTTGAAAAATGGCAAAATGTTCTAATTCCATGTTTATGAAAAGGTGCGAAATGTTCTAATTCCATGTTTTTGAAAAGGTACAAAATGTTCTAATTCCATGTTTTTGAAAAGGTGCAAAATGTTCTAATTCCATGTTTTTGAAAAGGTTCAACATGTTCTAATTCCATGTTTTTGAAAAAGCGCAAAATATTATATTTAAATGCTTTCAAGACATCTTTTATTATTTTTGTAGATAGTGGATATTGATTTTAGCTAAAAATGGATATGGGTCATTTTGGTTCTTCACAGATGATATACATATAAAAGTAGAACTAGTACAAAAACGAAACATGTAACTACTGAAACATCTCTAAATTCTCTCTCTCTTTTCTGTATTTTATTTTTTAATATTTTCCGCTACCCAAAATGGGGAAAAGCAAGGATATCTGCTACAGCTACACAGGAAAATAAGTATACAATAAATAAAAGGTCAAACAGACATTCTGAATCTGCACAAAAAGAAATGAAGGCAGTGTAGTGGTAGAACTGTGTGTGCTGTACTTTTGCTGGTACTGGTACCGGTGGCATGGTACAATAGTGGTGGTAGCAGCTCCCCACATAAAATATGTGACACGCCAAGATATAAATATAAATTGGCAAATGCCAAATGGCATTTATCATTTTTCTTCCTGTGGTACAGTAAGACGACCGTTTTTATTACTAGGGAAAACTGAAATAGAGATGACTGTGAGGAGATATAGGCGGTCCCTATATGGTCGCATATACACTATATATCCGTTCTATTAAGAAGAACGAGGAACGCACGGAGCAAGTGAAGCATTGTGAAGGGCTGAAGGGAGACAGGGAGACAAATGAAAGATCTGGGACAACCTGGGAACATTAAAATTGCTACCTATACTACAACCTTACGTAGGTAGGTACCTACATTCACATTTACGCTATAATATTTCTACTATACACATACTATCCATACGCAATATACCTCCCCTTATTTTCACTTGTATATTATTCTGCCATACAAAAAAGCACTCGTGCTACCTGAAAAAAAACTAAATCTCTCTCTCTCTCTTTTGAATCTTATTGAACAACGACGAAAGACGAAGGACGAAATGAAAATGAAACTACATAACGCAACGTCTCCGTATAACAACATTTTCCACACACATCAGACCCATTTAGACGTCATTTTAGATGGAGAATCAAAGCGAAATGGGTCTTTAATAATTGAATAGGCCATAAGCCATTTTTTCTTTTAGGTGACAACTACATATCGTCTGTCTGTGAATAACCAAAATGACCCAAATTCATTTTTAGCTAAAAACAATAGGGTGGTATTTTAGTGCTTCAGTGAGATACTCGAAAATGGAATGGAATGACCTAATTTGACTTTACTTGTTTTTCCAGTAATAATTTAATTTACATCCAGTGATAAATACTTCACGTAAATACTTTTTCCTACAGTCATATATTTAGAGAAAATTTAGTCACCTATACTTGTTTTATCTGACAAACCAAAAGATTAGAATAATGTACCTAATTATAAGTTCATGGTCAGAGTCAGAGTTGTTGAAAGGAAAATTATGTATATTTTTGAATGATGTCAGAAGCCGACCAGATGAGGTCTATTTTCCTCTGTGTAACTTTTAGTTGAGTTGTGGCTGTTGATAGTTGTTGCTTTTAACTATGTGTTTTAGCCAGATTAAGCAAAAATATGAGTAGGGGTATGGTGTGTATGCACGAAAAAACGGGCTTTGCCAGATACTGCAGAGCGGAAGAATCTGACCTGTGCCACTGTGCTAAGTGCAAAAACACAAGTGGAGGGTATCGACCACCGCTACTAATTTATGACAACTAAATCAGTATACGGATTATTATAGCAGTATTCGTACAGCAATATTTTCAACATATTTTTAAGTGTTTTTAACATGCGAAGTAATATCACTGGAAAATAAAAGTATTTGTGTATAAGTCACTGAAGACCTTCACTGGAGAATAAAGTAATTGCTAATACGAGTACTTATATAACAAGGAATAGCACTGAAGGTTTAAAATAATTTCACTGGTGTTAAAAGTAATATCATAGAGCGAAAAAGATTATCCCAAAACAATATCAACTATCTACAAAATATTCAAGTATGTCTTGAGAGCATTTAAATGGAACATTTAACAGGTTTCAAAAACATACGAATCGAACATTTTACACCTTTTCAAAAACATGGAATTAGAACATTTTACACCTTTTCAAAAACATGGAATTAGAACATTTTGCACATTTTCAAAAAATGGAATTAGAACATTTTGCACCTTTTCAAAAACATGGAATTAGAAATTTTTGCACCTTTTTAAAACCATGGAATTAGAAGATTTTGCACCTTTTCGAAAAAATGTAATTAGAACATGTTGAACCTTTTCAAAAACATGGAATTAGAACATTTTGAACCTTTTCAAAAACATGGAATTAGAACATTTTGAACCTTTTCAAAAACATGGAATTAGAACATTTTTCACCTTTTCAAAAACATCGAATTAGAACATTTTGAACCTTTTCAAAAACATCGAATTAGAACATTTTGCACCTTTTCAAAAACATGTAAAAAGGACATTTTAAATTGCTGAAATACATGAAAATAGAATATCTTACGTTTATAAGAAACTCATAATTAACATTTATGTCATGTTTCCCATTTTGTTTTCATGACGACATAGCTCATTTTGATTCTGGCTTAAATTGGATATGGGTCATTTTGGTTCTTCACAGCCAATATTTTTACAGTGTATGTGGGAGACTGACGCCACATGTAGAAATATCTGTATGTACAGAATAATGGAACGAAAACGAAACTCTGCTGAATGTTCAACGCTTCGTGTCCCCCATTTATTTTAGATAATAACAATTACAACGGCAATGACTAATGCCAAAGCCAAAGCCAAAGGATATGAGAAAGGACCTCCCTGTTGTACTGTCTCAAAATACAATTCCCACAGATTACCTTCTAATTACGTTACAGAATAGGGTCTATTACACGTATTAATTGCATACTAAACAAACAAACAATAGGCGTGGGATCTTTGCTTGTGTCTCTTGTGTTTGTTGTGGGCGCATTTAAAAATACAAAAGTTTCTTTTGGCTCGAAAGTTAAATATTAAAAAACTGAAAAACGAAAGGTAGACAAAACCGAAGGATTACCATATGGCCACCGTCACCGACACCGCCGCCGGGACGAACTAGAAGATGACTGTGAGGATGAGGAACAGTATCAATGTATTATAATCTATATTGGATATTGGATATGTGTATTGAAAGGATATTAGTAACTGACAGGAACATGACATGATTTCATGCATCACTCCATTTGACTCTCTCACGTAGTTATGAAGACACGAGTCAGAGCCAATGAGGAATGAGGATGGATTGAGGAAACGGAGACGGAGACGGAGCGGGTTTTCGACTCAAAAAAACATTCTTCACATCCTCTATTCTTAGGTCAGGTTATATATTGCCCAATCAAAAGTGAGTCAGTCATCCATAGAGCCATTCACAACCAAATTCAATTCTCAAAAATCCGAATCCGCAATCCGCAGCAATCAAATAACCTTTTTCTTCTACGGGAGTACGGGAGGAATCAAGAGTAGAATGTATTGGATACGCATGTATGTGCTTGTAAGTTGTGGGCAAAAAATGGAAAACATTCAAAAAAGAAGGTTAGGTAAAATTGCAAAATGCAATCATGAGTCCACCTATACTACTATACTCTACCGATACCGACTGCTTCCCTTTTATTAGGAGCATGGAGGAAATATCTTTTATGCCCTTTTATGCATTTAAATTCACTCTAATAACAATAGATACGCATCCTATCTTCTGCAAAACTCGCCAATTCAGTTTTTCAATGGTCAAATTATTACACTATTTATATATTTTGCAAAATTCATTTTAGCGGGAGCGTTCAAAGGGATTACAATGGCTTTTTCGTATGTTAATTTTTATCGTTCGGCTATTTAATATCAGCAATTGTACATTTTAGTTGAAATTACTAAACAAAAATTAATTTTTAAGACATGCAGTTACACTTTTTCAAGATGCAAAAACCTATAATTATGTCCTTTTTGAAACTGCAAAAACCTGTAATTATGACCTTTTTGAAGCTGCAAAAATTTGTAATTATGTCCTTTTTGAAGCTGCAAAAACTCGTAATTATGACCTTTTTGAAGCTGCAAAAATTTGTAAATATGTCCTTTTTGAAGCTGCAAAAACTCGTAATTATGTCCTTTTTGAAGCTGCAAAAACTCGTAATTATGTCCTTTTCGAAGCTGCAAAAACTTGTAATTATGTTATTTTTGAAGCTTCAAAAACTCTTATATGTACTTGTTTATTTTTAAAAGCTTCAAAAATTATTATTTCAACTTTCATGCAAAATAATGTGCGTATTACTGTGTATGCAACTTTTTTTGAAGCTGCAAAACCCAATATCGGCAAAATTTTCAACCATAAAAACCTCCTATTTACATAAATATCACAACTACTTCCAAAACCTCCAACAAATGCATTTAAAATTCTCCAATATTACACTAACAGTAAGTTAAAATTGCTTGTGTACTTCGGAACTATGATTGAAATTTTGGATTAGGATTCAACAGAAAAACCCATAGCTATAAACTCAATATACCCTTATGGGCACACGTGTCTCGTTCTAAGTTCTAATTTTTCTCCCAATAGAGTTTTCTATTTTCATAATATATCCTCATCTTCATCTTTCTTATACAGACTAAGCTTTTGAAGAAAAAAATTTAAGAAAATCTAATATACAGTCGGGTACAACAATACAGCCACAAATCCTCTCACGAGTCTCTCACAAATCCAAATTCAAATAAAAATCAAAATAACCGTCAAAATAAAAGTTTATAAAGAAGGTACTACATCACATGTGGCAAACACTATTCACAATTTTCGGATTTGAGAAAGTGAAAAAACTTTCAACTTTCTTTAAGGGTCTACATTTATGCAAAATCATATAGGACACATTACCAAACCTATTCCCATACAAAATAAAATAGCTTACAACGATTTACTTATACTTAGGATTTAGCCTTGAAAAGGGTTTTATAATACATATATGACAGTATAATATTCAGTTTTCGTCTGATCTCTGGTCTGATAGTCTGCCGATCTCTCTGTGCCTGGATCTGTTTCTGAAATCTAAACTTTTTCAAGTGATGTACTCTATTGTATTGTACTCCGTGAAGGAAGGTGAACCTGGTCTGGCGTATGTACAATGTAGCTTATACTATACAAGTCAACAACAAACCGCAGCACATCCTTTTTATACCCCTGTAATTTCCTGTCACCTGTCATAGTGATTAATTTCCGATTGGGAATAATTGGACTTATTTTACATGGATGGGTGGGTAAGACGTGTAATTTCATGGTCACATATCGTCTGTGAAGAACCAAAATGACCCATATCCATTTTTAGCTAAAACAATCCACTGTCAACAGAAATATTGAAACATGTCTTCAAAGCAATTAAATAGAACAGTTTGCACTTTTCAAAAACATGTAAATGGAACATTTAGCACTTTTCAAAAACATGTAAATGGAACATTTTGCACTTTTAAAAAATATGTAAATAGAAAGTTTAACACTTTTCAAAAACTCTTAATTAAAATTTTACGCATGGTTCTCATTTTGTTTTTATGACATAGCTCATTTTGATTCTAGCTAGAATTGCTTAAATTGGATAAGGGTCATTTTGGTTCTTCACAGACGATATTACATGCCATGCATTTCGACCTATGGTATTAACTAAATCCCAAGCTAGGTAAATGCATAAAGCCTATTATTGTCGTTCCTGAATACTTGCACAATTGTATTCAGTCAAATCAGAAAATAAATCAAAATCACAATTGAAATTCTAATTCTAGGATTTTAGAAAAGAGAAAAATTACAAAAATAATCTAAACCCACCATTTTTGCAAATTAATTTAAATTGTAAACCATTTAATTACCTATTTAAATCATTAACTAAAAAAGCAAATAAATTATGCAGTATCTATTAAATACCTTTTGTTAACAAAAAATATCGATTTCCACTATCGTTTTCGATTCATCACGCTTTTCTTTAAATGTAGTACATAATAATAAAATGCCCTATCCTTTTTTTATCCTAGCGATAAGTAATTTAATTTTAATTCCATATATCTAATATCTAATCCACGACTCGGAATAAATCCATACATCAGAACCAGAACCTATAAAAAAAATCAGCAGGTGTGTACCTTGGTGGTTGCATTGCTTTATTGAATAATATGGAATAGGCTATCAAAATCATAGTCGTAGTAAAAATTATAATCACAGATATAGTAAAATCCTAATGTAATAATGGCGAGTATCAAATCACACAAAAAAAGTCTAGAAAAAAAATCAAACAATCTTCATAAATTTCTCACTCAATAATAATTTCACCAATCTAAATCCAAATCATAATCCATTTCATGTCCGTCCACATTATTTCATCCCAGTCTCTGAACAGCGATGAGCAGCATTATTTCCTATTAAATTCCCGCCTTCATGTAAATAATGAAATGTTTCTATGGCCCTATGTCACGTAGGTAAAAGTACATACTATTTCCAATATGAACGCCCTGTTCCATGCTTATATATGACGAAGAGGGTGTTGAACAGTGTTGCAAAGTGCTTACGATTAGTTTGAAGAGTTTCAGTTCCACAGGTTCCACTCGATGAGTCAGTGTCAATACAAGTTTTCTGACTGGATACGATAAGTTTCAGTCAGTACCAGTTCTTTGTCAGGTCTACATTAAAAGTTCTAATAATTTCAAAATGGCGTCTTTGTTTAAAAACCCATTATTTAAAAAACTAATCAGCGCACCTTACAATTGAAGTACAAACTCACTAGTCAGAAAAACTCGTAAACATGTTTGTTTTTATAAAATGGCGCTCTTTTTCGAAGGTTTGGAACTAAAAAAACGTATTAGCGCCAGTTTCTAATTTTTAAAATTTGTATAAGTTCCATTCAGTTTCATTCCTTCCTCAATTAAGCTCCTAGACTGTAAAGCACTGCTCAGGGCCAAATAATGCGGCCATAGCAGGCAGCCCCCGCTGCTTAAATTTTCAAAAAACATGTAAATGAAATATTTTGACTTTTCAAAAACATGAAAATAAAATTTTTTTGTACATTTCAAAAACATGCGAATAAAATATTTTGTACATTTCAAAAACATGGAAATAAAACATTTTCCCTTTTTCTCAAAACATAGAAATACAACATTTTACACTTTTCTGAATCAAGTAAAAAAAAGAACATTTTTAACTTTTTTCAAAAATGTAAATACAACATTTCTTTTTACCAGAGAAAACCGTCAATAAAATCAAAAATGTGGTTTTTGTTTGGAAGCAAATTGCTGCCTAAACGAAATTCCTTCGTCCGGCCCTGACTCATGACACTGCTATGAAGTTCTATACAGAAACTGGAAATCAGTTCCAACAGTATTGACGCCAAGTATTGAACTTTGTAACACTGTTGTAGGCTGTCATAGTAAGTATGTATATACTGAGGCAGTGTCCCTCAGAATTTAACAATAAATAATTTAACCGCCAACTGACCTTTACAGCTTTAGCTAATAGCCATATCATGTAATGTAGGTAGGGGGACCTACGTGTGTCCAAGCTCAAGAGTTGAAGCTGAAGCGCTCGTCTATAAATCTTAACCATTACATTAAGTAAATTGGCAAATTATAATTGACAACTCAACTATGATTTACGGGGGAAGATGGTCGGGTCTGGCATTTAAAAAGAAACCTCAAAACTCTGCCGCACTCCATGTATGTACACGGTGTATACACATGTAACCATATAACCTTTGATTATACCTGTCTCTCTAGCCCTATCCTCCATCGTATCTTATTATTCTATAAGGTATAAGGTTGTACTATAGTTATATGCTTAAATACGTGTAACGTCATCACATATAGGTAGTTAGGTATCTAAAAAGTTTTAAGCGTAATTTTTTTTTACAAGAATCGTAAGAGATAGAGACAAAAGAGAGATACTATCTCATAAAGTACAAGATCGTGTACGAAGTATGAAAGGTCATTTAATCTTTTTTTTGAATTGCACTCATGTATGTACAAAATATACCTTTAAAATCCTGTATATCTGTATAGAGCATTTGAACATCACGAATCACGATCAATGCATTACGTGATGACTTCAATAATCGAACAAGTTCAATTACAGGTATTTGAAAAAAATTAATATGCAAATATATCAATTTTGGAAATCTCCATAAATTCAAAAGTAGTTATCAAATATTCTTTGAAATCAAGAATCACTACTTTCTATTTCTATGTAAATACAACTTGATTATATTATTTTGAATGTAACAATTTTACAAGTTCAAAATGTGTTAACTACAAAATGGTGTGGGACTGCGCTGTTTTAAATACTATAAAAAAATCTTTTTTACAAATGTTACAATACATTTTTTTGATACCACTTAAAATTTTTGCAAGGTAAAATTTTCATATGTAGGTACCATTTTTACATAAAAATTATGCACCTAGAATTTATGGACGTCGTATATTTTTGCGTAAACATTTTTACATGTTACATTAAATTATTTTCTAATGAAAAACTGGTCATTTACGCAATATCGTATGTGAAGAACCAAAATGACCCATATCCATTTGTACCTAAAAACAATATCCACTATCTGCAAAAATATTTAAACATTCCTAGAAATCATTTAAATAGAATGTTTTGCACTTTTCAAAAACATATAAATAAATCATTTTGTACTTTTAAAAAACATGTAAATAAAACGTTTTGCACTTTTCAAAAAATGTAAATAACACATTTTGCACTTTCAAAAACAGGTAAATAAAACATTTTGTACTTTTAAAAAACATGTAAATAAAACGTTTTGCACTTTTCAAAAACATGTAAATAAAACATTTTGCAATTTTCAAAAAAATGTAAATAGAACATTTTACACTTTTCAAAAACGTGTAAATAAAACATTTTACGATTTTTTAAAATATTTAATTAACATTTTACGCATATTTCTCATTTTGTTTTTACGATATAGCTCATTTTGATTCTAGCCTCAATTGGATATGGGTCACTTTGGTTCTTTACACACGATATACATACGAATTTTATTTACAGAAAACACAGACCAGGACCAGGACCCGACCAGATGCTTTTGTACAAGAACTTAAGAACAGAAGCAAAAGTGAAAGGACGTCTCCAACTAAATGCCCCCTCCCCCTTCACTCGTCTTTTTTATCCTCTTCAATTTCGATTTTGATAATAATGGTCACAAATAATGACCCATCATATATGATATTCTTCAGATTCCATTCAATACCTCTGTTCATATAACTTCAGACCCGTATCCAGCGCCAGTACCACGAAGCACTATCTATATGCAGAATATTGCAGAACTATATGGTAGAACTTTCCTTTCTTTCTTCACCGCCATCCATTTTCCATTTATGTACATACCTACATAATCACCCACAATGAAATCTAAAGAGAACACCACTACCACCCGTTGCAGTCCCAACTCCCAGTGTCTCCCAGCACTTCTTGTCCTATAACACTCTCAGTCTTGACTCACTCAAACACAGAATTTCGTTCACGTCCAAAAATATTCGCATTCAGAAATAACCTACATAATAATGCTCATAGAATAGAGAGCTCCTCGTCCTCCGCCATTATCTCGAGCGACATGACACAGGACATATACCCATCTCCCATCTCTATACCTATATAGGTAGGTATGTACTTTATACACTGTAGGTAGGTTGGTTTGCACGAGAAGGGAAGACTTCATATCTGGAGAATCTGGAGGAAATTTTCTGAATCTGAATTAGAGCATGACGACTTCTCCCTACACCACTACACACACACAGAAAACCTCACTAAACTAAACCAAACCAAGTCAGCTCACACATTATGAAAAATGTCAAGGCTGAGCCTGATGTGATGTGATATGATGTGATCCATATAGGATGGGGAGACGTTCATGTTCATATCGCCTTCAAGTATTTTATATTTTCCCTCAGATTTCTGTTAAGCCTCTATGCCCGTCCGGCACTGTATATAGAGACACAGACTGTACGACAGATTAGAGATATTACGCAGATTTTGCCCTTTCCCTTTCTAGTTATCTGCATAATATGGACAAAAAAAAAGTCTATCCAGATCCTGATACGAAGACGGGTAGATGATACATCTACATAAATCTCCATATTATAATCATTATTACCTCTATATATTTTTTGCAATTTTTGAAAAAATTTCCTTTTAATAAGATTGCAAAAAAAAATTCATATAGTAATATTACATGAGCCAGAACGAGAACAAGAACGAAAACTACATTTTCTATTTTGGCAAAAAAATGAAACCTGCTCTCCTACTTATATTCATACAGATATTATTATGCTCTGTTCATTGTTCCCACATATCACATCAAAGAACTTTTTTCCAATTTATATTTTTATTTAACCCGCCTATAGTATATACTCACTTGCTGTAGTCTATCTATATGCTCAATATGAAAGCATGTGGGGTGTTGAACAACTTTTGATTTTATACAGTTTGGCTATATAAAATTAGACACATTAAAAATCTGTCACCGTTATTCGTCATTGTCACTCGGCCCTTTACGTTTATAGGATGTAGAAGAATAAAAGCAGAAATCGATTTTTCAAAAAACGACTGTATGTGAAAAGGTGTGTAGTGTAATTTAATCAAGTAAAAATATGCAAATTATAATCCAAATCGTGTATGCAATTTATACCTACGGATGGGAAAAGTTAAATCCTAATTGACTATTGCAATACAAGTCGATTTGAGTGTACATTTTTAAAATTAAAAAGTATGGAAACACAAAATAACGAATAAAATTGTGCAAGAAAAAGAAGAATTCAGTGAACTCACAAAGCCATCTAAATTATTTCCCTTTTCCGTAGGCTCAATTTGAATTGGTATGATCTATACAATACATCCTACGCAATGGCGCATTTGAATGTATTTTTTTAAATATTAGTTTTAGATCTTTCGAAATCTGCCCGAGAGTTGAGCCTCAACCAGGATTAAGGTGGGTGTGAACGTGATGGAAAATGAAATTACAACTTTGACAAAATAACAAAATGTTTGCATTATAATGCTGCATGAAATCCTTATGTTAAGTAATTCCATCGATTGTATGCCGCGTTGCCGCTCCATGAAAAATGAGGAAAACAAAATCTGAACAATCTAAAAAAACGTGTATAATTCTGAAAAGAGAACAAACAAAAATTATTTTTGAAAGTTATTTTACCTTTCCATCCTAGTTTGCAGACGCGGCTCACTTTAATGGTGATCATAACAGGAGCAGATCGTTTCATCCCACAGTCATAGGCCACAACGGAAAGAATGTGATTATGACTCTTGTCATAGTCCAACGGCTCAGTATTACGAATCACACCTAGGAATTTCAAACAAAGTAAAAATTTCATTAATATATTGGCAAAATTATCCTTAGATTATTAAAAAATTTCAATGTAAAAGTAATGTTTAGCTTAATTTACATACGAACGCAGTATGAACCTATCCAGAAACATCACAGTGTTACAAGTACCTACCTACGAATAACTAAAACCAATAAACATTTTCTAAAAAAAACCGCTCCCGCTAGTTATGTCGACAATAACTAAAACTGAAGGGAAATAAAATTCTTTTTATTTTTTAACCCTGCCTATGTTCTACTTTCTACATTCAAAATTCAACGATTTCCTCACTGCTTTGAACTGTACATCAGACAAACTCTTCTATCAAAGAGATCATTAAAACTTCCGCATCCCTTCCTACTATACCTTTCGTCCTTTCCATAACTCCGACTCGCAGAAATCAAAATCTTACACACGTGGAAACATAACACTACTTCAGTACTTCCAACTTCAGACTCCAGATTTCGAATTACTTGTGCACACCATTCCCAGAAACATAGAAGCAGAACTCTCGCTTACTTAAATACCGTATTTTCTCTTATAGTATAGGCGGAAGTAGTCTGTTAGTAAGTGGGAGTAAGTTGGCTTGAAGCTAGTTGAAACAGTATATAGTCTGGGAAGAACTAAAATGACTCATATACAAATTTAAGCTACTTTCAAAATGAGCTATGTCATAAAAACAAAATGAAAAACATGCGAAAAATGTTAATTACAAGTTTTTGAAAAGCGTGATGTGTCCTATTTTTATGTTTTTGAAAAGTGTAAAATATCTTATTTACATGTTTTTTGAAAAGTGTAAAATGTTCTATTTACATGTTTTTAAAAAGTGTAAAATGTTCTATTTACAAGTTTTTTGAAAAGTGTAAAATGTTCTATTTACATGTTTTTAAAAAGTGTAAAATGTTCTATTTACATGTTTTTGAAAAGTGTAAAATGTTCCATTTACATGTTTTTGAAAAACGTAAAATGATCTATTTAGATGTTTTTGAAAAGTGTAAAATATTCTATTTACACGTTTTTGAAAATTTCAAAATATTCTATTTGCATGGTATCAATACATGTTGCAATATTTTTGTAGATAGTGGGTATTATTTTTAGCTACAAATGGATATGGGACATTTTGGTTCTTCACAGACGATACGGGTCCTTAACATTCAATATTATAAAGCGGGTATCTTAATAATGAGTAGTAGGCGGGATGACGGCGCGGCGTAAAACGTTAAATACTATAGGCGGGATCAACCATTCAAGGAAATACGGTAGGTACGTCAAACTTGTATTGAAGCGGTTACATATAACTTTATGGAGAGACGTAGGATCTACGCACAACTGCCATATCACTATATAGTATCTGTATAATGTAGGTACAATCACAAATTACGCTCAAAACTATGAAGACAGATAGATACATAGCCCTATAGAGACCTACCTACCTACGTCCAAATTACGTAGGTAAAAGGACAAACATTTTCCCCTTTTGATCATTTATTTCCTGGAATTTAATCTTGAGAGATATCAAGTATCTCATATCACATCAAAAAGTAGGACAACAGCAGAAAATCCCGTACACTAATAATCGAAATTAAATCTCACATTCATAATAATCAACATCCTATTCCTATATGCCCTGCTCTTATGCTTTGGTACCTACGTAAAGTTTACGTGAGGATTACAGCTTACACACATAATTATTATAATACCACAGATCTAGGTAAATAATTAATATTTACAAGGCTTTGTGTTCCAGTGTAGGGGGTCGCCCGTATATTGCGTAAGAGCAAAAATGGCTGAAAATTTACATTACAATTCACTCAACCCCCCCCCCCCCTCTTAAAATAACCACATAATATGCAGTTTGCTGACGTGATTTGTAAACGAACCCTATTCGTCGTATACTTTAAAGAGAGCTTAGTATACAGAATAATAATTATGGGGTATTATGATTAATAAGTTTGCGTGACAAATAATACTAGGTTACCTAGGTACTTATACAGTATAGACATAGATGTTGTACAATGTTATTGAACCAGGCAAATTAAAAGAAAATAAAAGTTTCAATGTCTTTCCTGGGCCTAACTTAAAGCCTGTCGATGATTGTATATACATATTCGTAGTCATATAGGTGTATATAATAACACATGTAATTTTTTTTTGTCATCAGGAATAATTATTTTCTCTACAATTCCTGCGAGAGCCCGCTATACACGTGCCAAATGCCAAGCGACGTTTTAGTTGAGTGGTCGGTCTTAACATGGAAATGTAATATGTGCTGCTCTAGAATGCAGAATGGAGAAAAAGTTGATAGAAACAAAACAGGATGACGATAAAGATAAAAGGTGAGAGATAAAAGCTTGACTATAGTGCTCACTACTAATATGCACTAATATACCAGTACCAGAATGACAGCCCAAATTACAGGAAACTTTTGGAAATTACTTAACGATCCCTATGAGCCATTTAAAATAATGTACGAAAATGCCAAAGCATGAAAGTCGTGCCCAATATTGTTGTGTTCATATAAGAGCAGTTATATCTAATGGTAATTTCCCCTAAAGTACAAGTTAGATAATATATAAATATCGCCCGCGAAGAGGGAATACAAACCATTAGATTTCACAAATCTAAATCTATTTCACACTAATGACTGCAGTTCTGGTAATCTTGAGTTTTGTTGATAGTTAGTAGATAGATAATCTGTGAAAAACCAAAATGACGCATATCCATTTGTAACTAAAAACAATATCTACTATCTACAAAAATATTGAATGTCTTGAAATCAATTACCTACATAGAATATTTTTCAATTTTCAAAAATATGTAAATAGAACATTTTCAAAAAATATGTAAATGGAACATTTTCTACTTTTCAAAAATATGTAAATAGAACATTTTCCACTTTTCAAAAATATGCAAATACAGCATTTTGAAAATTTTCAAAAACCTGGAAACAGAACATTTTGAACTTTTCAAAAACATTGTTTTTATGACATAGCTCATTTTTATTCTAGCTTAAATTGGAAATGGGTCGTTTGGGTTCTTCACAGACGATATGTACCCTTGCCGTAATCTTGCTTTTAACTTTTAAGTGTAGTTGTACACCGTAATTAAAAATGTACTTTATTTCATTATCATTAATTAGGAGTTTTTCAAAAATATAATATGAAGGCAGTGCGTTTTAAATTGATTTTTTTCAAATTTATTAGGCGCGTTGAAGAGTCTTAACAGCGTATATTATGCTTTTGAAAATTTTATTAGCATTTCTTTCTTTCTTACAAAGCTGCGCTTATTTTTTTTCCCTACTTTTGAAAAAGAATAAAATAATGCATCGGTATTGGTATTGCAAATTTTCAAACTTTTTTTTATGTATCACAAATAGTCTCAATTTATGTTCAACGTCCAGAAGATTGTGCATCTACAAAAAAACTGCGCTGTCGCTTATGAGCCGCAATTAACAACTACTATAGAAACTAAAAACATGAACACCGTTAGGCCTTAGAATGACTTCCGTAACATTCATTAACTACCTTATTGCTTATAAACTATTATTAGATTTAATTACACATTTTTTACCAACACACGCCATAATATATAACAAAAGAATGTAATTTCGATTCTCAATTTGTGAACGTTACAACGCTGAGCAGTAGGACAGGACATGGCATTATGAACCTCAAGTTGTTTGATAGCATAGAAAAGTAGCATGTCATGACATGACATGACGTGATAGACGTATTTAAAGTTTCAGTTCCAGTATATAGTTCATATAGTTTCCATTCATGTTTTAATTCCTTTGGAATAAGTCTCACTAGAAAATCAAAGCCTTCAACAGAACTCGGTCTGTACAGTGCCAACTACTGTCAAACCCAAACTGCTATAAGCCCGTAAACTCCCGTCTGCGTCTGGTCTGATGAGCTCATGACATTGAAAATTAAATACTAAAAAGTTAACTTCAAATCAAACAACCAGAACAGAACCTATAGAATTGAGTTTCACCACTGGTTCGTTCGTTCGTGTGAATCACCTTAAGCAAGCGAGGCGTGGTAAAATAAAGACCATTTTTATTTTATTAGTAATTTACCATTTTCGAATATTTTTTGAGGGGATTATTAGGAGCTTTGACATTGACTGTCTGGAGTTTCGGAGTTTTGAGGTTCACGAGTACAAAAGTCCAGACATTACTAATTGTCCACCAATTAAGTAGGTAGGTCTAATAACGTGCATATACATAATTATTCAGCGAAAAATTATTTGCAATTTAAAAAATGGGTAAGCCAAGATTATAATTTCAGGCCATATAGTGTAATTTGCTTATAGGAGTTTTTAAAATACGTTGTAATAAGAACCAAGCATTTTAAAGGACTGCTAATAATCACGTAATTTACACTTCCAAAAATCATCTATATACACAACACATACAAAGTAATTCCCAAATAAAACTTTGCCACAAGATTTTCAATAATTAAAAACACATTTTGAGAAAGTGATTTAATACAGTTTTTAAACTGATATACATTTTTTTTAAACCTCAAAATGTTGAAAAAATATTTTTTAACCAACATCAGCATGCAGTCTATTTACAAATTGCAAAAGAAAACGCTGCATTTAGTAGGTCAGAATTTCCCATTTTCCCAATCACAGCGCTGGACTTGGAATTCGACCTGGACATGACATTCACAACATGTTGGAAAACATTTCACGGGAAATGACGATAACGACACGGGGATAATGATAATGTCCAGCATAATAATATATAAATTACAGACATATATATACATACACTATAATATTTTGTCGGTCTACAGCTCGCAGTTCAATCCCAAACCCAATCCAACTGAACCCAGTCCGGTTCCATTGCCAAATACGTAAAACCCATTTCCATTTCCAGGATTTCAAAGGATTCCACCTATACACCTTTACATATAAATTCTGACTGCCATCCAAAACTATGCAGAAAACTACTCGTAAGCCAAACTCCGGCCTCTAGAAACTATCAAGGACACAAATTAAAACTTTTTAACATTTATACTTTGACAAACATTCAACGTTGAACACGGGCCATATATAGCCGCAACCAATAATACTCCTAGAAATACATCCAAACGACATATTCAAAATTAGCATGAACCGTACAGGTTATGTGTTGTGAAACTCTATCTATAGTCCCGCCCCGTTTGTTACGAATTACAAATATACAATGCATATCATCAAGATCAAGATTAGGTTATTAGCGTTACAAATTACGATACATAATATCGTCTTTGAAGAAAAAAAATGACTCCTATCCATTTTTAGCTAAAAACATTATCAACTATCTACACAAATACTCAAATATGTCTTGCAAGTATTTAAATAGAACATTTTGCAATTTTCAAATACATGGAATTAAAACATTTTGCATCTTTTCAAAAACATGGAATTAGAACATTTTGCACCTTTTCAAAAACATGGAAGTAAAACATTTTGCACCTTTTCGAAAACACGGAATTAGAACATTTTGCACCTTTTTGAAAACATGGAATTATAACATTTTGTACCTTTTCAAAAACATGGAATTAGAACATTTCGCACCTTTTCATAAACATGGAATTAGAACATTTCGCACCTTTTCATAAACATGGAATTAGAACATTTTGCACCTTTTCAAAAACATGGAATTAGAACATTTTACGATTTTCAAAAACTCTTAATTAACATTTTGCGCATGTTTCTCATTTTGTTTTTATGACATAGCTCATTTTGATTGTAGCCTTAATTGGAATTGGGTCATTTTGGTTCTTCACAGACGATATACTATGTACGTTGAATTATTTTGCATTTTACAACCCAACGTCAAAATAATATAATCTCGCAATTTAAATCATCATTCAAAATCCTATCCTTCCTAAATTCTAAATTGCTAAACAAATGTGTAATTTCTGTTTATTTTTAAACAGAAACACACCTGGAGTGCGTCAACTGCACTCTGGCAACTTTCTCTTCTGTTTACCTTGGTAACTTTCCTAGAAATATAAGCGAAAACATTGAGAGAAAAAAAAACGTAAGGGAAGAAGGTGTTTTGGATTTGGAAAATTTATACTGTTGCGCTTAAACATTTCTGCTTTCCTTTTCCTTGTCTCTCCAGCACGCAGTACTCAGTACATACGCCGAGCATTAGCATTAAGTTTCAAGATTTCCAGTGGAGATCAATCCGTTTTCTTTTCCTCACTTCTCTTCGCCTGTCTTACTCTTAATACAGGAGCAAAGCAAAAGCAGTAGTAGCAGTAGAAACTCTTGGAATTTTTCAGTTTTCATCTTTGACTATGGGATAAGTATGGGATTTCTCTATTCCTATGTATTTGGCCTTCTCAGAAAGAAGGAACGGATTTTTTTTCTGTATTACTTCTTTCTCCCATCGTCAGTACATATATTAGAGAAAGGAGAAGAAATTCGAAGATCCAAAAATCCGAAAGCTATACATAAGCCAAAGTGAAAGTCAAACTCAAAGCCACACACATGCCAAGAGCCAAAAGCGTACACGAGGCAGTGGCAGTGGCATAGCACATAGCAGCAGAGCCAAAAATAAGAAAAAAAAAAGAGTTTTCACATTTCACACACATCCACGTCCCCATGAATCTCCTCGTCTTCACAGAATGTAAAGAAGATCAATGTCACTTTCACTACACTATCAACCTAGAAATCTCTAAAGTTTTAGCTTTTTTTTTATTCTTAAAAGCTATAGAATCATGCCATCCCGTCACCGTCACCGTGCTACATCATAGGCATAGGACGAAAGACTAACGTAAAAGACGAGGGAGCATTGGTTATTGAGGAATTCAAACAAGCTAAAGTTGAGTTTTTGTTACTTTTGGGATTGAAATACGCTGTATAAATAAAAAATCGATTTTTATGGTATTTTTTTGAGCCTGTAATTCACAGATTTAATTTCCAGCAACATTTAAATGAAATGCCTGTATTCTATACTTATTAAAAAAAATTAATAGCCTGTTTTGCTGTTTCAAAAACGTAACAACTTTTAAAGTTCGTATTTTGAATTTAAAAAAATACCATTGAACAAAATTATTACTCCCTTAAAAACTAATAAATATGCTTTCTCTCTCTCTCTCTCCATATTACGTTACGTTTGACTTAATTTTAAAAACTCCCCCCCCCCCCAACGCGACATTCTTTTTTATTTAAAATACACATAATATTTAAATGCTCCCCCCCCCCATCTTCCATTCAGGGTAAGGGTAAGATAGAGTAATTTAATTTCAGAAAAAATTACTAGGGTAACTACATATCGTCTGTGAAGAACCAAAATGACCCATATCCATTTTTAGCTAAAACCAAAATCCACTATCTACAAAAAGTATTGAACTATGTCTTAAAAGCATTTAAACAGAACATTTGGCACTTTTCAAAAACATGTAAATAGAACATTTTACACTTTTTAAAAACATGTAAACAGAACATTTTACACTTTTTAAAAACATGTAAATAGAACAGTTTAGACTTTTCAAAAACATGTAAAAATGGAACATTTTACACTTACCGAAAAGATGTAAATAGAACATTTTACACTTTTTAAAAACATGCAAAAGGAACATTTTACACCTTTCAAAAACTCGTAATTAACATTTTACGCCTCTTTCTTATTTTGTTTTTATTACATAGCTCATTTTGATTCTAGTTTAAATTGGATATGAGTCATTTTGGTTCTTCACAGACGATATGGCTTGTGTTCAATCTTCAAGACCATATTCCAACCTTTAAACTATAGATATGAATATAAATCCCATATCATTACATTACATTGCATTGCAGTCTATTCCCATTGCGAGGGCTATTGCATTTCAAAACTAAAACTAAAAGGCAGACTGCACTATAGATTGCCTAAGTCGCAAGTCGAAAGTCGAAACTAACGTGTAAGTACCCTACGGAATACGGATAAAAACAGCAGAAGAAGGTATCATTGGGTTTTTCCCCCTCCATTTTCTACTCGTATTATGTGCATGATTATATACATACATATATACTTATTTCCTTTCCGTGTCTGTCGCTTCCATTTCACACATCTCATGTCAGTATCTCATGCAATCCCTTCCCCGTTCCTTGAAGAAAAAAAAACCTGTTTTAAGTCTCACAAGCTCACAACTACCACTACTACAGTACTACAGTTACTGTTACTACCACTGCTATGCGCTACTACACTTTCACTCAGGACTTTAACTATATGCACATAGTATCAAGTTTTATAGCCATTATATTTCTGTTTCTGTATAATATGTAGTGTCGACTTAAGGCACAAATAGCTGCATGAATTGATAGACTCAGTTGCTATGTCTTACACCCTTAAGTGCATAGTGCACACAGAGTATATTATGACAGGCTATATGCAGCACATACAAAGCATTGAATTCTTAAATTTGATTCAGGCTTGAAATTGAAGGAATGTACATACGGTCTCTTTGTACAGAAAGAAAGAAGAAAGGCATATTATAAGCTACCACTTTCTCCATATCAAAATTTTTAAAGTCGTTTTACGTGCTTTTTGAACGGAAAAGGAATTCTTTCCAGAATTTTTGATTTCGATTTTATGGTGGATTTCTTATATTATTTTGAATAACACTAAAAATCAGCAGTTACCTTTTTGATTTACATTTTTTTTTAATATAATTAAATTTCTAATTTATTTTCACCCAAAATAAAATAAAAATTGTGATACAACTTCAATAAATTTAAATCGGTTTCACCTTTTACGTCGTAAATACAATTTACAACATGAAGCCTACATTAATAATATGAAACCCCTAACTAAAAACTTTCTCATTAAATCAAGAAAAACACATTTTAAAATTACCTCCTTACGTCTGAACTTTGTCAATCAAGAAGACCAACTTTAAACCTTTCAACGGTTTATTCTCGTGATATAGAAATTTGAATACAAAAATTTAAATTTAAATTTAAATTTGAAAGAAAAAAAAACACATTAGAAAACTTTTAAGTTACGAAAGTGAAAACGACGAAACACATTCAACATTATCTAAAATACCTGCAAATAAATCTACGCACAAAGCTCGTGCTTGTTAAAGTATCCCACGCACAAAACATACACAATCTAGTACATCTTAAATCAAACATATATTTTAAATTAAAATTCTTCAAACTTTCCCATTTCCATTCAACTTTCCAACTACCAGTACCAGTACCGCTATACAGAATAGATTAAAAACGAATACAGAAATACCCAAGTGCGTACCTAGATCTTACATTATTTCATATTATTCAACTCCTCACAAAATATATTATAAACATAAATAAACACACACAGAGAAAAGTAATTATCTACGTAATTAAAATCTCCACAAGCCCACTATGAATAATACGAGTAGATTCCTACATATACTACGTAACAAGTTAATCATACTTATATACCGTACTATCTTATTTAAACGCCTACTTAATCGGAGTCGGAGTCATTGTGCGACGGAATAGAATTGAGCCTTTTGTACTTGCGCATTGAGCAGCTCTTGAATCGTAACTCTTAACATTGCCTGTGATACTATCTTTTGAACTTTGATTAACGGTCAGGCTCATCAATGGTGTATACGGTCTAACAATAGATAATAGTACTTTTTAAATTTTGAACTGAATTCACATTTAAATTTTTAAATTTCCATCATGAATTTTTAATAATCACACTATATTTAATGTTAAAAAAATACTTTACTGTAAAAATTCGGAAAAAATACTGCATCATAGTATTAAACTAGTCACCAATCAAAAACTTCATTATTGTTCTGGAGGGTCCAAGTTTCACTACTCTTTACAGTTTGATCTCTGAGACGCGAACAGAGATATGAAAACTACGTAGGTACTTTCTATACTTTCTACGTCATTCAATGCAAATGCATAGCCTCCACTTCACCATACTATATCTATAATATCTGTAGCAAATAAACGTACCTGCCTACATACAATCACAATGACGCTTGAAACAATATAGATACAGATACAATCTCTTTCAGAAGCCCTTGGTCTTCGTTTCAAGGATCTCTAAAGTTTGAATTCTGACTGCTATGCCTATACACATCTATACATATTATGGAGTCTTCATCTTGAGTCACGGGTGTTTTTGAGATGTTTTTGAGTAGACTCGCACAGCATCCCAATAGAAAGTTCAAAGACCCATTTATCTCAGCAGTACTCTCAGCAGTCACCATAGTCCCGTACGTACATATTACATACTCTTGAAATTCACAATTTAGAAATTTGCATGGAGATCATGATAATAAATTCAAAAGAAAAAAGAGAGGAAAGATGGAAAGCCATAAGCCAGAATATTACATGAATTGCATCCTTAGAAACACAACTTTTGAAATTTGAAAATATTCTAAAGAGAAAGTGAGAGAGAGAGAGACACAAAGAGAAATTCTGGTCTCTCAACTATATGAAAGGAGGATGAAGATACTGTTCAACGTAGTGCACCAGTACGAGCACCAACACCAACCAACCAACCAGCCACTGAGTACCCTGTTTCGGTTTCGTCCGTTTTTCGGTTCAAACAACTCGACTGTCATGGAATGCAGGAGACTGGACTGCCCGCAGTGAGTGAAAATATGAATTTATTTACCACCACCTAAACACACACACTTCCATTCACAACCTAAGAAAGACAACAGCGGGAGGATCCGAGTGGAGTCGTCATCATAATCACATTTGTAATCCGTTATTCCACAAGTTCTAAGTACCGGGACGGGACGACGAGGGCATTTTAATACATGTAAAGTACTATGTACATTCTAATTAATATAACGAAACAATAGCCTACTATGTAGAGGAGTGCTTGAGTTGTTGTATGTATAGTCAGCGCCCTTTCCATTTTCATTCTACTCTAGTTAATTCCAAAAGGATTAATTGTATACAATTGCCTCGCTAAATTAATGCCCGACTTGGCCCGGCCCCGGCTCCGGTCCCGGCCCGGTGGAATGAGAGTAGCTAAGGGCTCATTCAAAAACTCAAGTAGGGAAGAGAGTGTTGCTAATGGAAGAATTACTATATTGCATCGTCACATTCCAAAACTTAGCAAAAGTCTTACGGATATTAACAACATTCACTTTCTCTATATTTCTATTTTTCGCTAGGTACTTAATTAGAAAGTAGATAGCAACTTCATTTTAGAGCAGAAGTTTTGTTAGAAAAATTTTAAAAAATAAATATTTTATTAATTATGTACAAGTGAGCGCAATGGTTCTGTCTAAACGTAGCAATAATGTCCGGTTCCGGTAGCGTGTACTTGTATATTCAATTAATTAGGCAGGTACACGCTTTAATCTCTATAAGCGTATAGATCATTTTAAGTTGCATTTTGTCCGCTGTATATGTATGTAGGTGGGTATGTAAGTATACTTCGTGGCTATAGGGATTAGAATATTTCAACATAGGGAAATAATACGACGCGCTTGAATAATTTCGTTCCTTCTTACTGCACTGTTGCACTGCTGAAGCGCACTCTTGTGTAATAATGTAAAATGTAGGTGGTAATCCTTGTGTTGTTATAATTATTACAGAAAAGCGTAGGAGTAATTCACTGCATTTTGTTTGTATGTACCTACTACTTACATACGTTATCCGTACGCTTGACTAATGTTAGATGAGGAATTCGGCAAGGATGTCTAAATTTTAATTCTCTCCATCTGCTTATGTATTTTTCTTGCTGTTAGTACAGATACATATTTTGTGATACTTTTTTTCAAGTACTAATTTTCATACAGAATATTGTATGCGAAGAACGAAAAAGAACCATATTCAATTTAAGCTATAATCAAAATAAGCTATATGTCATAAAAACAGAATGAGAAACATGAGTAAAATGTTAATTAGGAGCTTTTGAAAAACCTAAAATGTTGTATTTACATGTTTTTGAAAAGGTGCAAAATGTTATAATTCCATGTTTTCGAAGAGGTGCAAAATGTTCTAATTCCATATTTTCGAAAAGGTGCAAAATGTTCTAATTCCATGTTTTTTGAAAAGGTGCAAAATGTTATAATTCCATGGTTTTTGAAAACTGCAAAATGTTTTAATTCCATGTTTTTGAAAGGTGCAAAATATTCTAATTCCATGTCTTCTAAAAGGTGCAAAATGTTCTAATTCCATGTCTTCTAAAAGGTGCAAAATGTTCTAATTCCATTTTTTCGAAAAGGTGCAAAATGGTTTAATTTCATGTGCTTGAAAAGTGTAAAATGTATTTTTACATATTTTTGAAAAGTGCACAATGTTCTATGTAAATGCTTTCAAGACATAATTTGAATATTTTTGTAGATAGTTGATATTGTTTTTTAGCTAAAAATGAATATGGGTCATTTTGGTTCTTCACAGACGATATATTTCATAAACAATTAAATAATACGTTTATTAAATTAAAAAACGCCAATTGACTGCGTTGACTGTTCCTCATATTTTGACATTTCAATAATAAATATTGGTAAAATTAAAGTAGGTAATTTGGAATTGTGGACTAGAAAATTAAAATTAAAACTAGAAATTCTAGGTAGTACTTCTACCTAATTTCTAATTCTACTGACACTGATACTGATAGGATTAATTTCATTCCAAGCACAAATTAAATACATATTCGTTCTGTAGCCCATACTGCGTAGCCAAAACTGTCTCAATACTAATAGTAAGCAATATGTAGTAGGTGAGTAATCCGCTAACATTCTAAACGAGAGGTATTAGGCAAGCATTAATTATTTGGATTAGGAAATTAGGATTTTGATCTACTGGGCTATAAACTACTGTACTGCAAACTGCAACAAGGTACATACATATTATGAACCCTATATATCTGATTACTCATACTTACAAATACTCATACCAAGTTCAGCTTATTTCTTGAAAAGCAATGCTAAAATGAATAATAATAGTCTATAACTACCCACATCTCCTCGTTACCATTATCATTAATATAGGTCAAGAAGATAGGGGAATTGCCAACTTTTCCTCACATTACTGATATATTGAACCCGCACTCCACAACTCCACACAGAGACACACGCACTTTACAGTGATAGGTAAGAGGCTCACTTTGAGTTTTCAACACCAGTACCAGCAGAGCAGTGCTATAAACGAACATTATAGGAGTAATTATATGTATCTTCCCTATATGCATACACGTAATTACATATGTACATATTATTATAATATGCTTTTGCATAATATCGTCTGTGAAGATCCAAAATGAGCCATATCAATTTGTAACTATAAAGACAACATCAACTATCTACAAAAATAAAGAAACGTGTCTTCAAAGCATTTAAATATAATATTTTGCGCTGTCCAAAAACATGTAAATAGAACATTTTACACTTTTTTAAAAACATGTAAATAGAAAATTTTACAGTTTTTAAAAACATGTAAATAGAACATTTTACACTTTTTAAAAACATGTAAATAGAACATTTTACACTTTTTAAAAACATGTAAATGGAGCATTTTAAACTTTTAAAAAACGTGTAAATAGAACATGTTACACTTTTAAAAATCATGCAAATAGAACATTTTACACTATTTAAAAACATGTATAAATAGAACATTTTACACTTTTTAAAAACTCTTAATTAACATTTCGCCCATGTTTTTCATTTTGTTTTTCACGACATAGTTCATTTTGATTCTAGTCTAAATTGGATATGGGTCATTTTGGTTCTTCACATACGATATTATGGGATCCCGGGATGTATGCACAGGAGAGATCTGCTCTTAAAGAGTTAGCGGAATTACTTGGCAGAGCATAAAATTCAATGACATGGCATCCAGCCTAGCAGCTCCCTACGCTTCACTCATTCCATGCACAGCGTTTTATAATATCGTCTAATTCCTAATCATACAGAGTCAACGTCGGCGTCGGCTGTCGACTCTCGACTCTCGACATGGACCAAGAAAACGAACATGAAAACTGAAAAACCCGCTTTAACTTTGGCTCTCACATCTCATTTAATGTATTCAACTTTTCCTCTTTTTATCTTCTCTCATTTTGTCAACTTATTTATATCCAACACATGTTTATGTTGTGTCAACAGTCAAATTCAAATCTCTACAATTCCCATACCCTACAACATTATCCGAGCATTCTTGGAATGCTTCAACTCTGACTACTATCTCAGTATAACAGAACCAGGGCCCTACAGACTACCAATTTGTCCCTATTATTTCTCAAACATTTTTTGCTTATTTTCCACATATATTACATTTACTTACTCTCAAGAGCAATTCTCAGCATTAAAAACGACCGGGAAATTTTAGACGTTGACAGAGCCAGGACATACATACTGAAGCTGATGTCGATATGGATGCCAGGACCGATTACCCATCCCGATACCGATACCGATTCCTACACCGATACCGATGCGATGGCAAAATTGAGCACTATGAACAGATCTGCAGATCCTGTGCGAGCCGTGCAACGGTAACGGTAACGGTGCGGTGGTGGTGAGCATGGGCAGAGGCAAAAAAAATCATTTAATCGATCCCACGTGCCCCATCTTATTTTATAGATAGTTTCTGTCCTAGAAGTACTTTCCCTATCTCTCTATCTCTACACACACCTTTCATTATAGAAAACATCGTAGAATATCATCATATACTTAATGGAAAATTTATCTGGAAGAGTATATAAAATCAAAGCGCTTATCTACATCATATTATGTATTAACACTTTTAGATACAACAAGGAATAAAATTGTGTAATAATTAATGGACTTAAATCTGCGTAATAGTTTTGGGTGGTAATTTTAAATTGATTGAGTTTCATAAAAATTTAAAAAAAATGTACGCTTGCTCGGATTCGGTATTACGGAATTGCATAAATATTCTAAAAATAAATTATTATGTTCTAAAAAAATGTCAATCAAAATTTGTTTGAATCTACCTACACTATTCATTGGTAGGTAAACCTAAAAATATTTTTATTTACAAAAAAACTTGTTCAAATAATTTCGGGGAAAAAAAGGTGGTTTTGCTTTAAAAATAAAAACTATAAACTAAACTATAGGACCAGCATCAAACTACATAGCAGGAAAGACATTACTATATTATGGCTGAGTCTAGAAAAATCTAAACGTCTAATTTATCACATTTAGCGTCTACACACTGACTCAGGATAAAAGCCCGGAAGTGAAACTAAGAAAAGAAACAGTCATAAATTACCTGGCTAACTCTTTTTACGTCTTAACATCTTTACTGTTTTTATTGCCTGTAGAAAAAATACTAGTGAGTCAGACATATTCCTACCTATACTGATACTAGCACTGCACTGACTCCTCAAACTAAAGCTGGAAGAAACAAGGAAACAAGCGGGAACATTTGAAAATCTATTAACACGCCATTTAAAATCATATGATACATTTACAAGTCTAACGGGCGAAGGAGCCTAACTACAGTCTACAGTAGGACTTAACGATAAGATCTCAATCCAACCATAACTACACTATATGTACTCCCATGCAGAAGAAAAAAAAAGACAGTAGAGATTAGAATTACAGGCCACTGCTATCTTTTATTATTATTACTACTAAATCTAAAGATATCACGAAGCCTCCCACAGGTTAAATGAATTGGCACGACATGTACTCTCGCAGCATATCACACATCCTGTGTGTGTATGTTTTTTTGTAAAACATTACAAGACTACAAATTACAATTCGTTCCGGTGTCGTTCTTTCGTTTTCGGATTCGGTTTAGGTTCGGTTCATAGACAATAGGACTACCTTCTGAAGCCGCGCTGAGTAGTATAGGCATATACCTGTAGTACAGCTTCCCATTTACATACTTGTGTTATCAAGGGGTGAAAGCCAAAAAGCGGAAAAGAAATAAAGGGACATTAGAAAAATTAGCATGAAGACAGATAAGACGACTTCAAGTGAGATTTCAATTTCATTCTCTACTTGTAATTTAATTTAACACACTCGTCTGGCTTTAGCCTTTATAGCTTAAATTGCACCCAAGCTTCGACTTCTGCTTAAAATTCAATACAGTCCGACATTCCCTAATGTCGCATGTGTTAAGTTGTAATCGCACCGCAGCGCTAGTGCTGGCAGAAAAAATGAGGAAGAAAAACTACGAGACCGAGACCAAGAATTGAAAAAAGGGAAACAATACAATACATTCAATTTAATTGTATTTCGACTTCGACTTGGATTAGTATAGACTTAATTTGCCAGACAGAACCGGGCAAAAAGACATATCGGGAATCTTTTCAAAATAATTGTAATAATAGAATCATTTGCAACTTTTAAAATTGTTTAAATAAAATGATTTGCAACTTTTAAAATTGTTTAAATAAAATGATTTGCAACTTTTAAAATCGTTTAGATAAAATGATTTGCACCTTTCAAAATCGTTTAAATAGAACAACCTGCACCTTTAAAATCATTTAAATAGATCAATTTTGACCTTTCAAAATCGTTTAAATATAACAATTTGCACCTTTCAAAATCGTTTAAATAGAATGATTTGCACCTTTCAAAAATCGTTTAAATAAAACAATTTGTACCTTTCAAAATCGTTTAAATAGAACAATTTGCACCTCTCAAAATCGTTTAAATAGAACGATTTGCATCTTTCAAAATCATTTAAATTGACCAATTTGCACCTTCCAAAATAGTTTAAATAGATTAATTTGCACCTTTCAAAAACATAGAATTTTATAGAATTTTTTTAGAATAGCAAAAATACTAAACGAAATGTAGAACATTTCACAATTTACCAAAATCATATAATATAAAACCTTGCACTTTTTAAAAACTGTAATTTGCAATTTTGACATTTAAAATTTTCAAAATCATAGAATGAAAGTATATTGAATTTTAAAGCACTCTTAATTAGTGATTTAGAGAATTATTAAATTGTTACTACAACTAGTGAAATGAAATTAAATGAATTGAAAAAATTAATATACAAAAAATAGGAAGTTATATGGACCTTTTGAAAATTTCAAAATATATTTTAGTCTATCTAACAATTTTAACATTGTAATATAGCCACTAAATTAAATACTTTCTAAATAAAAAACAAAACAAATATCTCGCTCGAAACCATTACATATTTTATAAATGGAAAATGTAGACAGAGCGAATGCAGATAGTACATACATTTGAACACAATACATCACTATAGGTAAATACTGAATGAAGCAATAAAGACATAAATAAAAGTAGAAAGCAGTAAAATAGTGATATACTTGATAGAAATGAAACTTTGCTTCTGAATCAGAATCGGAATTGGTACTCCTGCTGGTCCTTGTTTTTCTCGCCCACTCATTTTGTCAGTACTAAAAACTACAACTATATGGCATATACTAAGTATACTGTGCCGTACTACTATACCACCCAGCCTGGTACTGGTACAAGTAGTTTTCTACAACTGTGAGTTCAATGATGTAATAAATCTAACCGGCTTGAATGCTTAATTAATTTTCATTTCTATTCCGAATTTCATTGCACACAGAGAGGACAAGGACCGGGACCGACGCGACGGCCGAATCGAACGACACCGATTCCCCGGCTCCGACAGACTGACGACAAGTGAGGAAAGATGCGACAAAATGAATCCACACGTTTTTCAACAACTCCTGTACACATTTCGCTCAAGCCCACTACTACGAGGCACGAGGAAATCCGGTAAGATGAAGAGATTTGCGAGACTTGGAGATAAAGAGAATGACAAGTTGAGACACCACAGCTCGGAAGACAACCCACGACAGCGACAGCCGACAACGACAACGACAGTCAACCATGACAGCTCAACTCCACACGACAACGACAACGACAACGACAAGAACACAAGAGTATAGGGAAAACCAAGGACGGAAAATAGTCCTAATCACAACACAATAATAATATAATCTATATATCTCGAATCATCTAATCACACAGACATAATTACAGAAATTTTCAAAATATCATTATCACGTTTTCAATTAAAATAATATGACAGTCTTTAACCTACCTAAAAGTAATTACTACGGTCTACGGGACATTCAAACCGCAAATTAAGGAGATTCAAGCGTTGCTAGTACAATTCTGAATAATGTATTTACATAATATATGTAATATTTGAACTCGACGAATTATTTATTTTTTTAAATAATTAAAAAAAAGCTGACATAGCACACCTACATACTTACGCTGAGCTATCCAGCGCCAAATAGCGATGCGAGCTCAGACTTTTGAATTTTCAATTCGAAATTCGAAATCTTTCACAGTACATATTTCTACAGCGTCATCGAAAAAATCAAAGAAAGTTCGTTGCCTGCCTGAAGACTATAAAGTCAAAGCTAAAGCTAACAGCGACTTCCACAAATAAGATTATACATTGATTCGCTGACAGATAAATTGAAAAATCTAATCTAGCAATTTTCCTTTACTTGAAATAAAAAATCTTGAGCTCTAAGCTTCAAAAACTGTCTATTTTCTTGAGCTGGAGTATATACTTTGTTGAAGTATCAAAACAAGCTATTTGTATACTTTATTTTAGAAAATGCAAACCACAGATTTGTTTCTGCTTTTAGAACAGCGCCAAGAAAACAAAGAACTTTTTTCGTTGTAAAAACGGTGAAGCAAATAATAATTTTTTCTTATAAAAAATTTTCAAACAGATTTATTTTAAACGTTTTAAAAACTGCAAAACAAATAATTTTTAACTTTTAAAAAAGTTCAAAACAGATTTTTGTAACGTTTTTAAAACTGCAAAACAAATAATTTTTCACTTTTAAAAACTGCAAAACAAATAATTTTTCACTTTTAAAAAAGTTCAAAACTGATTTTTTTTTAGTTTTAAAAACTGCGAAACAAATATTGTTTGCTTTTAAAAAAGTTCAAAACTGATTTTTTCAACATTTTAAAAACTGCAAAATAAACAACTTTTCGATTTTTAAAAAGTTCAACACAAAGAATTGTTTATATTTCGAAATTGCAAAAAATACAACTTTTATACCTTTTAAAATATGCAACATACACTATATTTACAATTTAAAAACGCATTCCAGCTTAACTGGTTATAAACTGGTCTTAACTAAGCGTACAGTTTTTATCCTTCAAAAACAATCGATACTTTTGTACCTGTATATGTGCGTACCTATAGATAATATTGAAAATCCGACATTACTCCATTATCAAGTTATCAGAAATATATGCGTACATACATACAAATATAATTCTAAGTATCAATGATCTTTCTTTGAACATTACACTAGATTACTTTTAGACGTTTCAAAATCAGAACCCACTTTTTTTTACCAAGCTCAATCCACGAGAACCCTCTTCACTTTATCTTATCCTTTTCTTCTCCAAATAAAATTCAATATCTTTATTCAGTATGAATTTCAAAACTATAGGGACTTATTCTGTATTCTGTATTCTAAAACTCTACACATGACACACATTACACATAGGTATACCTTACATATCTGTAGATCTGGATCTGACAATAGCAACTAATATGTGTATCACTTATTTGTAGAAAGCACTTTTACTATTAAACTTTCTTTTCCTAGAATACTGTATTGTATTTTTTATTAAAGCAACACGGAACACACTCACAAACAACGACGGGGCCTTAAAATGATACCTTAAACTTTAAATAAAAATAAACACATTTCAGATAGTTAAAGTGAATCAGTCATAACTGAATACGCTATTGCATTGTCACAAATCATTACAGAATTTTGTCTTTTTTAAACAACCAATTTTGTCATTATGTCTAACCAGAACGTAAAACGCTCAACAATAAATACAGACTAAAACAATTCAGTTTTGCTTAAATTATAGAAGCAAAAAAATTTGGAATAAATTAAAATTTAATTTAATCCCATTTTCTTCTAGATATTTAATTTTGTCCAATCTTATTCTGGCACACAATGAAAATACGTAACAAGAAAATTGAATAGAAAAATGCATTGCTATTACTTACATCTATCTTTACTCAATCATACACTTCATACCTTTCGTGTACTACCTATATACACACTGATAGAACCAAGACATTTTCTTAATTAAAGCTGTCATTCAGAACGCCGTGCGTTGCAGGAACAAACAAAAAAATTCTCCCCTATCTCACAGATCTCTTAAAATCTTTTTTCAAATTCTTTTTCTACTATGTAGTTCTCGTTCTGGCCCTTATTTCAACAAAAGATTTCTTGAAGCCTATCCTACTATATAGTCACTCAAAATTAATTTCTTTTTAAACGAACTTCGATTTCCATTTCATTCCTATTGCGGCATATACAGAAAATTGAATAGTCTAAATAATTTTTTTTAAATTTCCAGTTTTTCTATACAAAAAAGAGTAGGATAGACGAGAATGTTTTGAAATAGTATTATTTTATCTAATCATATATTTTCAAATCAACGCGACACTGTTATCTATAGTTTTAGGCAGACTAAGAAATTAATTGAATATAATCAATCTACTTTAGTATAGGCAAAATCTATGCGTTTTGTTCGTTGCAATTTCTTAGACATAATAAATAATTAGATAGCACCTTTATGTATAATTTAACTAATATCTATGGGCCATAATTAGTGCATTCCACATTATATTACGTACTAATTAATTATGTAGAACAACACGTGTATTTTCTAACCAGACATATTACAATTAAAAATCATGTTTGATATGAACCTGATATACACACCTGCAGAAAAGCGTGGAGCCGGAGTCCTAAAGCGACCTACTTTTTCAATGTTTCAATGACTTCCTGAGGAAAAATCCTTAAAGTAAAAAATGAAATCTTTTGAAATGCCTGGACTACTTGGAAATTTGATATCACACTAATTAAGACAAGAACTAATTTTCTTATAATTAATAGCAAGGAACACTGAACATGACGAACGGTACTATACTAGTAGGAGCGCTCCACCATACTACCTTAGTATAGGAAGTCTGCAAATGATATAAAAACGCATATCTACACAAGTAAGTCAACAGACTTGTTGAAGTTGAAGGTAGGTATGTAAGTTGACACTTAGTCTACTAAAATCATATAGGCATAATCAGATAAGATATTTTGCTTCCATTGAACTGGCACACAACTATACATACCTATACACAATTAATTACAAATAAATTCCATATACACGAACATTTTCGTAGCCATATATAGTATTCAGTATTAGAACTATAGACTATATGCATTATAATCTAACATGACGTTTTAGTATAAATACCTTAATATCTACCTATTATTTCCATGTAAACCATGCATAATTAGGAAAATATGCACTTACCGTATTACTCCAAATAGAAGCCCCCGGCTTCTATTAAAAACAACACCTTTTACCCCCGGCTTGTATTGGAGGCCCGGCTTGTATTAAAATTATGTTTTTCGAAACCAAAAATAAAACTTAAAGTTACCTTATTTTTGACAACTTTTCATTATTTTCAGGCATTACATTCTTTGCTATAATAATATTGTTAGTGCTTTTTAGTGCAACTTGGTCAAAAGAAACACTAGTCTCATCCATAGCTATTTTTTACCCCCGGCTTGTATTGGAGGCCCGGCTTGCATTGGAGGCCCGGCTTGTATTGGAGGCCCGGCTTGTATTTATACTTACACCCGTTACCCCCCGGCTTCTATTGGAGGCCCGGCTTCTATTGGAGGCCCGGCTTCTATTTGGAGTAATACGGTACAAACTAAATATTCACATCGAAATTAGTATCAAGTATGGGCAATTTCTATAATATTTACTGCAGGTAAACAAATACCAATTTCATCTAATGATAATGTTATGTATTCACCTGGAAAATTAAAATCCCTACAATAACTATATATATAACTGCAATTTCAATTACAAGTATAAGTAAAGGCTATAAGAACTGCGTTTGATGTAGTTTAAAAATTGTATGTAATTAATGAACCTATATATCGTAGCTTACAACACAAGAACACAGAGTGCAACTAGAACTTTGTAAAACATTACTTAGGAGTAGGCTTAGGCACACAGTATATACATAGTAAATTAATTACAATATAAATACTTTACTACTTTGGCAGGACATTGCGTGCATTACGTCTGTATATATGTGTATATATAGCATTCAATATATATGTACTTACAGTATAAAAACTAATTAAAACTTCAAGGAAATTAGTTTGGCAAACGGAGATTGAGTCTGTCAACAGAGTTTTGACGGAGTTCAACATACATAGGCATAAGAAGCGACCGACATACAGGATAGAACCAGTCACAGTACCGTATTTCCATTAATAGTAGACGAGTCTGTAATATAGTGGACGGGTTTGGGAGATTGAAATTTGAGTAGTGGACGGGGTTCACTATTACATAGGAAATACGGTATTCCAACTCCAATTTCAGCCCATAGCCACAGCGCATATCAGGGTTATTTTTGCATACGTACCTTACATAACCATCATGATAATATAAAGACGATCAAGGCCAAGTGATTCTATTGTTTTGATTTTCAATTTTCCTTAAACTTCAAAATCTGCCCACGCTTTTAATTTCCAACAGACTACGTATAGTACATACGGGTGCTCAGTGCCTCCCTATCTCCAATTCAAATCAAACTCAAATTTACCCTCCACAGCCAGACAGGGAGCCAGACTTTTTTTTATCTTTTAGAATTAATTACATTTAAATGCATTATCTTCTTACTGTACCCTGTTACTGTTTGGATTGTGCCCCAATCATTTTATTAATTGTAAGTAATTTCGTCTGTGAAGAATCAAAATGACCCATATCCATAATTTATGCTAATATCAAAACGAGCTATGTTTTAACAACAAAATAAAAACATGCGTAAAATGTTAATTAAATATTTTTAAAAAGCGTAAAATGTTCTATATTTAAATGTTTTTGAAAAGTGCAAAATGTTTTATTTACATGTTTTTGAAAAGTTCAAAATGTTTTATTTACATGTTTTTGAAAAGTGCAAAATCTTTTATTTTCATGTTTTTGAAAAATGCAACATGTTTTGTTTACACATTTTTGAAAAGTGCAAAATATGCTCTATTTAAACGATTTTTTCGATTTCAAGAATTACTTTAATATTTGTGTAGATAGTGGATACTGTTTTTAGCAACAAATGGATATATGAGTCATTTTGGTTCTTGACAGACAATCTATTAGTGGGCACTTTTATAAATAATTGTTGAAAAATATCCAACTATTATTATTTCTACCATTGGAAGCCCTATACAAACTCGGAATTTATTTTTTTGAAAATCTAAATGACTATACTAAATTACCTATATAGGAAATTGAAGCCATGAACATTTCCAGAGAGTGCATATTTATAAATACCATCGACGACGCCCACATCCAACCACCACCACCACCGTCAATCGTAAGAAACTGGGACACTACACTCGGGAAGTAGTCTCTGTCTAGCTACATTCTATGGGGGCAATGAATTTTAAATTGAAATATTCAATTACTAATTAATTCAATTTTCAACAACATCCGATTGTATTCTAATTTTACCTCCTGTTCTATACAATATCACAGTCATACATACATACGTACAGTCCTAAATCATCAATATCAATTCAAAATAAACGTTTGCATAAAAGGACAGGAATATACTTATTACTATTGCAGATATTACATAATAGCCCTTGGTCCAATGACCAATCAGAAGCGAAACAGCAACCAAGCAAGGAAACTAGCAAACAAACAAGAATGTTTGAATTTGAATAGTGAACGCAGAACGTTTAGAACTACGTCTTTCTCACCACCACAACTGGAGCATCGATCTCTAAATTTGCACATTTTATACGACCGACTACTGACTGATATAGCCTTATAGAAAATACAAGATGCTTAATTTAGCTGTATAGTAGATAGTAGCTCATCATTACTATTGAAATGGAGGAGTGTGCTTCAGAGCCGATTTGACTCATATAATAGATCCTGAATAATTTAGTACACTTACGATTACGATTATATTACTATACAGATACGAACTAGTACGACGCCACTTTGGCCACTTATGAATCATTCCATAGTCTATTCTACATATTTGCTATATTTGTAATGGCTTCCATTTCCAAATCCAGCAAAAGCAGCAAAGAATCGCACAAAAAAAAGTTTTAGTATAAAGCTTTTTTGGGAATCTGACGAGATATTCCTTTTCATCTATTTTAATTCAATTTCATTTTGATCACACTTTCTCTGTGTGTATGTAGAGCATCTCTATCTGGAATCTGAAAGTGACGTAAAGTGAAAAATACTACTATCCACTATATATCTATATTTCTAACAGCGCCGGACAAAGTAATTGCTTTTAGGCAGAAAATTATTTCCATACAAAACCCGCCATTTTGATATTATTGATAGTTTTTGTTTAGTAAAGCAAAATGTTTTATTTATATGTTTTAGAAAAAATTAAAATTTTATATTAACTTGATTCTGAAAATTGCAAATTGTTCCATTTACATGTTTTGAAAAAAGTGAAAAAAGTTTTATTTCCATGTTTTTGAAATTTACAAAAAAATTATTTTGCATGTTTTTGAAAAGTCAACATATTGTTTTTACATATTTTTGAAAACCACAAGACCATTTACATGTTTTATTTTTTAATTCAAGCAGCGATGGCCGCTTTATCCGGCCCTGATATCAACTGCACCGTTCGTCGCTATAGAATTAGGCCTATATTCTATATACCTTATTTGCAATTGTAAATAAACCCAATTTTCCAAGTTACCTATATGTAGATTATACGTAGTAGGTATATTAGTATTATTATAATAGCTACTGAGACTGACTGTGTAGAAAAAGGCCTTCGTACTCGTCACTCGTCTGCACAAAAGCACCATATCCTAAACTAGTATCAGTATCCGTAGCAGAAAATGACCTCGTTTCTTAGAAATTCCGAAAAAAAACATCTTCCCACACACAGAATTCGTTACTAGTACTGCAGATTGAATGTATGTAGGACAGACACAGGCAGGGATGGTGTTATACTTGTCTATATGTATTCACACATAGAAAGTGCATTACCTATCTAGTAACATTTCCAAATATTGTCTAACAAGTGACAGTAATTTATAGTTGCAGTTTTTCCTTGCAGTTGCAGTTGCAGGAGAAGAGAGAGATAGATCCACTTTTCATATCTAGAATCTCACTCTTTTTTTTTCTCTCTCGGCGTATTAGTATGCATATCCATACGGTTCAAACTTCCACTTCCAATTCCAATTCCAACCTCCAACACGAGAATTACCCGGAATTTTCCGCAATTTCACTCTTGCTCAAAATACCCACTAATATACTTGGACTGTTTAACAGGGCCGGACGAAGGAATTGATTTTAGGCAGCAATTTGTTTCCATACAAAAACCAACTTTTTTAATTTTATTGAATATTTTCTTTGGTAAAGCAAATATTTTGTATTTGCATGTTTTAGAAAAGTGCAAAATGTTCTATTGATTCAGAAAATTGCTCATTTTTCTATTTACGTGTTTTGATAAAAATGAAAAATGTTTTATATTTCCATGTTTTTGAAATGCGTAAAACAATTTATTTGCAAGTTTTTGAAAAGGTGCAAAACGTTTTAATTCCATGTTTTTGAGAAAAGTGGAAAATGTTTTATTTCCATGTTTTTGAAATGCGTAAAAAAATTTATTTGCAAGTTTTTAAAAAGTTAAAATATTCTTTCTTACATATTTTTGAAAATTGCAAAATGTTTCATTTACATGTTTTTTGAAAATTCAGGCAGCGGGGGCCACATTATCCGGCCCTGGGCTGGTACTTTGACTGGTACTGGTACTGGTAAAAGTTAAATTTGACATTATCAGTGCAGTCAAGAGTAGAGCACTAAGTAGAAGCGTTGAGTGTCTCGCTCGCTAACTATAAGTCATAATCATAATAATAAAAATGCAGTGAACCCGAAAGCAAGAGGACACATATGTTTTTTTTCCTTGTCACATTTGTAACTTGTAAATTGAGACAATTAAGAGCTGAAGGCGTGGAACGGTGGAACTATGGAACTAGAGTGGAACTCAAAATTAAAACCTCACAAAAAAAATGTACTATTAAACCGCAAACAGAAGTTAGGTATGCGTTACGTCAGGTCATTACTATGCCAGTCAGTGAACAGATGACAGATATACGGTAGGTACCCAAGTATATATGCAATAAAAACCATACGAAAAATACGTTTAACATTAGAATTTTTTGTTTTGTTAAAAGAATTACTGTTTTTCTCTGCACCCGCTATGCAGTATGCAGTCTGGTCTGCATTGTCTAACTAATCATAATAATATATAATGAACGATGGTGTTGATGTTACAAACAATAATTATTACAGTTCTCCTGCACATTGTGTATAGATATCTACGTGGATAATAACATGCATTCCAGACGGACATTAAACAGTAGTCGCTGTCGTTGCAATGTAAAAATATTAGAGCTGTAGAAAAAAAATAGAGATGATGACAATGGGAATGAAAAGAAAGAACAAACACTAGTCTGCGCAAATCATACTCCACAGAAACAGGGCCGGATAAAGCGGCCAGCGCAGGCAGCCCCCGCTGCTTGAATTTTCATAAAAAACATGTATATGGAACATTTTGGGGTTTTCAGAAATATGTAAAAAGAATATTTTGACTTTTCAAAAATATGTAAATAAACTTTTTTGTACATTTCGGAAACATGGAAATACATTTTTTTGGTGCATTTAAAAAACATGGAAATAAATTTTTTTGTACATTTAAAAAAAAATGGAAATAAATTTTTTTGTACTTAAAAAAATGGAAATAAATTTTTTTTGTACATTTAAAAAACATGGAAATAAAACGTTTTCCACTTTTATCAAGACATGTAAATTGAAAATTTTGCACTTTTCAAAATCAAGTAAATAGAACATTTTGCACTTTTCTAAAAACATGTAAATACAACATTTTACTTTACTAAAGAAAATCATCAATAAAAAACAAATGGCAGTTTTTGCATGGAAACAATTTGCTGCCTAAAAGCAATTCCTTCGTCCGGCTCTGCACAGAAAATGAAATAAATAAATTTAGTCATGTTTAAATGCTATGTCATTTCCTTGTGAACTTTTAGTTTTATTTCGATCCAGTTCATTTGAGCTGTTGTGATGTCAAAGTTTAAAAGAAGAATGAGAAGCACAATGAACTAATGGTTAGACATGTCATAGCGTTGGTATGTCATACGTCATACGGTGCATCTGACCTTCTTTGTCTATTTGTCATTATAATTTTCCCATCTGTTAAATCTGTTTATTTTGTATTTTTGTATTCCTGGGGAAAAATATCTATACAGAGATGAGGAATCATTAGGAACATCTCGTATCATTACTCCCATCATTATCATAGAGTCATCTGTAATCTTTAGTGTAGAGATGAGTCATAGTGCTAAATAGACATGTATTTACCTCCATGTATAAATATAGAGACGCTTCAGCTAGGTATAATAAAACAGTTACATAATTATAGAAGGAAAAAGTAGATAATTCACGTGTAGAACGTGGAGATGTACTCTTTTAACATATGTACACCCTTACTATTTTCCATTATAACCAGCGCAAAGACGCAAATGTATTTCACTGTATTTTTATATACAGAGCGAAATTACCCCCTTTGACTTTTGACGTTTGAAAGATGGCATTTTTGCATCTCGTTTAAAATGCACTTGTGTACGTTTTTTAGCGTCTCTTTCAGTGCATTAGTAAGACGAGGCGAAATCAAATGGGAAAAGGGTCACACATATTCCAATTTCAAAATTTGTCTTCGTATTTAGGTAAATGAGACGAGAGAAACTGTAAACGTCGTAAATGTCAATAGTAAAAATTCTACTCGTAAAATAAAGGGACAGGATGCAGGAGGAGACGGAGGAGGGTACGTGCATAAATTATGTCAGCATAAAAGCAGGAAATTGTAAACAACATTGTGTATAAAAATACGGCCCTGATAGGCCTTGGTATCAATTTTCTAAATGTTAAAAAAACGGATCATTTGCATTACACGTTGATTATGAACGAGCCCAAGAAATATAGTAATTTATGCAGAGTTTCTCTATTATTTACGCCGTGTCCTTGGATTCAAAAAATTGAACGTCAACAGAGAGAAACGTCAACTCAATAAGATTGCTTTTTTTAGAGCTCTTTCCAAATAGAATTTGCAATTTTAAGAATGGCAAGTGCAAAATCTCGCTCGTTATGTATGTACCACAGTAATATTTAGCTTTTATAGTTTTTTTTAGCTTCCGCTCGAATCTCAAGTGTTACGTGCTATTTTCATTATTAAAAATTCTGCATTCAATACTTTTTCTTTTGTGTGAACAGCTAACAGTCCAAAAATCCTCCAGATGCACGCGGGATTGTAATTAAACAGTTACTCAATTAATTTTCACAGGTACCTTCGTCTACATACATAGTAAGTTATCTACAAATTCGACTTTTTTAGTACCGCATTTCCTCGATTGGAAGTTTAGTTAAACCTATGAAAGTATGCTCAAGGTTGTTTATGCAAATTGAACATAATATGAAACCGCAATAATATGCTTGCAAATATTTAAAAAAATGTGTGACTTACCGTCATTATCAATGGCAAAAGGTTGATCCAAAGTAAGGATTTCATATTTACAGATATCTCCAAATTTAGCAGTACAATCCCGATCCGTGGCTTCTACCCGGAGAATTTGTTCGTACAATTGACCCTCATCCACTTGCTTCACGTAGGATGGCTCCAGAAACGTGGGTGAGTACTCATTCACGTCCACAACGCTGATGTGAACCGTTGCACTGTACATAAGGGAGAAAATGGAAAGGATTACAATTAAACTTACGATTAGAAGTGGAACAATTTTTAATTTAATGTTAGTGTAATTAAATTTTGATTAATTATTAAAACACAATGTGCGTTTAAATTAAGAGAGATGTTGATATTTCCTCAATATGGTAATGTAAACTGACCACAGTTGCATTCTAACAGGAACAGAAGCAATGAGAAAGTATAGGTGAAAGTTTAACATTGTTATAGGCTTAAATGCATAGACAAAATTGCCATGTACAATACGATATACTATAGTACAGCCCTGCATGTAAGTGCATTACATCTCGTTACTTAAAGTATACATCAAGGTACTTTTCTTTTCCCCTACAGATTATACAAATGTTACCCATCCAGTGATAAAAAAGGTGCAATAATTTATTGCCCTGATCAGTCCATTTCATTTCGAAGACATCCCCAAAGAAAGAAAGAAAGAAAGAAAAAACAAGAAAGTGAAAAAAACGACCATTTTCAAGGATGTCTAACTTTAAGAAAAATACAAAAAAAATAAGCTAAAACTGAAAATCTGACGAGAAAAAAAATAGATTGCGACGGTGACGGCGACGGTGAGTCGTATCGTAGAGAGCTTATTCTCTCGCATAAAGAAAAGAGTGCGGAGGGAACTTTGGTCGTTTTCATTTATATCCTTTTTCTATTATACGTAAAAAAGCCAGGCTTAAGACGGTACCGGTACCGGTGCCGGTACCGTTCCCGCTGCCGAAACAATATTTCCTAATACATATATATATACCCGCATATTTATGTATTTAGCTTACAGATTATACTGTCACACTATAGATGTGATGTAATACTTTGTGTAGGCAAGGGAATGAAAATGATACCAACGTATATTTCATCTCTATTAAACTAAATCACATGCATGTAATTTTACTTTTACAAAAATTAAAAACTTTTTTAAAAGAAAATACAACATACTTTCTTATAAGCTTATAATGTAGCCACCTATGTACACATATGTAGGTACAAGAAAAAGTGTACACACAGGCATATACCGTCTATGAAGAACCAAAATGACCCATTTCCAATTTATGCTAGAATTAAAATTAGCTATGTCAAAAAATACAGTGAATAAGTTACATGCTCACATTGTTAATCACGAGTTTCTAAAATGAGCAAATTTTTCTATTTGCATGCTTTTAAAAAGATCAAAATGTTCAATTTAAGTGATTTTGAAAAGTGCAAAATATTTTATTTACATGCTTATTGAAAAGTGAAAAATATTCTATTTACATGTTTTTGAAAAGTGCAAAATGTTCTATTTACATACTTTCATGAACATATAACTTTAATTTTTTCTGTTATTAGAGCATTTGTCTGAAAATAAAAATGGATATGGGTAATTTTGGTACTTCATAGACGATATGTATGCCGTATGTATGTAATTCTTTAATATTAAATTTCCTATCTACATCTATAAATTCCATATCATATCAGTGGCAGGTAAGTAGTAAGGATAGGGAATTTAGTCGCTATCAGTTAAAGTAGTACCCGGTATAGTATGTATAGAAACAGTTGAGGAAAGAAATCTATTGAAACATGCAAAAACCTTCTGAAAAGCCTTTTTTGCGTGTATGTTAATACCATATTTTCTCTTGTGAGAAACCCTTCTTGAAATTTAAACTCACTATCAGTCGCCAACCCTACACCTGCTATAAGAGACCCGCTTACTAAAATCAGTAAAGTAGGGGAATAGAAACGCCAGGGTTTAAGAAATTCGCGTCAGTATTTTTAGTATTTAGCACCTTTTGCATTATATCAGAAATAATGCCTCTCATATAAAAATGTAATAACATAATATAGTCTATAGCAGTCTTTGGCCGTTCTGCCCACTGCGTCATATTTCTTTACTAATGGTAATATATACAGTCAATACCCAGAGTCCCTCAATAAATCCTTCCACTTTCCATAATTCTCTTACTGGAATTGACCAAAAGGTGTGAAGTCTATACGGCGGCTGTAAAGCGTTTCATATTGCAATTCAAATTCACCGTCCCACACACAACCAAGACCAACACGACTTCGGCGACGGTCGACACGGTATCCGAAAAGAAAACATGTACAGCCCACACACCCAAAACCAACCAAATACATAACATAATAATATAGGTACCGTCACAGATGGAATGGATAGGTAAACCATAGACATATACCTACAGCACTCAAGCATTCCATAACCTCCCATTACCGTAACCGTCACCGTTACCGTTCCTTCCCGTTCAAAGCTTGAATCTAAATATATGACCATATTATGAAAGGAGGAAGAAAAGCGATAGAAGTCTCCCTGTTTGAACCCAAAGGTTGCGTAGAACAATAAATCCCAGATTCATTTCACAGTAGTGACAAGAGCATTTGTACAAAAGTTCTTCGACTTCCCAGACACAAACTGAGAGCGTCCTAAGTAACTCATGTTCAGCAGTGTAAAGAACTTCTCTCGGAATTCTTCCGTGAAAATTCCGAGGAGGGTGCATAATAATTAATGGAGGTAAAAAAATATTTAGTAGGGCTGTCACCAAACCAAACCAAACTTTATCCCTTTTCCTCTAACAAATATATAGAAATGCATAATGCATACAGGGGGTAATATACATATTAAATAGCTAGGTTTAGCTCGAGCGTGTGCTAATGTTGTGGTAAGGTATAATGATAAGATCACATATTGTGTATATGTATCCACTTTTGTTGAAGACGCGAAATAACTTATATTCATGGCAGCGGGGGCTACGAATTTTCACTACAGCGCAGATATATCAGATTTACAACTTTATAGAGGAAACAATGCTGAATTTAAAAATGTACAATTATATTATAGTTGCCGATGAAGAAAAAATAGCAATTGACATATGCGTTATCAACAAAAAGCAAAACGTAATGTTTTTTGCAGTTTCTAAAAAAGAGTAAATATTTTCTTTTGCAGTTTTGAAAAAGTCAAAAATATTTTATTTTGCAGTTTCCAAAAAGGTTAAATATTTTTTTTTGCAGTTTCAAAAAAGCCAAAAATATCTTATTTTGCAGTCTCTAAAAAAGGTTAAATATTGTTTTTTGCAGTTTCTAAAAAAGGTTAAATATTTTTTTTGCAGTTATAAAAAAGTCAAAAACAATTTTATTTTGCAGTTTTAAAAAACGTTAAATTATTTTTTTGCAGTTTTTGAAAAGCCAAAAATTATTTTATTTTGCAGTTTCCAAAACGTGGAAATCACGTTTTTTTACAGTTTTCAATTTAAATTAAATAACGGTTTTTGGAATTTTTAAATCCAATTAAAATTGTATTTTTCATTTTCAAAATGTTTAAAACGTGTTTTCTGCACTTTCATAAAAAACCCAATTAGTCACTTTCAAAATTAATGTATGTGCAAATAAGTTTTTCTAAATAATATGTTATGCATGTTAATATGTGAATGGAATTTTAAAAAGCTATCTGGTCGTTATCGTGGAATCGACTAATTTTTCAAATTTGTCCAAAACATAAAAACAGCAGGCTTTAAATGTTTTTAAAATCTATTTTTTCTATAGCTTGTTTTAATTCTTCAACTACCATAAACTGTATACAATTTAGAAATCATAGCACATCATATCATGAAAACAGTAAACGGATCATTTAGGAAATTCACACATTTTACATGCTACACTTCACAACTCTGATATTTTTTGTTGCTCCTGCTGCATAACATTTCCACATGTTCATGTGGTGATATGACTCAGATTATGCTTAAAATGACTTGACACTTAAAGAGTAAGTAGACTTCTTCGTGACAGAAAAAAAAAGATTTTTAAAAAAAAGAAACACATATCTTATCTTGGAAATGATACGCATTAGCTTAAGCTTTTAGCACCATCACCCAAAATTTTTGGCATTCAAATCTAGGAATAAGTTAATTCGTAATGACAAACACACAAATTCCGACAAAAAAAACAGACTTCAAAGATTTTATAGGTATTTTAACATATCAACGTCAAGGTTTTTCCTAACTCGTGAATTCATTTTTGTTTTGCTACACAACATATTGGAATTGTTATCGCCATTGGCATTATAGGTATACTCTAAAAGTAAGTGGCAAAAAATACAGGCACATTTTTACAATATACAATCACGGCCACTACTCCACTGGCGTAGGTGTTAACTGTATTTCTTAAAAACATGAACTTGGTGCTTTTAAATGTGACGCTAGTTTTTAAGAATTTTCACTTGCTATAATTGTTTCAGTTTTTGCCTCCTGCTTACTACACGATTACATAACAAAGTTAAAACCTGAGAAATTCAAATTAAAAAACAATTTTGACATTTATAGTAAGCCACGTTGAAAAACGAAAATGAGTATTATTCATACTACAATTAATACGCTGTAATTTTTAATATGAAAACAGATATTATTTTCGTTTCTATTTTTTTAAAATGGTATAAAATGGAGTACTTTTACACCTTGTAAAAAATCAAAACCATACTTTTCACTTGATTTTAAAAACTGTTAACTCTACAATTACGAGTATTTCAAAAAGTCTAAAAACTGTAATTTTGACAGATTTGGAAAACACAAAAATAAACGATTTACTACTTTTAAAAATGTACAAACTAAAAATTACGTTGCAATTTTCTGCTTTTTAAAAGTTCATGCAAACTAAAATTTCTACAATAGTATTTGCTATGCAAAAATCAGGCAATTTACTGGCTCACAAAAAAAGCCAAGAAAACAAAATTTTAGTGGATTTTAAAATTTAAATCAGCAATTTAAATTTGTTGTTTTCTGAAAACTAATCAATTTGGATCTGAAACATATTAAATGCTTGACAGGGTCAATATGAAGGTTATCAAGCATTTTAAAAATACAAACTCCATATTTACACTTTACACACCACATTATATGCAATACGTAATTCTGAAAGTATGGAAAAGACAACGCATCGGAATTGTGATCATAATCTTGAATCGTAATCTAACGATAAGTACCTGCTACCTACTTTGCGTACCCCGCACCTTATTTTCACTATTTATATATGCACATGCAATGACTAAAATACGTGAAACGTGGTCAAGAGAAAAAACCCTATTTAAGATAGGCCGCTTTAAGCTAAACATTGAACGTATCGAAGATCTCACAGTTACAGTAGAAATTGACTTTTGGAGCTTTGCTATTAACAACGCTCTGGCTCTGGCGCTGGCTAAAAAAGCCCCTGACTGACACTGACACACTGAACTGACTGCAAGCGCCAGAAACCTTTAAATGAAGCGACAAGTATGCATGTATACATTGCTAAGTAACCACATAATATATATGTAATAGCTCAGCATTAGAAATAATGCGTATGCCCCGGTCGGCGTATACTCTATAACATTAGCTACGCCTCCTCACACAGACACACAGTACAGTCACAGGATGACATGACACAGGATCAGATAGTGAATTAATTCAATCGCATAGTGAGAGAGAGAAAACCTTACTTGTCTGACATATCTCCCCGACAACTGACAGCCGCAATGTCAAATTTGTAATTCTTCCGCTTCTCACAGTTGAGGAACCGCTTGGCCCGGAGTTCAGCTTCCCCTCTTTCCTCATCCTTTAGAATTATCTGTATAACGAAACAAAATATATGAAAGAGATTAAAATTTATTCTGCATCACATCACATTACATCTTCTATTCATATTTCAACATAGTCGCCATTTATCACCAGGAAAAAATTATTATTACATACCGGAGTCAGTATTATACAAAAGCAAGGTGTGCACATATAGGGCATCAGTACCATATACCATATTAGCCTCATACATAATCAGAAGCGGTTTCAGCTTTAATAAATTTGCATTTATTTATTACTACTTAATTTGTAGATGAAACTATATAACTATATCAGGAGCTGGGTAATTAAGTAATTTTAAAGTCATTTCTCTTAAAACTTTGTGGTTTCCGTGTGCAATTTAAATTCGATTCTGCAATTACTCGATTTGGTAATTACTTCTCTCACATGCTTTCAAATTTCAATGCCAAACATGTCAAATATTATTAACAGAAACACTTTCACTAAATTACAAGTCGACAAATGCTTACTTGAATTTAATAGGTAATTGACTATATGCGGATTTACTTCCCATTCCCCATTTTAGTATTTTACTCAGCTTTAGGTAGATACTATGAGTACACTATAGGAAACGATTTCGCATACCCACTTAATTACATGTTTTGAGAGTGAACCTACACAAAGAGACCATTTTAAGCCGCACAATTCCATTTCAATTCACCGAACGGGAGCACTTCCACGTTCAATATTCTACTGTCTACTGTTTTACCTCTCAACGTCACCCAAACAGTAACAGTAACGGTTACGGCACTCCACGGTGATCCTAAGTTACATACATAGTGCTTACAGCTGATTACCGATGCATTCGTAACAACGACGATAGAACATTAAGCATCTATAGCTCTCCATAGCTTAAGTATCTAGGTACCTACATTCAAATCTGAGCTTTATATCACTACAACCAGTACTCTAAAATTCTAATTCGCGTCTTTCTATGTATTCTGTTGTGGCACAAATGAGCTGAGTGAGCGAACAGTAGTACTCTAAACTAAATTAGAATTATGTACAAAATCTGTCCAGTAAAATCCATCACAGCGGACTTTCTCCAAATTCTATATGTACAGAAAACAGCGCGTAGAGATACAAAAGAAACTTTGATCAGATCAACTACTTGGGTAGAATGTAGAATGTAGAAACATATTATGGAATTGTTTAATCTGTATATTGTCTGTGAAGAGCCAAAGTGACTTATGTCCATATTAAGCTAGAATCAAAATGAGCTATATCATAAAAACAAATTGAGAAACATGCGTAAAATGTTAATTGAGACTTTTTGAAGTGTAAAATATTCTATTTACACGATTTAAAAAAGTGCAAAATGTTCTATTTACACGTTTTTGAAAGGTGCAAAATGTTCTATTTACACGTTTTTGAAAAGTGTAAAATGTTCTATTTACACGTTTTTGAAAAGTGTAAAATGCTCTATTTATATGTTTTTAAAAAGTGTAAAATGTTCTATTTAAATACTTTTAAGACATATTTCAATATTTTTGTGGATAATGGATAATGTTTTTAGCTACAAATGGATATGGGTCATTTTGGTTCTTCACAGGCAGATATACTTCTGGACCTATGACCTATGCATGTGTGGCCTATACCCACCCACATAATACACTGGCTCTGTGCAGCTACGTCGTAAAATAGTAACCGAAATCGAAATCGGTCATCTGTGGCAAACATAAGGCATTCGCCAATTCCAATTTCCAATCCGCATACCACATATTATACCCCGATGCTATATACTGTCTATATTGTTGTAGTACATAGTCAGTCAGATGCATCTGTCTACTAGGATTCGAGAGCATTTACGATACACAACTCTTTACATAAAATGGAGAAGGACCGCGGAATGAGAGTAAAAACACGAGTGAAACAAGTTAAATGACAAAATAAACAGAGAGAGCAAACTAAAGCGTGGATTGAGTCTGACATAAAATCCATCTCAAAATGGAGCTGGAAACGAAAACGACCTCAGACTTCAGACAGACACACTCAGAGAGAGAGAGAAAGACACGCAGACACTTTTCAGGTTTTTAGTGAGACGGACAACAGACTTTGAGCATTTTAGTATTCACTAGTTTTTACTTTTACTTTTATACACATTGATGCAGTTCTCTCGCTACAAATTCAGAGAATGTTCCCTTCACTACTTCGTGTGTGAAGAACCAAAATGACCCATATCCAATTTAAGCTACAATTAAAATGAGCTATGTCATAAAAACAAAATGAGAAACATGCGTAAAATGTTAATTAAGACTTTTTGAAATGTGTAGAAAGTTCTATTTACATGTTTTTTGAAAATTGCAAAATGTTCTAGTTACATATTTTTGAAAAGTGTAAAATGTTTTATTCACATATTTTTGAAAGGTGTAAAATGTTCTATTTACATGTTTTTTGAAAATTGCAAAATGTTCTAGTTACATATTTTTGAAAAGTGTAAAATGTTTTATTCACATATTTTTGAAAGGTGTAAAATGTTCTATTTACATGTTTTTTGAAAAGTGTAAAATATTCCTTTACGTATTTTTGAAAAGTGTAAAATGTTTTATTTACATGTTTTTGGTGTAAAATGTTCCATTTTCATGTTTCTAAAAATTGTACAATGTTCTATTTACATTGTTTTTGAAAAGTGCAAAATATACTATTTAAATGCTTTTAAGACATGTTTCAATATTTTTGTAGATAGTGGATATTGTTTTTAGCTACAAATGGATATGGGTCATTTTGGTTCTTCACAGACGATATCTGTGTGTACTGGAAAAGCATGTAGCGAGAATTTTAGACTGTGGCAGACTGTGACTCTCTGAGTGAGTATAATATGGCCAAGTGGAAGTGGAAATTTTTGGAAATGAAATGAATTACCGTCCGTATGTTACAGTGGCTCATCAACTAGCATACGATATCTGTACTGTTACTTTTACTTTATAGTTTACGGTGGGCATAGAAGACGAGCGATGGTCTGGTTCATAGCTTATTTGACCGCAGAGTAGCAGGTTTAGAGTGGAGTACACAGTGTATAGAATACAATCAAATAAAATGTCTCTCCATTTCTCTTTAAGCTGTCTCTCGTCAGTTTCGGTCAAGCGCGGATCCAAGGGGAGGGCTAACAAAATCCCCTGGCATGACATATATTTAAGCACGTACGGAAAAACACAGGGGCATTTAAATTCAAAATGGCCGCCCATTATAAATTAGCTGTGAACATTTTCTGGGTCCGCACCTGATCTTTGTTAGTCTTCCTTCCACTCGGGAGAATGGTTAATTGTGAGTGGGAGAAAAGCGAGAGAAAGAGAGACAGGGAAATAGGAATGAGAATGAATGTAATGTAATGCAATGTAAGTGAGGGTCATAAAATGGAAAGAATCCATATTAAAAGGAACACAGAGTATTCTCGAGAGTTGGAGAGTGTATCAACAACATCAACAACTAAATACTTTCCACATCCAGGAAATCCAGACTTTGAGACTTGATCAGCTTTGAAGACTTGGACTTGAACAAGTATATAGTTGGTACTCTGGTACTGGTAATGTTGTTGTATGTTCCATATAAATAATGTAAACAGAATAATATATATATACACGGTAATCACGGAACTATATGGACAAAAGTGTGTAGTATGTGGCCAATCCCATGATTAATTATATGGAGTCTGGAGAATTTCAAAGACGTACATAAACTATGAGTAATTCCTTAGTACAGGACGTGTAGGTACTTTGTCAATTTTAAAAACCAAAAGGCACATCTATTAAATTGTACTATATGGAAACAAAAATGTTGAAGTATTTTTTATTATATTTTTTTAAATATGAAAAAATGTCGTGACAAGTTTATTTGACTTTGGGATTTATTATAAGAAATACTCATTAGATAATTATTTAAAAACTTTGTTTTCATGATTTTAAAATGTAAAATTAGAACATTTATCACCTTAAAAAAATGTAATTAAAACCTTTTGTACTTAGAAAATATGTAAATAGAGCATTTTACAATTTTCAAAAATATGTAAATAGAATATTTTGAACTTTTAAAAAATATGAAAATAAAACATTTTACACTTTTCAAAAACACGTAAATAGAACACTCTTACACTTTTAAAAATATGCAATTAAAGCATTTTGCAGGTTGCAAAAAAACATTAAATTAAATCATTTTCCAACTTTTCCGAGTGTGTAAAAATCCTATTTCACACAGTTAGTCCGACACAATATAAATACCATTCATAACATTTTCACAGTGTATAACATCATCCTGTCTACTGCGTACTTATCTATCTAGATACCCTATATATCATCTACCACCTCCAAAACAATAGCATCTACAGTTACCTACCTACCTACCTACTTATTCCCATACCTTCAAAAATGTTCCAAAACCTTATTTCAGCTTAAATAAATACTTTTACAATAAAAAGTATACAAACCACATACACACATTATAGTGGAGATTACATTTAAAATATTGTCAGATTCTACTTCCGTTATTGGATTGTAGACTACATTTAAACACGAAACTGACAACTGACTAAGACTGACGACTTGACGACTACGAAGGGAACGGGGATGGCTACAATATGGTCTCGCCTTGGGTCTTCTTGGGTTCGTCCAGTGTTTGTGTCGGTCCTGGTCCCGGCGCCCGTCCAAGTGCTGGTCCCGGTGCCGGTCGGTGGGTCATTAAGACTCGACTACTTGGAATGAGTAATAAAATGAATATAAAATCCTTTTGGCAAATTAGTTCAGCCTTCTCTCTCTCTCTCTTCATCTTCATCTTCTTTTCTGTCTATCTTCCATCTTCACAAGATCTAGCTCAAGACTCAAGGCTTCTCAAATCTCTCTTCTTTTCTACGAGTGTACTTGAATACTTAAACCAAACCAATGCACTGTTTCAGGACGCCAGCCTGTCTCTCTCTCTCTCCCACTGTAATCTGTACGAAGAGTGAAGAGAACAAGAGTTTTGGTTTTTTTTTTGCATTTGAAATACATGGTGGTAGTGGTGATATAATGGTGATGGGAGTGTGTGTGTCCTGGAGAGCTTTCATTTCATAATGGAAAAGGAATCTTATTTCTTCCTTTTAAGTTCCTCTTCTTCTTCTTGGCCTTATTCTTCTTCGTCTTTCCTTTCTTTCCTTATTCCTGCCCTCAAGAGATAAAGTTTCATGGACATGAAATAATTCTTGGAGGAGAATAATCTCAAGACTTTGAGAGAGTATAATATATAGAAAATAGAATAGGGTATGATCATCCTATATAAGTCCTGTATAGAACATTATGTAAAAATTTTCTAGACTTTGTGTAGACGGAAAAAGACAATATGTGACGTGGCAGTACTGATACATGTTGCTCTCCTCGTTTATTTTTTTCACGTTTTTTTTCCCCTTTCCATTTCCATCCGTTTGACGACTTTGGCCACGGTTGAAGATTTACAGTTAATATCCCTACCTACCTACCTACTACCTACAGTTTGAGGTTGACGCGAGTATATTTTTGGTTGGAATATTAACGAGGGTAGGTCGAGGTACTTCTATATAGCACGTACTTATAGGTTAGAAACGAAAGTATAAGTTGATGTAGGTATATATAGAGGTATGTGCCTAAGAAACCACCGAAAAAAATATTGTAGAATTATGTTCTTCACAGTTCACAGTTTTATGGAGACCAAGTTCCTTGGTTTTAGTTTGTAGGTACTTGTATTTAGCAGCGACATTCCCATTTTTATGTTGTAATTTGTAATGTACGACGTATATGGTGACCAGGAGAGGTGACTATTTTGAAGGAAGGATTCATTTTAGGGGTATGGTATAAACACATGGTACACAAATATCCTATGGAGACTCGATCTTTGTCTTTGAACCATTTCATCGATAGTATTACATTGCAATTTACGTAATTATATAATGCGTTCAATTCTCATTTTCACTAATTCACTAAAAAAAAGTACGTTAATTTATTCCATGTTTGAAAGGAATCTCAAAGTTACATGTGTCATACGCAACCATGCATATTTTTAATACTATAAAATGCATTGATAACTTAAATATTTACTATGAAGTTTCTTATATCTTCTTAAACCATCTCTCGGCATATAAAATTAAAACGAAAACGAACCCAACATAATATATTATCACATACATTTCAAAAATACAATCGGGAATTACCATATTCCTAATAGCAAACAATTACACTTCCATGGACCTAATAATGCATTTGATAATTTGACTATAGCATTTTTACATATCGTCTGTGAAGAACCAAAATGACCCATATCCAATTTAAGCTACAATCAAAATGATCCATGTCATACAAACAAAATGAGACACATGCGTAAAATGTTAATTTATGAGTTTTTGAAAACCTTAAAATGTCCGATTTACATGTTTTTGAAACGGTGCAAAATGTTCTAATTCCATGTTTTTGAAAAGGTGTAAAATGCTGTATGTACATATTTTTGAAAAGTACAAAATGTTCTATTTACATGCTCTCAAGACATATTTGAATATTTTGGTAGATAGTTGATATTGTTTTTTAAGCTAAAAATGGATATGGGTCATTTAGGTTCTTCACACAGACGATATGGCACTACACTTATGTGTTAATATGATTTTTGACTCTCGAGTTTACATTACAGGGATGAAAAAACGACACCCTGCATTCTCTCATACGCCTCCACTACACATAGTACCGCAGTTCGTGACTCTGTGACATTGTGAGGGCGACGTGAATGTTGACTTTGACTGTGACGGTCAGACGGTGACGGTGACGGCTACGTTGAGACTCAAGTGTATATAGAAACCATACCACCCATTTTTGTATTCATTCCTATTATTCTCTGAATCTTAATAAAGAATGCCACCAAATGACCAAGACCAAACCAACGCAGCACTAACTACCCATGTATAGCAACACACTCTTCGACCAGCACCAGCACCAGACCAGATCAGATCAGAAACCATTTCCAAATATGGAAGTAACTCAACCCCAAAATTGTTCTGATATTTTTTTCTTCTTCTTCTCACTCCCTAAGCAATCCCATTGTAAATAACTAAAGTGAACAAATATTTATTTTCCTAAGAATTTTTTTAAGCTCTCCACAAAACCTCCCCTGTGCCTGTGCATTACGACTTGCATTCTATTAAAGTATTACACTGTATAATTTAAATATCCCAATAAGTATTTACATTACTCCATAACAAAGTAATATCACAAAATATTATCTTGCCATCATGATTATTTTTAAGGGCTCAATTTCAATTTATTGTTTCGAATTAACTCCATGTGTTTTTGAACAAATAACAAATCTAATCATCTCCGTGTCTCGACAGAATCCAAATCCGCTTTGAAAAGAATGTTTATTACTACACTTTATTATAGTCAGCCCACACAGATTATCTGGAATCTGGATTGATTACATGACATACATATACACAAAGATACTGACCACGTCACGGCGGCCGTTGTCTATCGCCAAAAAAAAAACCCAGACAGATCGTTCAAAATATGCAAATAGATTTTCGCTCATTATTACATTGCAAGGGCGAGAGCAAAAGACGACACGTGAATTTATTGAAAATATAACAAAATGCACATTTCCCTATTGTATATTAATTTGCTTATAAAAAAATCCTTTAGGAGGGATCATTATGGCCGCAACCACAACCAATACAACGCCATTTTAGAAGGAACGTATTAATGTCTTAACTCAATATTAATGTCGATAAATTTAATTTTAATTCCCAAGCTAATTCCATCCACATAATATATGCATATGTACCGCAGTTGTGCTGTTTTCTCCTCGTTTATCTAGTAGATTTCAAGATAAAGAAAATAAAGAAAACATTGAATTCAATTCAGTTTCTGTTGAGCTATTTTCGATTTCTACTATATGTATTTCTATAGTAAACAATAAGGGACGTCACACAGGTGTTCTGTTTCTGCTACACAGGAACAGGAGTAATTATTGTGGTAGACACTTTATACTAGTAGATATATACATGTATGTATATAAGGTGGTAAGGTATTAGTATAATTAATTGCGAAATCCTTGCATAAGCTAGATGGCGGAAGCCCTGAACGAAAATGAAAACGAAAACGAATGTCCCTCCTTTATTCCCCAACCCACGCCCTCCATCTTTGTCAAGGTGAGTAAGCCAGGTATTTAATTACAACCACAACATTTTATATAGAATGTAAACAGTACAGACAGAGTGGATCGAACAACAACAGGAATAGAAATAGTCGAGTTTCGCTTGAGTAGTACTAGCGTAGAAACAAAAACAAAGACCAAAGCCGGAGCCAGAACCATATAGTCTAGATTCTAGAATTCTAGAATCTATATAGAACTATATAGTAAATCTACCTAATTGTGGAAATTGGAACTGGAACTTAAGGTATTAAAAGTATCTTTTGTCTTATTACTCCCACTAATACCGTAGAGATTCAGATGTGTCTGAATCTGCGCCGAGGTTACACAGAGACATTGGAGACAACGGCAATAAAATAATAAAGGGAAGTTAGCGACAGCTTAGAGGAATCGTCCATAAATAATGTCCCGGGGAGGGTTGGATACTGTAGCCATTTACGCAATATTTAAGCTGTTGATAGTTGACAAGAGCGGGGGGGGGTGATCATAAAGTCTGCTACAAATGTAAATATTTCCATGACATCATTTACGGATGACCCCTTATTTAGCACACTATGAAATTGTTCCAACGATTGCATTTATATACCTCTTTGCCATTGATAGTCGAGTGTGTACTGTATGGAGATGCAGTAGAAATAAGTAGAATTATTATTGTAAATATCTGTACACTAAGCTCTAGGCGTCGCCATACTGATTACTACCGATTACCTTGTCCTATACTTATATGAGGTAGGTATTTAACTAAACTAATATTATTAAGCGGGTCCTTTTACAATTGATTACGTAGAATAATGTTTACCAACCATTTTCCTCCAGCCCCCGCAGCCTTATTTCCTATACGTGCTCCTGGATTCTATTGTATGGATTTAATGAAATAATTAACGAGTAAGTGGAGTAAGTCTCCAGGATTTGCGTAAAAATATAGTGTAATCATGAAATACGTAATAATGAACGGGATTGTCCTTGTCCTTGCTCTAGTAGCATAATTAATTTACCTATGTGACCATTTTCATTGATTTCTCTCACAATACGTATGTGCATATGGTAAACTAATCAACGATTTTCTTTTTTGCAAAATGTCATCAAGTTTCTCCACATTTGTGTGTTTATGTGCACAGTTGACAACATTAACTACTACATACATACGTAAAAGTGCAGATTTTATATTGCAGAAATAATTGACGCTTATTTAGAAACTATTTACATGCGTTGGCAAACGTGCCTGTAAAAATACAAAAATCCTACAAAATATTTAATAAAAATACAGCAAACTATTTTATTTTCGAATTTGCTTTTTTTCAGTTTAGCGTTACTCCAAATAATGACATACTATTAGAGGGGGCTATTAAAAAAATACAAAAAAAACTACTAAACGTCTGTACTTACATTCTAAAATTTTTGAACAGCGCCTTTCTTTAGCTTTAAATTGCCAAAATACTTCTTGTAACGCGCAATGCTTTTACTATTCATAGGATAATAATAATGGTGTAAGAAATTAAATAAAAACACTCCTCTTTCTTTTCTTTTAAATCCTTGGAAATCTGATGGAATTCATGTTGCACTCTTATGCATTTACGTTTGATAATAATTTAATATGATAGTACAACATGAGGTAGGTACTTGCTACCAATTCTAAGAAATCCATCGCCTACCTCACCTTCTTGAAAATACGAACAACGCACCTACGAAAAATATGTCAATTTTTTCATATATCCACATCCACGTCCACCTATATACCTACTCACGTCACAGTCTTTATAACAATACTGATAGTAACTAAAGCAATAAGTCCAAAATAACAGAGGTAAAAACAACATAAAACATTTTTTTGAAAAGAGCATATCAATAATAATAGCATTATCTGTGAGTGCAATTTTAAATTCTTCTTAAAAAGGAAGCAATTAAATTAACCGCGTATCATCATCCCAACCACGTACATAATTATTATTACATCCTCACAACACTCGCTCACTCACTCACTCAAACACGTAAAATCAAATCCAAAATTTGAGCGCGCCTACTAAAAACAGGCTTTTTTTATTCGTATAAAGCCTGCCAATACATAAAAAGCGTTTGCATCTTTTGCGTTGCTATTTGCTATTGTTATTATTATAGGCATTGCTAATCTGGTAAATAAAAGAAAAGACTATTTGACACTGAATGGGACTGCGGGACTGAGTGGCTGGTTACTGGTCGAAGTATTAATCTGTGTAAGTCATAAGGAAAGACATAAACGGTCATCGAGGTCGAAGACAAAAGATAAAGATAAGCTTCTCGGTCATGCATCTAATTATCTTCGGATGGAATGGAAACACTATATCAACCAAACAAAACCAACGGCGTGGGGATTGTACTACAGCATAGGCCAGGCCTAACAAAATCGTAATAGCAATATTAAGTACACCACTCAGAACTCGCGAGTAGAAAGAAACGCGAACACATAATCAGTACAGAGATGCTGTATCGTCTGTGAAGAACCAAAATGACCCATATCCATTTGTAGCTAAAAACAATATCCTCTATCTACAAAAATATTAAAACATGTCTTGAAAGCATGTAAATAGAACATTTGGCACTTTTCAAAAACATGTAAATAGAACATTTGACACTTTTCAAAAACATGTAAATAGAACAATTTGCACTTTTTCAAAAAGGTGGAATTAGAAAATTTTGCACCTTTTCAAAAACATCCAATTAGAACATTTTACACTTTTTTAGAAACATGTAAAAAGAACATTTTATATTATTGAAAAATATGAAAATAGAACAATTTACACTTTTCCAAAACATGAAAATAGAACAATTTACACTTTTTCAAAACATGCAAATAAAACATTTTAAACTTTTCAAAAACTCATAATTAACATTTTACGAATGTTTGTCATTTTGTTTTTATGACATATCTCGTTTTGATTCCAGCTTAAATTGGGAATGGGTCATTTTGGTGCTTCACAGACGATATGGTTTTCCTCCACTAACTTTTTTTCATATCATGATCTTGTAGCTCAGTAGTATAGGAGATGATGGAGCCCTCCATAAAAGTGAGTCGTAAAGTTGAGCTTTAATAAGTTTTGTATGTAGTGGTGTGATGTGTGAATGTAGCCCGTGTAATCTACACACAGAGAAAAAGATAGGGAAGGTGTAAAGTGGAAATTGTAAATAAAATAATCCCAATTCATAGTATGTAAAAGCCATACGTATAATATCTTCTTTCTTCTCCCAATTACATGGACACACTACATTAGAGAGATAGAGGGCAAATAGTAAAAAACCAAACCACTGTACTGTGCACTACACTACACGACTACCACTTTAATTCCCTTCTTCAATAACTCTCCTCTCTGCGCCTTGTTGCTCTCTTAAATGCTTTTGGACTTTTGGTTTGTTGGCGCTGGTTTTGTTGGGTGGTTCGGTTGGTTGTTTGGCTTTGCAAATGCAATATAATCCAAATCCATATCCATATGAAGTCATTCAAAATTATTGCAAGTTAGGTAGGTAGGTATCTAATTTCTTTTTCGTCTTTCCTTGTGTGTGTGAACTAGTACTGACTGAGAGTAGTGCACTGTTGTAGTTAATATTATTCCTTTTAAGCCTTTTCTCGACTCAGCTACTCTAGAACTCTAGACTGCATTGTATTGCCCAGCTCTTTAACTGATAGCCGTGTGAAAACTGAGTTCCTACATAGATATGATTTGTGTGAGTGTAGGTTTGGATTATATTATAGGCATGCACCATAAAGTGGTCCTGTAATCTCTATAATAGGCAGATAGAGTAGTCAGCGGGGAAGCAGGGAAGAAATGGAGATGCAATACTAGACATGAGTCATTTTCTTATTTTTTTACAAGATGACAGCTTACGTTTTAAGAGCGGTTTTAAGGAAATAAGGCTTACAATAATCATAATAATGTACTAAATATTCCGAAATTTGAAAACAAAATGCTTATATTTAATTATTTGCAATTATTTTTAATGTCATTTAGATATTCGATTGCTTTGGAAAATTACAAAATTATTGCTACCGGTTTTTTAGAAGTGAAAAATATTTTGTGAATTGATGTTTTTTAAGTATGCAAAATATTGGGATTTAATGTTTTTTTAAAGTGTAAATATTTGTAATTGAACATGTTTTAAAATTTTTATTTTTAATTTATTATTAATAATAAATTAAATTAATTAATTAATTTATTTTTTATTTTTATTTTAAAATTTAAAATTTTCTATTTTACATGTTTTTAAAATTGTAAAATGTTCTATTTGACATGTTTTTAAGATTGCAAAATGTTTTAATTTACATGTTTTTAAAATTGCAAAATGTTCTAATTTACATTTTTTTTAATTGCAAAATGTTTTAATTTACATGTTTCAAAAATTGCAAAATGTTCTAACTTACATGTTTTAAAAATTGCAAATCTTTCTAATTACATGTTTTTAAAACTGTAAGATGTTATATAATTACGTTTTCAAAATGTCCAAAATCAACCAGTAATTTAAAAATGATGTAAAATGTTTCTAATTACACGTTTTTAAAAGTTGAACATGTTCTAATTTGATATGATTAAAGAATACTAGCCTTATTAATTTCCCTCTTTCTCGTGTAGTAGAATCCGCTCTTTGAATGTATAAAAAATTACATTTGTATGTATAGTATTACATCTTCAAACTTGAAAAGCATTACATTTTATTTTTTTAAGTAAGTAAAACAGCCTTTAAAATCTAAGCACTATAGTTACTGTTACTGCCTAAATCTTAACGAATTAAATTTTTTTTTTACGTAAAACACTCTTCTGACAATGCGACTAAAACTGCTCAAGCTTTTCACGTTTTACGCTCAACTTCCAGCACCAGCACCAGCACACAGCCAATCTCAATATTAATTTCAATTCTTGACTCTTGAGACAAGGGCAACATTAACAATGCTTACGATTAGAATTGGGCATTAGGTGAAGGGAACTTTGTCTTATTATGCTGCTTGTCGAGCCTAGATATGTAAAAGTTGCAAGAGAGATTGAAAGACGTAAACCGGTTTCAGCTCTTTATCTTCATCGTTACATTAATCCTATAGGATGTCATGTCATGTGCACTTGTAATCCTCATTATCATTTCTTCCTTTTGGCTTTTGGAATTGGCATTATATTATCGTATACGCATCTTCATTTAATCACTACTACTACTAACTACTCACAATGTATAATCCTATTCAGTGCTCAACTTGATCAACCCCCACCTTTTCACGGAGATTGAGAATTATTTTGCCTATTTATAAACCATATATATTAAACATTCTGGACAACGACTTTTTACTAGGAGATCTCTTTAAGATTTATCTTTTTAACATGAAAAATGATTTTTAAATTTCAAATATTACATCTTAATTCTATATTTTTCGAAAAAGTGCATATTGTGAGATTCTTAAACTTTTAAAAAATAGTTGTTTTGTAATAATTTTGAAAATTCTTGAAAACTATTAATTAAAATACTTCCGACGCTTTCAAAACCAGTAATTATACATTTTTTATAGTTTTCAAAACATTGGAATTAAAATAATTCAGACGCTTTCAAAACTCAGTAACTAAACATTTTTTTTAGTTTTCAAAAACTTGAAATTAAACATTTTCTTTAGTTTTCAAAAACTTGGAATTAAAATAATTTACATGTTTTCAAAATTTAGCAATTAAACATTTTTGTCGTTTTTAAAAGCTTGAAATTAAAATAATTTAGACGCTTTCAAAGCCTAGTAATTATTGATTTTTGAGCTTTCAAAAAATATTTCATATTTTACATTTTTGCAGCAACCGTACAACCTCATGTCGTCAAATTAAAATCCTCTATCAGTATATATTATATCTTTATCTGCAAATTACACAGCTCTCATCTTTTTCTTCTATCTTTCAAACCACAATAAAAAAATATTTTAATCATCACAAAAGCGCATACTGTATTCAAAACAAAACAATCCACACTATAGTATAGTATGGTGACATTTTCACACACTCAAATTTGAACAAAAGTCAGCCCTACCACACCAAAATAAACCAAAACAAAGACAGATTATCTTCCTTCCCTATCAATGGGAAAACAAAAACAACGAATATAATACAGGCTCATCGCCCACAAAAAACAAAACTTTCGATTGTTTTTACAAAGAGTTAAAATACACAAAAATGTTTCTATTCCCATTCTTATGTTATTGTCACACTCCTAAATATATACATTCAAAAGTTCCTATGCGGTAGTCGTACATATGTTACAGTATACTGTATAGTTTCAAAAACAAAAGTATATAAAAACACACCAAAGATGTACCAGATCTTCTGGTTTATCAGCATCAGTAATCACTACCAGTACCAGTACCAGTGGAGTAGGCAGCAGTACATACAAGAGGACCGAAAGAACCGAAAACGAAAACAATTTACGTAAGGCAATCATGAAATAGGGGAAATAAAAAGCAGTAAAACTAAAAAGACCCACACAGCCTATAGTGTTGCTAAGTTCTTGATTTTACGAGTTCCATTTCCAACCAATTTCACTTTAAAAAACTTAAATGCATAAAAATTATATTTTGATAAAAATGTTGCCTACTTTCAGTGTTTAAAAATTTTCTTTTTTAATTCCAGTCAGCTCCAGCTCTCATTTTTTTTAGTTCCTATACCATATAGTAATTTCACAGTTCAATACTGGACAGGGCCAGATAATGTGGCCAGCGCAGGCAGCCCCCGCTGCTTGAATTTTCAAAAACCATGTAAATTGAACATTTTTCAGTTTTCAAAAATATTTAAAAAGAATATTTTGACTTTTGAAAAACTTTCAAATAAGTTTGTTTGTACATTTCAAAAACATGTAAATAAAAAATTTTCTACTTTTCTCAAAAACGTGTAAATAGAACATTTTGGACTTTTCTGAATCAAGTAAATAGAACATTTTTCACTTTTCTAAAACATGTAAATACAACATTTTGCTTTACCAAAGAAAACTATCAATACAATCACAGTGGTGGTTTTTGTATAGAAAACAATTGCTGCCTTAAAGCAATTCCTTCGTCCGGCGCTGATATTGGAACTGATACCAAAAACTGTATAACACTACAACCCTATCCACTCAATGCTCAGAGAGTACGTACTTGTTGTTTTGATGTTTTTAGCTCTGCATTTTGCTAATGACCATAATTTGTAGACCACATATGTGGCATCTATTAAAAGATTTTACTTTCTCGTCGTCCCAACAACCTCATACATCTTTCTCGCCACTTTACATATAGCTGCCCAGTCTCACAGCGCAGCGCCAGCACCAGCAGTGCACAGTACGCCGTACTATACACTGCTGTTTACTACACCAAATTTTACAGACCTTATCTGCATAGTATTACTACTGCTCACATAACAGCTGGAGCTATACCTATAGCTACATATATTTGGTACATCTTGTTCTAATCTCCTCCGATTCCGATGTGCTGTACAGATAAGACTCCGGAAGAACTTTTCGCAAGATGCTTCAAAGTACATAAACATGGAATTCTGAGACAGATAGTATGTGTGTCATTATAAATATAGGTATGTATAGAGCTGTCTGTGACATAACTGGAGGCCGTGCATACTACATATGTAGGTACATACTGGTACGTACGTATGTTGTGAGAGAACATAATGACGGTCATAAAATAAAGTGTTCCCTCCCGTGCTTTACGTCCACTGTGTAGACTACATACGTAGCCAGTTCCTAGTTCATATGTTACAACTTTTACAAGAAGAAGACACAGAATTTTGCATTCATTCATTTTATCTCTCAGCCAGAGCATCACTTCACCCTTTTCCTTTTCTTTCGTACATATTCTCACTGCGAATATTTTAATGGGACCCGCGGGAGTCCCCACCAACGAGACTGAAGGAAGTAAATAATGCGGATTCTTTTTTCTTTGTTTTTTTTTCTTAGTTAGGATTTTTTCCCATAGCAGTATGTACACATATGCGCCTTTCCCTTCCCCATTTTCCTACAGTCAACAGTGTCTAACTAATCGTAAGTAAAAGTAAGGGGTAATTTTAAGGGGAAACACTGCGAAGGTGATATATATAGCGTATAATTTCTCCTTCTTAAAGTTAGTCTGATTTTCAATTCAAAATACGCTATCTACTATCTGTATTTGTTTAAATGGAGATAGACTTAATTGCATTTTGCAAGTACACTTCCAGTTCTGTATACTGTAAGTCATAATATTTGGAAACAACCCTGGTTTTTTTAAGTAGGTGGTGCGTAGCACGTTCGTCAATGTAAATGGCTCTGAATTCATTGTTTTCAATTTTCATTATGAAAATATCTGTGGAGATTGTTCCTTGATGTATTATAGTTTTAGTATGTGGAGAGTATATAGGTAGGTACATAGAACGTTTTGCTTCATTTTTCAAGAGTAATTTTGAAGGCATATAGATAGTAGTACATGGGATGGCCATTAAACTTTTAGTTGAAATCCCAAAACTCATTAAACGAGACCAATAATAATTTATTTTTTAAGAGACAATGTGTCTTCCAGTTCCAGTTCCAGACAGCTATAGGCAACTATACCGTCACTGTCTTGCTAACTATAGGAACATATAGGGTTTGACAATAGGCCCCAGCGGTTTCACTTTTACGTTTTACCGCACACCATAATAAGTATATATCTAGCCCGGGATACCTCCCAACGGTTACGGCTACACACGGCTGTTTGTATTAACGTTAACGCACTTCATGCCTCACTTCTTTTCATTTCATTTCATTCTTTCTCTCCCAGTCTCTCTACAACGGTAGGTCTTATCCTACATTCCTATATGCAATGCCTCCAGCGCCAGCTCTCCCGTCCCCATAAAATGTTAAGTGTTTAAATTGCAAAAACAAATTTCAAATAATCGTACACAGGACGCTCGCACTCAAACTCAAACTCAAACCGAACACCTCGCCCATGACGGAGAGTAATTTTAAATTTTTGTACAAAACAAATCTGTAAAATCTGAAAAATTCAGATTACAATGAATATCTATTCTATACTATATAGATGCCAGTGGCAATGGAAATACGAATACCAATAAAGGAAACGCATGGAAACAGAATCCATTGTAAGAAAAAATGAAAATGAAATCTACACTAATGCTATAGTATATGACATGATAATACATAATAATATTATCATTATCAAAGTTAGTCCATAAGAATAACCAATTCTATACAGGTTACTACTACTACTAATATTACTACTACTACTACACGCGGATTTAATTTTATTTTCACTTTTGGAAAAAGAAAATAGAAAAATACGCAGGGACGTACAAAGCATGAAAAGGACGTTCAATGAGAAGGGAAACTTTTACTCAAGAAAAACAGATAAACAGAAAGCAAAGTGGGTGGCCATTCTACTACGCTACGTTGCGTACATAAAAAAAGCACAGAAAAGTTTCAAAACATTATGTAAGAAATCTGTAGCTATGGGCAACAGGACTAGGACCCAGACAGGGAACGAGAACGGGAGCGTAGCTAACATTGGATTGAAATGGTTTTGCATTCTTACATAGTAAATATACAAAGTTTAGAAAGTGCGTAACTGTATGTATGCTAATGGTGGAAATGTGGAAATGTCTGTGTGTAGAGAATACAATGTGCGTCACTGCGTTCTTCTTCTTCTGTAAGAATCTGGTGTCTTGTCATGTCATGTCTTGTCTCGTGTTCCGTAGACATTTTTGAGTGGAAAATGAAGAAAGTGGAAATAGAAATGAAAAATAAAAACCATCTTATAGGAAGTCATCGTGGAATCATCATCATCATGGTGGGGTGGCAATGTGGCAATGCCGAGTTATAACCGAAAACCGAAAAATACTAAACAGCTCACATAGCCCGGGTGAAATATATGTAAGAAAATAATATGTAGGTAGGTAGGTACGTTTTTTTTGTATTATATATTATACTTTCGTTTTGTTTATTTCTTTCTTTTCATTTTTTTCTTGGGACTTGGGGCCACACTATTATTACTATAGCGTGTGCATCAGAATTATTATCAATGGCAGCGCACGAGCGACATAAGAGATATAAGGGCCGGCTCAAGCTTGAGATCATGTGGAGTGAGGCTGTTAAGTATTTGTTTTATTCACAATTTGTAAAAACCAAACGTTATCTTTAAAGTTTTGAAAACCGCAACTTAACTAATCGGATATTATGTAGTGTAAAATAAGTGGTACTTTCAAATATTCCAATGCAAGATTGACTATTTTACAATAGCAGATAGTTCATAAAGTTAAGATTGTGCGCCTTTAAATTTATTCCGCCATTTTTAAAATAAAATCAATAATTTGAAAGGTCGTCACATTATCAAGTCAACGTTTTTTGAAACAGCGCGACTAAAATTAAAGCGCACTATTTTAAACCGTAAAACGTTTACGTTGCGCTATTTTTGAAACAATGAATAAACTATAAAGCGCCCTTTTTAAAACAACACTAAATTATTTAGAAGCGCATTTTTTGAAACACACAATGCAATAAATTAAAAAGCAATATTTGACCATTTTTAATTGAATTATCTGTTTCAAAAAATGCGCTTCTAAATAATTTAGTGTTGTTTTAAAAAAGGTGCTTTATAGTTCATTTAGTATTTGAAAAAAAGCGCAATATAACAGTTTTACGGTTTTAAGAAAGTGCGCTTTAATTTTAGTCGCGCTTTTTCAAAACACGCGGATCCAAATCCTGCGCATCCAAAATACTTCAAGCCGGCCCTGATTCTATTTCCCCCCATCCGCCAGTCACAGAATAATAATAATAATCTACACAGACGAAGATAGAAACATACCATTCCGTGAAAGCTATCACAACTAATCCCTCGTACGCTCAGGCGGCCTACACAAACTTTCAACCCACTCGTACACACACACTCCAGCTACACACTTTGAATCTGTGTATTTTCCACATCATCCCAACTTCTATAGAAAGCCCTTTCTATATGCCATAAAACCCATTTTCACCCCATCATCTTCCCCCCTACAAACACTCACTCGTAAATATAAAATACGGATATGTACTTTCATAAACCGAAAAAATGGCGGAGACTACACGGGAAGAAGAAAAAAAAATCCGATTCAATGTCAAATATTACCTCGATGAACATGAGATCTTCATTCTCGCTCCTTTCTAACCAAAACCACAATCCCATAAAAACAAAATATGAAAAAAAAACACAAACCTAGAAGTTAGAACATTACGTAGGTACATATGTTTTATCCTTTCATTTTTATATTTGCGCTATCGATATCGATATCGGTATTCGCAGTTCGCAGTTTTTTATTAGAATCTACATAAACTCGTGTATATGTGAATCCAAACCCCATTTACATTTCATCAGCGGGATGTATATTCCAATATATAGCTCTTGGCAGATTCGGATTTGGGATAAAAGGGCTTCAGCAGACTCTCATGTAACAACATGCGGATTGCTATTTTAGAGCTTATAAATTATCTAGGCATATAATATTATGCGGAAGCAAAGGATGAACTACAGAGATGTGAATACAACTCTGCATACATAGCGTATTAAATCTCATCTGACGATGAGCATCTGAAGGTGCATCCCATAATAATGTTTAAAATCCCAAAGGTCCAATTTGAGTGCACTTGCTCGTAGATATACTATCACATAAAGATAAATCTTGCTTATTATTAGGTACATCATTTTTTTTAAATTCAGAACCCGTGTCTTATGTTTCTTTTGAAAAAATAAACAAGAAATGTATTTTGAAATTTGACCAGTAGGGACAGCATAGGGTGGCATAGATGCATGGTTTTAAAAAGTATTAAATATTGTAATTACGCCTACTTGAAAATGCAAATCCACTTGTAATATTATAAGTTTTTTAAAAGTCAAAATAATTATAATTGGTTCTTTTTAAAAGGTCGAGTATATTTAATTTTTATATTTTTGAAAAGTCGAATATATTTAATTTGTACATTTAAAAAAAGTCCCATATATTTAATTCGTACATTTAAAAACAAAGTCCAATACATTTAATTCGTACATTTTAAAAAGTTCAATGCATTTAATTCGAAAATTTAAAAAGTCCATTAGATTTAATTTGTTGTTAAAAAAAGTCCTACATAATTAATTCGCATATTTTTAAAAAGTCCTATACATTTTTTTCGTACATTTAAAAAAAGTCCAATATACTTGATTTGTAAACTTTTAAAAAGTTTAAATTTTTCAGTCACCAATGTTTCAGTTAATGTAGAAGTTTCTGATTGCATACTGTTAAAAATCGCAAAATCTTGTCATTTATTTTTTAAAAAATAAAACACATATGGCATAATATTAAAAACTTCATACCTTATTTAACCACATAAACAAACCCAAAATTCATATTTTTTATTACGTAAGCTCAAAAAATGTAATAAATATCTATAATATCTTGCAGTTTCCCGGTTTCCCGTAAATAAAAACCAAAACTTCTGCAACAAATCTGTGTCATTAATTCACTAGACTAACAACAACAAAAAATGAGTGAACATAATATTTGCACTGCACTCCCTAGAATTTAATTGGCTACAACCCGTAATTCCTTACTGCTCTACTTGCAAAATAGTACCATCAAAATAATAATACATAATAATAATATACTCCCGAACAAATGCAAAAGTTTCACGGGCACGCAACGGATAGCATTCCCATCACAGCAGGGAGGGAGATCGTTACATTTTCTCTCTTACTTTTTGTTGGTTCTCTCAAAATTATGTATAAAATATGAATATTAGCCAAAGAATCTAGAGCAGAAAATGTGCAGCACAGACAGAAAAGAACCACACACACATACACACACACATTATAAAATACTAATCATATGAGAGGGAAAACCACAAAAGAGCACAATAGACTTGCCATATTCTTCAGTCTGAACAGAGCTTCTGCATTCGTAGTTTTAAATGATTGTTGTATTTTTATTTATGCTAATTATTGTCTAGTTAAAAACAAAAGTGCATTATTTGAGAGAATTTAATGGGGTCTTCCTTATAGTTACCATTCATCCTATTAAATATCGCAGCCATTTAAATATTTTAAATAGGTCTCGAGGCTATGACCATTAATTTTTACGTCTCGCCATTGAAGAGACTTAAGTGAGTAATAAATCAACATGTGGCTCTGGCTGGCTTGTGGTCTCCGAGTCTCATCTTCCCTTTGTACTCTGTCGTCCTTTATTTATTTTTCAACGTCGAACGGTCCACTATATGGCAGTACATACATATATCAGTGAAGATACTAGGCCACTAGGCAGTATAGTTATTGGTAGTTAATGAAGTAATTTTAATACCCGAACAACTACTAATACGAAATGTACAAAAAGGCTAAGTACATATATTATAATTCACGCTCATCAGCAGGACAGACAAGACTCTCAAGGTGTGTCCTTTTTTTCTCATTTACATAAAAATGTAAACGTTTTTTTTAACACACGAAATAATTTATGTCAACGTCAACCTTTTAACTATGTATATACTGTAGCCATCCATAGTACACACACAAGAGATTCTGTTTCTGATAATAATGCAACTGTTCTGTGTCAACCTACTATGTACATATTATAGGAGTAGCAGGTGCTTTCAGATGCTCCAAGACTCTGGGCTTGGACAGGTAATTATTATTGTAATATTATATTACAAGATACAAGATTCCAAAGTTTATAGCTACATAAAGTTCACATCGACTTTGATAGTAGGAGGCAAAGGAGATGAGGCTTCCTATAAATGTCTATAGACACTAAGAAAAACGTTGTTTGCAAATGTCATTTTTATTAATTATTCTACTTTTACTAGTATTAATCAGATTAGTTTCAGCTACTACACTTTTATTTATAATCCGACTTACTATAATGTAATGTATGTAATAATTCCAAAGTCTGTCCAAATACGCAGGAGGGACATGGGTACGAGAAACAACACCAAATGTAAATAATGGGATTCAAATGCAACAAAATACATTGTCAAAAATTACGACAAATAAAATATCTTTTATGAAGAGATATTTTATTTTGTCAATAATTGTCAATTAAATTTTAATATTTTTAAAATACTAATGATTAATTGGTAATTAATTAATGATTCGTTAGTTAAAAGCACTAGTACATAAAATGTCCTTTTTTCTAAAAACACAAAACTATAAGAAGTTTACCTGTTTTGAAAATGTGTAAAATTAAAAAAACACGTTGTTTTGAAAATGTTTAAAATTTAAAAAAACACCTTGTTTTGAAAATGAATAAAATTTTAAAAAACACATTGTTTTGTAAATTTGTAAAATTAAAAAAAACACCTTGTTTTCAAAATGTGTAAAATTTCAAAAACACCTTGTGTTGAAAATGTATAAAATGTTTTTAAAAAAACCTTGTTTTTAAAACACTTTTATGTCAAATTTTGGACATTTTGAAAGTTTAAAAAAATCACACTTCAAAAAGTGCTTTAAAATTTTTTTTAGCATTTTGTGAAACAATTATTGTAGTATGTTGTAAAATTAAATATTTTGGAAACACTAAAATTTCAAAATGTCTTTAAGCTTGTAATGATATCCCATTTAATCATTTCAAAATATAAACACTATGGGCAATTACACGCTTTAATAACTGTAACAAAAAACACACATTACACAGTATAAACTTTTGTTCACATTTTAAAAGTGGGAAATTAAATCATATATTAAAACCAGGTTTATCAACAATTTTAAAACCCAGCTGTATGTATAAATCTTTACCCTATCCTAGGCCTAGGTACATACTACATCCCTCAGGAAACTTTATCTGTACCTACCTACCTACCTACATCAATATCGATTTCCTCAATTTTCATTTCCCTCCATAAGTCTGGATTCTGGATGATATGTCCTCGTCCACGACGTCCTTCTTCTCTGTCTCTGGGAAAGACAGGAAAGGAGGAAATCGTTTAGATTTTGACTTTTGATAGCTCATCTCAACTTTCCAAATTTCAACATTCAACATTCTCCATATAGCTAAAAGTACATATATCTATCTCTCCCTCTCGTCTCTAGCCGAGCCAGAGCCAGAACCAGAGCCAGTTTATCAGTATTTCATTTGGCCAAAATGCAAACGTATGTCTTTGAAATTTGAAATTTACCTCCAAGGCCTACTATATAGAAAATGGAAGCTATCAACAATCCAATCAATAACTCAACTCACTCAAGCCCACAACTTATATAGTGTAAGTTTTAAACTCAAAGTCAAGGATGTTCAAAAACTTCAAACAAATTATATCCATCTCTTCCTCCCGTGTCTGTCTCTTCTCTCTGTCCCTGTCTCAAACATGCTCAATAACGCTCAAAGCAATCTTAATGGAAAGGTAATGGAAATCATGTACATGGCAGCTGCAGTTGTATTTAACTTGAGTAGCATTTTGCAGTAGTATACAGAAGGTCTATTGATTAAAACTCAAACTTTGAAATTTGAAACTTGTAATAATTATTAACTCTTTTGAATAATATTATGAGCCCTATCAGTATAGCACACAATCAATGCAAGCCCCACACAGAATGTAATTAACTCTTAATAAATCTGATTTTAATTCCTTCTAAAAGTAGCATACATAGCTCTACGTGCAAGTAGTAAGTAAGTTACTTTACATGAAAAGTCAAAATTGAATCCAAAATGACTTACAGAACCACACACATTCCATAAATAAATTGAGATATGAAAAGTTTATTTAAGAAAGTACAACAAGTCCATCGCTTAGTTCTTAATTTATTTAGTATGTAGATATTAAACAAAATCTCCACAACTGATATTTTCCCTTCAGTAACTTTCAACAAGAATTGGCAAAGAACTTTCATATAAATACACATTCAGGAATGCCGAGGGGGCCACACAATGACCTCAGCAAACAAGGAACAAAAACAACAGCAACAACGGTAGCGGTAGCGGTTGTGACAAAGTATTTAAATTAAATTGTCTAAAATCCAAAAGTTGCCAAATAAATACGCGGAGGCAGTATATACAACAAACAAACTCCCTCTGGTGAGGTAAAAGTTTAAAAGTATGCAACGGTAATGATAATGGTAATGGTATGTGTGGTATGGTTCGAGTTGGTGAAAATACTAAACAATAAACAAGTGTAAAATAAAGTCATTATTAACAGTTCAACATAAATAATTAATTATGTCGTCGTTGTTGCTTTGGGTTTTCATCCCGGTTCCGGTTGGAGTTGGAGCCATCAAGGGGTTTTAAGTTCTAAGGCTTTAGAGCCAATTCTATTTTGTAATTTAAAAAAAAACTACACACATAATTTGACTACGTAAACTTTCTTTTTTTCTTGGTAATGCAAATGTAAGGAAGGAAAACATTTAAATTCAAATAGTATAGCTCAAAATTCGTCGCAACCTTTGGATGCTATACAACTCTGTCAAAGTCTTCAGTTTAAATACATTTTAATTGTAATTACTGGAATGTATTTTTAAATCTTAGAAAAGAAGGGTTTGTCGGTCCCTGTTCCGCTGTCGGTGTCGGTGCCGGTACCGTTCTCTGTGTCAACGTTCAAGTAAGTAAACTTCTCTACGTCGTTGTCTTAGAGGAGCCGGAAACTTAACCCCGGAAATTAAATTCAATTTGTTAAATTTGAAAAGACAAAAGTTTCCCTCCATCGCTTTCTCTCTCAAACTTTCAATTTAAACTTTCCCTCCTTTTACTTTTCACATTTGAATTTCACTTTCTGCTCCTAACTTTTTCTTTTCTATATTACCCTTAAGTGATTCTCAATTATCAGTACTACTACTACATAGTCAACTCTATCCGTATATACCTACTTAATACATAGCGTCTGGTCCACTTTCTTTATTATAGTGTGCTATGTGATCTTTACTGATATACCTAGGTATATCAGGCAGAGACAAAAAGGAAAAGCTTTAGCATAGCTTTAAAAAAGTACCTACTCAACTATGTACACCGCGCAGTACTTTTACGCACTTGGTCTTTATTTTTATCTATTAACTTATCTACTATGTATTACATGAAAAAAGTTTCATATATCAAATAAAAGGTTTTTGCCTATATATGAGTATACTTATACTGCTGCGTGTACTTTCTACATTTAAGCTCCGTGCTCAGCCAAAACCAAAACCAAAGTCGATGGTCCTATGGTCCTACAGAGACAGAGACAGGTAGTTAGAATCTCTCACTTTAGACTTTGGAGTCGTAGGGAAATCATCATAGAAAATGGGAAATGGTATTCGTAATGGAAAGGGATGAACGGTAGTGTCTAAACTTTGAAAATTACTACAAACTTGAAAGTAAATAAAACTATTGCGTTTCTAATCGTAAATATATATAGCCTTATAGCCATAGGTTTACTAGTGAAAGTATTTTACAGGTAATTATACAGACAACGGAATAAAAAATTTACCATTTAGCTTTGTTACATATTAACTGAATTAATTCGCATTTTTAAATTGTATATTTAGTATTCCCAATTCAATACTTGGTACAGCGGTCTGACCGGTTACGTTTCTACCAAGACAAAAAAAACTTTACAAAAAAAAAGAAAAGTAATCACGCAGATCGTCATCGTACTAATATCCCATTGGTTCAGTCTACCTAACCTACGAGAACATCGACCAAATATAACCAGAACCAGACACACCGTTCATCACTTCAAAACAGCATGTAAAAACGTCTAGCCATTATAAATTTTGGACATTAAAAATATTTGTAGGAGCCGTACGTAACTTATGTAGAAACTGTATAAGATTTACATCGTGTATGTTTCGTAAGAACGGAGGTTTTTTAATAGTACTAATTAATTAGACACGCGCATGTACACACATTTCATGATGATGATGATGATCACCACTATTACAGAAAATACATATGTAGGTAGATATAGCTTTTAAAATTCTTGTTTAGTACAGGTAATTAATTAAATGCAGTAGGGGAAATTTTCTTACGTCTGCTATTGCTTCAGTTTTACATAACTATTTTTTAAATAACAAACCATAGTGAAAACTGAAAACTATGTGGAAGATACTATATTGTAGATTTTGTAATTTTTACTTTCTCCCAGACAATAGGCTCCGTCGTTCTCGTTTTCGTTGTCGTTCTATGGGAGTTTTCTAGGTTCATAACCACATTATTTTCTCCAAAGTACGTTTCAAAAAAAGCTAGTATAAAACTATATAGTACTGCAAACCACAACAATGTACACATATAGGCACAATATAATCCACAATTTTTGCGTACACAAAAAGAAAAAGTACTATATAATTATATTCAAACGATATTATATATCTAAATAGCTTATACCGCCCCTATAAAAGAAGTCAACCATGACCATACCATGAGACCTATACCATCAACCGCGTTACCGTTATTATTAGCGTTAGCACAGATATTACTTTAAGCTTGAGAGGACTATATAGGACGAGCCTCATCCTATAACGTTAAAAGCTAACTTCTATGTCGTTCCCGTCCTAATCGAAAACCGTTCTTATTTGTCTCTTGGAAAAATTTCACAATCCACATAACTGCACCACCACCACCATATACCACACATGTATACCTAGGTATGTACTGCTTGTACTTATACTGGTTGATACTGGTATAATGCATTTATAAGTAGGTGTGTACACACATTTTCGCTATGTCAGTTTCACTTTAGTCGTGCTACATATACAAATAATTTTATATTTGAGTGCAACCTCAAGCCCGCATCTTGCAGCGTAAATAGCGTGTATCAAAAGTACAGTTACAGTATAGGTGCTTCCGATATATTCCTGGCCCTATATCTACACTTCCTTCGGTCTCGGTCACAAACTCAATCTAAAGCAAAAATCCTTATAGTTGCGAACCAACCTCAGCTGAAGCCAAGTCAAGACGAAATGGGGATTATAGGATTTTTATTTTTTATGAAATAGCTCTAGCAGCCTATTATATGTAGAATGAAGAATGTTACATTTCTACTGTATGTACCTACCATATGGCACTTACATAGAAAAGTACCTGCTAAAAAATTATACATGCTATTATTATTATTAGTAGTAGTAGTAGTATTGCAGTAATAGCCCTACTATTCCATTTTCATTTCACTCGTATATACATCTATATGAAATAGAACAACAGTTGGAGCAGGATCTGGAGCTGGAGAAAGCAATATGCAATAGCATTACAATATATACACACGTACATATGTGAACCCCATCGCGATAAAAATAAAAACAGATAGGCGACCAAATTAAAGTCGAAACTACAATGCAATGTACAATCTGAATGTGTGTGTGTGTGTGGCTTGTAACTAGTCACTTATACAGTATATACCTACCTAGGTTACATATATCAGTAACCTCATAAAAAATATAATCACAGTTAACTCTTCGCGCAGCTAGTTTTCAAACTTGTACGGACTATACAAGGAATATTAACAATCATTTATAGCATAGGAGTTGAAAGGTAAATCGAGAAAAAACATGAGATTATAGCCTGAGCCAAAAATAAAACCAAAACCAACGTACCTACATTAAATATCTGCACATTATTAGTGCATATCAAAATATAATTACGTATATCAGTTATTGCAAAAATACGGAGCTATTGGACGCTGACGCTGTGTAACATTATTCCTCTGCCGTAGCCGTAGGAATCAGTTGATTCAGTACGAGCGTACAGTTCTGTCTGATATAACTTTCACTTTAGAAAGCACCGCCGCTCCTGTATCTCTCTCGCTCCCTGTAGAATGCAGAAGAAGGGGGGAAAGGATGAAATGACGGAAATGTCTTGCGGAGGCCAAATGCGGCCATTAGATGGCTCGTGGTTCTTTCATGGGCCGCGATCCACCGACTCCATACACTCCTGTCTACCAAACAACGACAGCTCAAAGACAGGCACGACGCGAGCAGAGCAGAAGAAGCATCAACGATCCAAAAACCAACCGAGGAAATGGAAAGCCAGGCCCAGCACCAGTACCAGCACTAGTATGAGAATTTCTTTCTCCACTTTCTTGTGGAATTTTTCTTGGAGTCCTCGTGCCAGGTATAAGAATGTGGATGGTGAGGCTCTGTCTCTATACGTGTGTAATTACGTGTTTGAGGAAATTCTTCCCTTTTCATTAAAGTCCGTTTGTGCTGTGTAGTGCGGACTGCACCGTACAAGTCTAGATATGGTCTCTAGTGGCTTTCTTTTATACATAGCTATATTGAAATAATATGTATATACTGTCTGAATAGCCTATCTACACACACATTAGCCCTTATTATTCGTACCTATATGCCTACATGTATGTAAGAAAGTCGAGGCCAACTTTTATAAGCTGAAACCGAAGCCGAAGCCGAGTCGTCTCCTGATATCTAGATTCTACTAAAATGGTGAAAGAGGTAATTAAGTGTGAAGGAGCTCAACCCAACTGTCCATTCTTTTTTAGGTTGACGAAAGGCCAAAGCCAGGCCAGGCTATGCCATGCCAGGCCTATGGCTATAGAGCACTATGATAAAAGATTTTTGGACCAAGGGAATGTAGGTAAGACAGTTCCACTTTCAATCTAAACTTCTAGAATTTTAGTGTTGTATAGACTTCAAGCCAATGTTTTTTTGTAGGTATTATATCATAACATCTATATATCTACATATATATGTAAGGCTCATAGTTGATTCCAAACCTAAACTGGCTCGTACTTCGATCCCATCTCCCTTTTGTTTTCCTTTACATGCTAGACGATTGTTTGTAATTTCTATACTTTCTCAGTCCATTACGAAAACAATACTTATGCTCCTACTACTACTACTGCACTGTGCTGGCAGCTGTGACTATGGTGACTGGGTACCCAGTTTTCTATCAACACAGTTTTAATTTTGTTCTTAAAGATGTTTTATTTCAACAATATTGGTCTTATTAGTAGTATATTTTTAAAACAATTTGGGTTTGATATTTAAAGATTTGTAAATAGATGTGTACAGTAATCTGTACATTTTTCTTTTAATTTATCGAAAACTTTCATAAACTTAAACATTCAAAATTTTGCCCTGTTTAAAAACAAGGAATTAGAAGATTTTGCCCTTTTTAAAAACACGAAAATAGAAGATTTTGCACTTTTTAAAAACAAGGAACTAGAAGATTTTGCACTTTTTAAAAACAAGGAACTAGAAGATTTTGCACTTTTTAAAAACAAGGAATTCGAACATTTTGCACTTTTTAAAAACAAGGAATTAGAAATTTTTTTACATTTCCATAATTTACATACAAAATATCCGTCCTTAAAGCCAATTTAAAAAAAATGGAAATCTATACGATTTTGAAATTTCCGCATTTTCCACGTTTTTATACCTTTCACAACGTAATAGCTTTTGTCCACTCCCTCCCTACCTTTCTTTTTGGCTTTCTTTCTTTCCCTTTCTGTGTTGTTCCGTTGTTCGTGTTCAGAGCGACCCTCACTCTTTCGTCAATTCTGGTTGGACGCAAGTTGTAGTTAGTCGAGAGGCGTGCTCAATAATCATTAAATATAATCATGTAACAGAACATATAAGCATGCAGAGCGCTCTTTCCTTCAACTTTTCCAAGACACATACATATGACCAGTTCACAAATTTATATCCTTCCTCTATCCACTAATATCCCACCGTCCCCGTCCATGTTCATATACCAACATATCCATAGCCTTCTGCATAATAGGCCATGCTTTATTCCATAGTAATGTACGTAAACTCAACGTAAACTAAAACCGTGTAAGCGAAAACCAACTACGTACTATGATAGCCTCAGCAGTAACCACCAGAAACCTACAAGCCTTTAGCCAAAGCCAGAGTCAGCACGCCAGCAAACATCAAAACCAAAAGTTAAACCAAGGCAAATCCTCATCGATTTTTCTTTATCAATATTAATATATCCAACCCGAACCAACGGCAATATACGGCAACGGCCGTTCCCGTATATTATGCATAAGTATTTAATATTATGCTATACAAAAAAATTGTAATCTAACCGTCTATATAGCACTATATAGTTATATAGCACATAACCACCATATATTTAGCATCATGAAATTGAGCTCACTAGACATGCAATTAATTATACATGTGTACTACACACACGTATAATTATATTACCTGCCACTTTGTCCCCTATAAGTCAAAATGCGAAACACAAAATATAAAAACAAAGTAGAAACAACCAAACAAAGTAAGTAACCCAGGTAAATTAGTAAAAAATATTTTGACTTTGTTTCTATATACGAGAAATTCTAATCAAAATAAAAACAAAATATACACATGGATTTTTACCCACAAAAAAAATACTCTATTTACTTTTTGTTTTTGTTTTTTCAGCTGTATATAAATGAAAAAAAAACTTTAAAAAAAAATAAACAAAACAAAAATGGAAAATTCTTTTTCTTTTTTTTTATCTTAGCCAACTTCCCAATACTTTTTCATTTCCAGTTTCTTAGGAGAAAAGTTCACATTACTTGAGATAGAGAGAGAGAGAGAGAGAAAGTTGAAAAACAAAAACGACGACAATTTTAAGTTGCTGACGATGAGATGCTCACAACTTTTCTTTCATGTAAAAGTTTTTTCTCCTTTATTGTGTGTGTGTGTGTGCATGAAATCTTGTTTGAAATGGAATTGAAATAGTAAAAGTTCAACTTTGAAAAGCCCGGTGCTGGTTGCGACGGGGATCGAAACCGGAACCAGTCCAGGGTAAGTTCAAGATCAAACTTTGTAAATAGTATATAATGTATACATACTATATATTATAGATATTACCTAAAATTTAAGGCTATTGATGGCACTCATGGTTTATTTTTGTAATCAAGTACATCTTGTGTTTATGTGATTAAACAAGAAAGTTCAGTGAAAGAGTCTGTACGATTAAAATTTAAAACCTTCAACAATTTCAGTTTCTTTCTTTCTACACGCAATAGGCCAAAAATAACCATACTCCGTTAACCTATAGGAGAGTGAATTTCATTTGAACTTCCAATCTTTTTTGGTTATATATTTGCTTTGAGTTTAGAAAATAAAAAAAGAATGGAAATTGGAAATCAAATTATCATAAATCAATGTCATGGATAAAGATCCAAAACAGCCATGCTGAGTGTTCACAATGTACACGAATTCAAACGTACGTACTTTTAGTTTAGTATAATATGGCTAATCGTAAACTAATTCCCAGTCAACGTCAGTGTCAACATGTCAAGTGTAAATGAAAATGAATATAGATGAAATCTAAATGTAATATATATACACAGGGGAACCATGAAATACTGAATGTTAGAATTTAGACACTATTTATAAATTACAGTAAATGGACATTTTATTTAGATTTACAAATCGGTTCCAAAATATTTTTAAATTTAAAACTATTTTCTTTCATTTAATACATTTAGGAAACAAGTAATATTAAAAATTTGGGCTATTTTATGGATTTTATAATGTCCATCTAATTAGAGTATTTTGCTCAACTATTAAACAACATGGACTTGGAGCATTTTGCATTTTTTAAAACACGGAATTAGAACTTTTTGCACTTTTAAAAAACAAGGAATTAGAGCTTTTTCAACTTTTAAAAAACATCAAATTAGAAGATTTTTTACTTTTCAAAAAAACGGAATTAGAAATTTTTATTCTGTTTAAAAACATGGAATTAGAACATTTTGCACTTTTTTAAAAACACTGAATTAGAAGATTTTGCACTTTTTAAAAACACGCAATTGGAAGATTTTACACTTTTTAAAAACGCGGAATTAGAACGTTTTGCACTTTTTTTAAAATACGAATTAAAAAATTTTGCACCTGTTAAAAACACGGAATTAGAACAATTTGCACTTTTCAAAAACACGGAATTAGAACACATTTGCAAAAGATGCCAACGACCTTACTTACATGCATATTACTAATAGTGTAGGTTTTTTTTATGAAATGTAAAATATCGTTGACATTTACTACTACTCACAACACAATAAGTATTAATTATCTACCTACATCATTGCGAACTCACACGCTAATTTCCTACAGTTGTTTTTCTGAATACCTTTCAAGTCCATACTTCCGGCTATGACGTGAATTACCTCCAAAATAAATCACTTCAAATGCTAAATAATTTTGACATATACACACTACAGGGGAGTAATTAAAGTAAAGTCACTGCTTTTTTTGTCACATTTACACATTGTTAATATTACACTGAATTTCAGAAATTGACATATCGCTTACTATGTACTCGGTACTAAAACATAGAGAATCAGCAAAGACATCTTTAAAGGTACGAGTCGCTTGCTACACATGAGGAAATGCAGGTTTTTAACAATAATACGGCCAGAAAAGCTGTTTCCATAGATTATAACCCTGAATTCTGTGAACTTGATCTGTAGGCGGCAGTCATCACCAAAAAAAATTGACAAGAAAGAGAGGAAAGATTAATATATCACAAAAGTTTCACAAGTCAAATTTTTTCCCGTTCACTAATCTTCCCACTTTCCTTGACATAAGCGTCCTCATAATCTTTCCCACACTGGACTGACATCCCCTTAAAAATCAAAATCAAGCAACATTTTTTTTCCTAGAACTGTCAAAACATCTCCTAAGTCTCACTTGACTACCTTTTTTCATCCCTACTTTCCCCTCATGCACTCTTGCCTTAGAAACGCATTAGGAAGAAATTTCTTCAAATATTCTTTTCACCACCACGCAGAATCTTAAGAAATGCATATAAAACTTTTTCTTAAAAAAAACAAAGACCAACTGCAGCAGATAACACGTACAATTTTGAGCGGCAAAAAAAATCAAACTTGACTACATGCCAGTGTAGTGCCAACAACTTGAAAATGACATGCATACAAACAGCGTACCTAGGTACGATACGACACGCTTTATAATCTAAATCTGTATACTGACAATAAATTTTTAAAAAATGTGAAAAAAATAAATGGGTATAGAGAAAGTCCATTATATTATTTCCATATGAAAGAGGACAGAGCTGCCTATAGGCCAAGACAACAATGAGACCTCAAGAACATAAAAAGAAGCTTCTATAGCTTCCTTGATGACGCCTTGCAATGTAGTAGAAAGCTTTGCTATTTCTAGTGTACGTCGCCAAATTTCCCCCCAAAAAAAATCTCTTTCAAAAGCCCTCTTTTGCATATAGATCGACCGTTCTCTGTCTGCCCTTGTGTAGTAGGTAGGAGTGGATAGTGGAGTAGGACGTGGTACGGATACGGGTGCTACAGTAGTGGTGCTTGGTGGTGACGTGGTGGAGGGCAAATGCCACATTTCCGTATCCTTTCCTCTTATCTCTCATCATATCATGAGAGAGGTACTTACCCTTAAGCAAATCCGTTCATCTACATTCCACTATTCCATGTATGCAGGTACTTACTTACATTCCATTACTCTCATAGTCTATGTGACACATATAGTCGACAGATATTATGTAGTGGTACACACTATACATACTATATGGACTTCACTACTCTCAGACGTTTGCTATTTTATAAAATTAAATTATGGCTCAAAATGGTAGTATCCTTATCGTTACTGGAGAAGCAAAATAGCCAATATGCTATTAATTAACATTGAAGTTTGGTCACGGGTGGTGTCCGCAGGATCGTTAACTTTTTAATAAGGTATTTTAATTTACGTAAAATGTTAGTTTTGCTTTTTTTGAACACCGGTAATACTGGATATTGAACACTTTTAAAACATTGGAAATTAGTACTTAAATACGTTTAAAAAATCCCATGTATAAATTTTTTATACGCTTTTTTAAAAATATACAGCGTCTAAATTGACTAAATTCACATTCCAGGTAGAATTCAAAATAACGGTATTTCAAAATTACACCTTTTTTTAAACGTTATTCTTGTTTTTTGCAAGGAACCAAAACCGACTATGACGATAGTTGGTTGACTGCAACTTGGATAAAATCTACCCATGTAATGTAGGTACCTACATATAATCTGTAGAATGTAGATAGTGTAGATAGTCTGTGATAAACGCCCTGTAAAATATTTGGAGTATCAGCACATCACAAAATATTTCCCGGATTTCTTTTCTACTTTCTACCCACATTTTTTTGCGATTTTCTTCAAAAACATTTTTCTAAGATCCATTCAACGAGATTACCTGTCACGTAACAAATACCATTGCCACTACTATACGTAGTATATTATTTTCCTACAGTGTTCATTAGTCATTCATGATTGTGAATACCTCCTCGAGTCTTCGAGACTCCCCGTTTCTCACATTTAGACTCCTTTCCCACATTTATCAGAAGGCGCATTTTGCATAGAGAAATATACATGTATAGCTTTAAATAATGTTAGCCCTCCCATGGAGTCTCTGCCAGAGTTAATTACTTGAAGAATTCAAGTCAAAGTGACACGACATGACACTCTACCATAGCCTGAACATTTCCCCTTCGACTCCATTATACGTAAGTAACTGAAAAAGAGTGAAAGTCTGGAACTGAAAAGTGAGACTCCTAATGATTTTTTTTTCCTTTTTCAATAAATGCATTTAAATACAGAACTATATCGATTTCCCATTTAAATTATATTTGAATTTCCAGATTAAAAATTGTGTCTAGAAAAACGATTTTGTGGTCTTGGAATAGTCAAAATGCATATAGTACACATAATGTATGGGACCAAACCCAAGGGAAAATCGAGCAAGAGTGCACAAATGCTTCAAAAAGCTTAGTTTTGATTTTTTTTTTACTACTTTCACTTCTTGGTCTACAAAGTTGTTGGTTGAGTTGGCCGGTGCTGCTGGAAGTTGTAGTTGTTACCATGACACCGATGAGCCAAGTGCCAAAGAAAGCGAGCGAGTGAGAGAGAAAGGGAGTGAAAGCAGAAAGCCGAAAAGGAAGAAAGGTACGCGATGAGAAAACTTAAGCTGGAAAGTTAATGCAACATCTTTCCTCCCTCGTCTCAACACACCGCACGGCACGGCCACTGTATGTCGTGCCTCGTACTTCTCACACTCTAGACTTCGACTTTCTCCACTTCTACAACCTATACATACTTTCTACTTTCTCCAGTCTACGTTTATTAAAGTGAACGGTTTTTTTTGGGCCCCACGTTCCCTGAGCGTTGCATGCAGTTTGGATTTGGATTTGGACTTGGAAATTTAGCGTAGGAACAAACTATAGACGTACAGCAGCAGCACTAGCAGCAGTCGCATGGCATAGGATGAGATATGCTGTAGAAGTTGCTTCTTGTGGATAAGGAATAAGTCAAAAGGAGGGACGCAGACAGCCGTAGTGTCAATGGGAAACAAGAGCTGAATTCACAATTCAAGCTGTCGCAGCGCATCGTGACTGTGGGGAGAGGACAGGAGACAGTAGTAGTATTACGCCACACTACTGATACCGGTCTCGGTCTCGGTCCCGGTCCCGGTCCCGGTCCAGGTCCCGGCACTAATGCAGTAACGCTCGTACGGTAAGACGTATAGACAGACGACGTAAACGCATCAGCTATCAACATCAACTCACCATTACTACGCCTAATGTAAGTGCATATCGTCTATCTCACAATATTTCTCCTCACTTTTGCTCCTATAGGATATAAACCAAAATTCAAAATAGTGTAAGTCTAATTTTACTTGGTAAGCAGATGCGTTATTTTTCATTTGGAGTTGATCTTCCCGAGAATGTAATGTCCAATATATTTCCAATATATATGTATAGGTATATGTGGCAGCTCACTCACTCACTCACTCAATGAGTCAGTTCGGTTTTCAGTAGTCAGTCAGTACGTCAGTCAGACTAGATTGTAAACTGCTTTTGGTTTTAAGTTTCGAAGGAAACTGCCTCCCTGTCCTTTCTCCGTCTTCTTCTTCTTCCCCAGCATCGCATCATTCCCTCTCTAAATCCTAATCCTTAATCTAATACTCAGTACTGGACTCTTGACATGACTTTTGCATTGGGAAACATCTCTTATTTCTTGTCCAAACTTTCGAGGCAGAGGTCTTCCGACTTCGGCTCCGGCCCCGGCCGGTCCCCCCTTTTTGCATGTCCTCTCCTCCTTCAAAACTTATAGCCAAGAAGTTGAGCTTGAGTGTACAGTTACCGGAAGACCACCCTATTTTGTGGATCAGTTCTATGCACACATTACTATTAAATTCTTTTAGCCTGGCCTGGGTTCTTGTATGCGGAAAATGATACTGTCCTCACATACACACGCAAAATAAGAGTAGTAGGCCAGGGAAGAGAAAGAGAGCGATTTAATTTCATGAGTTTTTACTTTCTTGTAAAATGTTGGATGTTGGAGAGAAGGAAAAAAAGTATTGGAATTCAAAAGACAGATACAGATACAAATGACAGGAATATAAAAACAAAGTAGAATAATTATGTAATTAAAAATAAAAATTCGAAATTCTGTGCGCAAGTGTTGAAAATGTTGAATTTTTAAATCTAATACTGATAAATTGGAGGTATTAAAAAAGTTTTTAAAATAAATTTGTATTCTAAAAAACTATAATTTTTATACAATAATTTAATTACATAAACTATGTTAAACATTTTTAAATTCTAAATCGCACTTTTAAAGCACTATTTTTAATTTTAAAGTGCACACATTTCAAATTGTATAAATTCTCTATTTTTAAAAATGGACGATCACACAGTTAAAAAATAAATTACCAAAATATTTTTTAAAACTCTCCAAATAATCAATATTTTACTTCCTACATTCAAAATTCTATCGTAAATAAACTTATACAAAAAATAAACAACAGTATGCATAATTTCACTTCATTCACGATATTCATTCGTACCCTTTTGTTATTGAACGAAATAAAACTAAATTACATTTTACAGCTCTCTACACTTTAAAAAAACTGTAAGCAGTAGAAAAATATGCATTTTTTTTATCAAACAGTATTTTACATGATTGGCAATACCTCACGTCGTCGTCGTCGTCACGCCACCTTATGTAGCGTCACATATAAACCAAACCCCCACAAGTTTCATAAGAAGCTACCTACAAAGAAAAATAAAAAACACGCGACACATCCAAAATGCACACACACACACACAAGTTCCATGTTCCATAAAAACGAAATCCATTCGGTTGAAATAAATTTCTATCTCATAATCCCAACTTCCAGTTTCAAGTTCAACGTCGTTCAACTTTAACAATATTTTCAACATGTTGCACCTCTGCCCCTGCCTCTGCCCCTGCACTCATGTCTTTCCAGTACAGCAAACAGAAATGGAATAATTGTGCCTGCTGTGTGTGTGTGTGTGTGTGTGTGTAGACTACTGAGCCATTACTGTGTTGAACCAGGACCAGGCTTTTGAGGGTTGGGGTGGTTGAAATTTTTGGATGCTGCTGGGAAGATAATATCTGAACATGGGAACATCTGTGTACCTTACTCCTTGTCCTTACTACTTAGGTATGTACGCTCAAAATCTCACTCATAAGATTATAGAGCCACAAGGCGAAAACCACTGCTACGAAACCTCGAACCAGGAAACCTATATAGAGCTTTTTCTTCCTTATCTCTCCTTTCCCGCCCGTACCCGCACTCGCACCATTCATTTCCTTCATCGTCGTTCCTCTGACTGTAGTCATGGTAACTCATGGTTAAATAATAGAAATTCAGATACAGACAGATACCAAGCACTATGTCCTTTTTTTCCATTTTCAAAAGATTTTTCAAAACCTTCTTCTTTCAAGACTTTGGCATAATATACTGATAGTAGAACCCGGAGCCGGAGAATTCTCCCTCGTCTTCCTCGTAGCCGTAACCGTTACCGTAATCGTAATATTCAGACAGATTCTTGAGGGGAAGTTTTTTTTCTTCTTTCCTTCTTCTTTCACATATATATTCTGTATTTTACATTCAACATTTCCCATTTCATTTTCCTTCTCTCTCCCCTCGATGCTTCCCTGGCCCTGGCTCACTCACAGTCTTCTATGCGGGACACATCTTCTATTTTCTATTTGTAATATTTGTAAAAATGCGAAGCATCTCGAATACGCACTACGAAATACACAACAGACTCCTGCAGAAATTCCATACTTTTTCCAATAGGAATACCATTAGAAATACAACTGCATCCGCATCATCTGCACCACCCTTCTAACGATAAGTCTCGCAGTCCCCATAGTCCATAGCCATGCATTCAACTTCAAGACGTATATCTGAAGGCTGAAGGTATAGTAGCAACTTGAAACGAAAATTTATTACAACATTTCCACACACAAACCGAGGAAACGACCACATCATATACTTAAACCAAAAGTCCAATAAAGATTTACTTGTCAGGATTTTGAATGTCAAATTATGAAATTCTGCAGTATTTTCGAGTCCGAAGCTGTAGTCCATACGATCCGATTCTGTGTATAGCTTATTGTTTATACCTAGGTACCTACATGAAATATTCATACACAATACTGTAGATAAATCCCTTATTTTCCTCGCGATTCCGCTTACGATTCAAATTGCTACTCAAATTGCCCATTGGAAAGAATAGAGATGGACAGATCAAGAATTTAAAGATTTACTGCTATATATCTAACGTCAGGTTGAGACGGTGGAGAAAACACTATAACTACTGGAACTCGCCGTAAGAAATTACATTAAAAAAAGTAAGGTGCTTTTCAAAATTTTGAATTCTGAATTTATAAAATGTAAATCTTAATCTGAAAAAAAAATATTTGTATTTTTTTGTGGGGAATTATCAATAGGGGAAGGCTGGTGTCGGCGCTTCCGACGATGAAGATGCCAACGCTGTAAAGGAAAATCTAAATCTCTAAAACCAATGCTTTTAGTATATGAAATTCAATCCAATCCGTGCGGTGGTATACAGCAGTAGTGGCAGTAGCAGTAGCTGTAGTCGGCAATCCAATCCAATACATTAGATTAGAATAAATCCCAAAAAATCCGAGAGAAAAAGTGAAGAGGTTTACATACGCCAATCCCAATGCCAACCAGCGAACCAACCAAGACCTACGCTCAAGACAGACAGCGACGGCTTTCTTTATTTCTATTCACCCACCCACCCTACACCAACCTAAACCTAAACCCAAACCGAAATTCTCAAGTATTTCACTATTTCATTCAATTTTCGGATTCACATTGACTCCAAGTCCCCATTGCACCGAAACCGAAGAAGCAAATCTAACTTTTTTAAGGTACCTACCTACCTTAGCTGTGTATTCCAGTTTCTGGCTTCCGCATGTCTTTTACATACAATTCGAATTCGATTTTGAATTTGTGTTTTCCCCGCCCTTGCCGCCAACGCATATTGTGTTCTATTCAACACTGTATTTTGTGGTATATTGTGCACTAACTACTTTAAAAAATATACATATGTACCTACCTATGCTTACAGACATATAACCACGAATTTAGTATGTGGAATGTGCTGTAAATATTATAAATACAACTAAGTGAACGTGCATAAATTACGTGGTACAAAAATCGGAAATTTTAAACCCCTACCCCCGCCCCTTTTTTGGTATGTACGCCCATGTAAAAGGATAGTCAACTTGAACCCCTACCTCCCTCCCCTTCGACGTACCACGTCATATATGCACGCTTCCTAAGAAGCTCACAACACTTTTTCACACTCAGCATTATTTCTACGAAACCGTATTTTGGCTACGGTCCTCTGACATTGCAAGACAAGGCTCCGGCTCCGGCTCTCCCCTCGTCTCCGGCTTTACAATATAATCTCGTTGAATTGCGTTCTTGCGTTCTTCTTTATTTCCATTCATTTGCCTTGACTTTCGTGTGGGGTTTTTGAAAAAGAAATAAAAACGAAAATAAATTATTTTTTTGAAACTTTGTATAGAATAATTTAATACAACTCACGCGTGCATGCACTCATAGAAAATTGCAGTTTTTCCTCGTTGCTTTCTCAAAGTTAAAATCCTAAACATGAAAAATTCCGCCTTTTGAATTAAAATGTGAAATTATCTACTATACACACCAATACATACACGTACAAACTACAAACTTGCCTAGTTAAATCAAACCAAACAAGACATTTCTATGTATGTAAGACTAGACGCAAGTGTAGAATTTCTGAATTCTGATAAGTTTGTATAATATCGACTTTTCTTATACACCGTATGTACTTATCTAGGTTTAAACTTTGAATCAAAAATTATTCTAGAGTAAAAATAGAAACAAAATCCAAAGGTTTTCAATTTACAAATGGATATACGGGCTACGGGCAAAATACAGATAATTATATTCATGCACAATATAGTATTATTATTTATTTATCCTATTACATCTCTGCCCTTGTCTGTGTCTGTGTCCCTCCCATGTCTTTGCAATACTACAGGCAAAAGAGACACAGAGAAATCCTTGGCCCAGGAGCTTTTCAGCGTCAAATATCGGCACCCTATAATACACATACTTTTTAATGTACATACTGCAAAGGGAAAGCTAGAAAAACAGAAAGCAGATTAGCTCCTGCTTTCTTCTTTTCTTCTCGTCGAAAAACATAACATACCACCAGCTCAACCCACCTAATAGGAACCTACCTACCCAACTACCCACATTTCTACAAAACTCGAGCATTTAACCGACGCGATCCGGGTACCATAGTAACTACCGAATTTTCCGTTTTCGGTTTTTTAAGACACATACATAGGTACTTCTATTTTCTATTATTTCTATACACGCATAAAGACAAGCATATAGCACGTATTAATATAGCAGAATCCAAAGCCCTATGCGTTTATGTTATAAAGACCAGGAGATGGATGACTGATATTTGATATGTAAGCTTCACACTCCCCCACCCACCCTCCCCCACAGACATTTTTCTTTAACGTCCACACGTCAACCTAATTTCCCCTTGTTTGCGTAACAGCATATGTGTCACATATGAAACAATGACATTTTTTATTATTTAGGCTTGACTAGCACGGGGCACGGGCACTGGGACAGGTACTAGGACTATATATAGGCAGGGTGAAAAGAACGCTATATATCTAGACCTATTTCTTTATGGTTCCATATTATACAGGATAGGTAGGTAGGTAGTTGGACTATAATTTTTTAAACAACGGTTTATTAGGGCTACAGTACATTTTTCCCGCCTCCACCGTGCCATGTACCAAGTACCAAGTAGGACGAAAAAAGAAAGAAAGAAAGGAAGAAAGAAGGAACGAAGAGCTTGTAAAAAAAAATATTTATTATTATTTTTTCTCTCACAATATTGAGGGAGGTAGTGGAGTGTTGAAAAAAAAATGGGGAAAATGGCTTAATAGAGCAGTAAATATACAAACATATCTATAGACTCAACTCATAAAATTTCATTTGAGTAGTCACATGTTATTTCACACCATATTTCTACACCTAGTTGCTTTCCCAGTACGCCGTCGTACATACCAACGTCCATACCTACATACATTATGTACGTAACACATCCTAATATGGGTACTGGCTAGCCATATCCACATGAGAATACCTAATAAAGGTATAGTTAGGTAAGGTAGGTAGGTACATGTCTCTACATATCTATATTCTACCGTAAATTCATCTAATACCCATAAGATCCCATAGGAAACTAAAAACCTCCATATATTGCTAATGCACATAGGTATAGCTACATAGGTATTTTTATACTCCCAATCTACACCTACCCACACATAATACAATAAAGGAAACGAGACAACTCAAAGTTAAAGTCTTCAAGGAAATTAATAGAAAGAAAAAGAAAGTGGAAAAAGAAAACACTGCGAGATCTTAGGACCCTACGACCGAGAACAAGACTAAACTAACCTACATACTGGAAACTACGGACGGGCAAGACATACATTACAGTTTCGTTCATAGAAATAATATCTGTTACTGAGACATTTCCAGTTCCAATGCCTGCCGAGCCTTTGTATAGGTGGGCACATTATATAATTACCTACCTACATGGCTCGTCATTCCATTGTCTACGGTATAGTTATGGTTATGCTACATGCCCACAAAGAATAGAGCGTAAAATCCAAATATCTAGAAACACAATAACCTTCCCCCCATACAAGCAACCATACATATATGCACGTAGTACAAAGGCCTGTTTTACCTTGAAATCGAGCAGAAACACACGCAAGCTGAACAAAATACGATATACGAATACGGCACAGTCAATGCATAGATATAAGAATAGCTATTTGCACACATATGTATGTACACCCTATAGCATTGTACAGATAACTTGGGCTTGTTCCTCCCTTGCTAGGTACGTCAAGTCTTTTCATTTTATTTTTTTTACGTGGAGCTGTTCACGTTTAAGTAGAGACGGAGGATGGAGACGGAGACGGGCTACCCCAGGCGAAAGCTTTTATTGAGGTGAAGCTAAACACTTGACTAACTGCACCACACCAAAACGAACGAATACCATCCCAGAGTCTAGATCCAAACGATGCATGGCCGTCCCAGTCCCAGCCATGCCATACTATCTCTCTCTCGTTTTCTATACTTTTCTCCCTTCCTCCTTTCCCTCAAGTTTTGGATCGATACCTCCTTCTACACTAACCAAACAGAAACAGCGAGTCATCCAGCGCTCTCTCAGCCTTACAGCACAAGCACCGTGCGAGCTATATGACTATAAAGATAGACGCTTTCTCCATATGAATCTTCCTCCATTCTACATATGCACAGCCGTAGAGAAAGTCGAGAAAGGTCTCGTTTCATCCAAGTCTTCCTGGAAATTCAAATACATCTATCTGCCCCTACTTTCCTCCATCTCCATACAATACAGAATACAGTGTGTAGACTGAAACTGAAGAGGCTCGGCCTGATTGGAAGTGCTCACACTCCTTCTCCTTCCATTCAGCTCAACAACAACAAACGCTGAATGTAAAAATAAAAATAAAAGAGAAAAAGATCCTAGAAACGATCTAGAGATCTAGAGATCCAGGATCCAGCCTATATGCTTTCTTTAGTTTCTACATCAGTGTCTCGTCCTCGTCCTCGTTCTCGTCCAAACTCCAAACTCCACACAAGGAAACGTACAACTATCAGTAGAGAAGAGACACATTCTACAGTTCTAAAGTAGTGCTCTGGACCATTTTACTTTTTTTGGCCGATGGCGCACAAAATCAAAATCAACTAACAGCAGCCTGCAGGAGAGCCTTTAGAAAAAGGAGATAAGAGTGTTTTGCATGTGAGACAGGCCTTGGTTCGTCGCTCGTTTCGAGAGCAAAAATGGGCTGCTATATGGGAACGGACGTTCGTATATATCAATTGTTGTATTAGCACAGGGCCGGACAAACGAATTGCATATAGGCAGCAATTTGTTTCCTTATAAATGCCACCATTTTGATATTATTGATGGTTTTCTTTGCTAAAGCAAAATTCTGTATTTGGGTAAATGTTTTTGAAAAGTTCAAAATGTTCCATTTACATCGTTTTTGAAAACTCAGGCAGCGGGGGCTGTCTGCGCTGACCGCATTATCCGGGCCTGTATTAGCAGTAGTAGTAGTAGTGAAGTACTATAGTCGTACTGCTGAAGCATGTATAGTAGGTAGTGGAGTCCGTCGGTAGCAGTGAAGCGTATGTAAGTAGGTACCTTCCATTATTATAGAGAGAAAGCTTCAGATCTCCACTCTGATATTTTCCTATGAGAGCGGACAAAAGCGAGAGAAGTATAGAGCGAGAAGGAGCCGGAGCCGGAGAAGGAGCGACGAGCCAAACGTGTGGAGGTACTTACTTGTACTCGTGTGTATGGAATAGAGTATGGCCTCCTCGACGGAATCGAAATCGAGATCGAAATTTCCCTCCCTTTCCCCGTCTTCTTTCTCTCAAAGAGAGAGAGAAAAGGAAAAGTAGGGGAAGTGTATGCTTGGGGTTGCTTGGGCTTTGGCGAATATTCGAAGGCGAAGTCGAAGTCGAATTCTGGTTCGACTTTCTCCATCTCATTCTACTCATATAATGACAATACTCAGCGCCAGCTCCAGCTCCAGCTCCAGTACCAGTACCAGTGTCAGTGCCCGTATTCAGACAGCGAGAGAAAGGGGAAAGTAGCGCTGTACAAGAACAGCTCTCCCAGCTCACGCTACGAATACGATAGCCAACGGACTAAGTATGAGTCACCGCTCTCACTACTACGCCCGTATACGTCTCTCATATCTACGGCGACAGGGCACATATTACAGCCAACAGACTAGCAGCGAGAGGAAAATACATGAGTGAAAGCGGTAGGAGAGAGTAACCATATTTAGACATACTATCTGCCTGTAGCCACATTTTCATGGCTCATCATTTCTGTGATATAGCATAGGGGAAAGTCTATATACTTGTACACACTTGAGCCTACTACCTAGGAGAATACGCATATAGATGCCTACGAGTAGTTAGTATTAGCATTATAGAACTCGGAACTTACAGGGCTCTTTAATTTAACATTGCTTCTTTTTCTGGCTGGTTCTGGTTCTGGTCCTGGCACTGGCACTGGCTCTATATCAATAGTAATAGTTTGAATTCAAACCCAAGTCTTCCCACCATCTTTCCCTATCCTATGCGTTTCTACATCCCGTCTGCTCCTTCCTCTCCACTCTTCTACATAGTTGACTCTCCACTCACACACAGTCAATGCAATGGTAATAAACGTAAAGTATTCTCATTAAGTCTTCCCATAAAGAGATCCGTATGTACCCTGTAGAAAGTCTGAGCAACTAGGCTGTGGGATGAATTCAATTTATTAAATGAGCTTGACATTTCCCATAAATAGCTCGAGCCAGATCCAAAGCCAAAGCCCAAACGGAGAAGGAAGGAAGGTCTGGATCCAAGAGATGTAGAGTCTAGAGTCCAGAATCATGATGGTACATGGAGTCAATGATGGAAACATTCCCCCGTCTCATTTAGTTAGCGTGTACATACTTGGAAGAGAGAGAGAGAGTGAAAAAAAAACCATGGGTTGTGGAGCGTCCAGCAGTCAGGAGTGAGTGTCATGCCTCTGCCAGAGATAGAAGAGCCAGAATTTTGCACAGAGCTTCAGAAGGCGAGAGTGAAAGCCAAAGTAGGTGTATGGACGTAACATACTTACTTTCTCTCTCCAGCCAAAATTTATGTGAGGTCTTTCTAGCCAACGCGCTCTTTCTCTCTCTCCACGACGAAAGGATCGGTCAAGTTCAAACATTTTCTTATTCATCCGCTTCCCACCACACAAAATATGTACGGAGCAGATTTATTGACTAGGCGCTCTATACTGTCCATATATAGTTCTATATGATTTCTAATACTAGTACACTGCCATGCCAGCGTGATTGCCCTGGGTTACGCATGCTTGTAAAATGTCAAAAGACCAAGTGTGTCATTTTATATACGATCCATAATTCTCTATGACGTAGTTAGTGGCACCCCTTTTCATCCACCACAGTCACCGTCCGCAAAAGAAAATAAAGAATTGACAATCCCACAAAAATGCAAAAGGCAAAGAAGAAAGGAGAATAGGTGAACTTTTTTTTTCGTTCATTCTTTCTTTCACTTCTTTTTTTTTTGAACAAATATTTTAGGAAGTGCAAATAATACAGAGAGGGGCACATGCACATAAAGTCCAATGTCAACATGCTCCATTTATTTTATTATTCTAGTCTATAGAGCCCAAACTCAAATATTAGCCCACGAGTTTGAGTGGTGGGCTTTTCAAAATTATAATAAATGAAATATGTGAAGTACTCTGCCATTAGTATTACATTTGCTGTCGTTAGCGTTATCGTGTGTCTCTGATGTTGAAGTTGCAAAGTCAAGTTCAAAGCAGAGGAACCCCTCTCAGATTTGTACAATATTAAAAATTTAGAGAGAATATTTACCCTTTATTTGACAAGCTAACCAATCTCAACAATGGGGGACTGAACAAACAAATTAAACATGAATATCACCTACAGGCAAAATTCCTATTCATCATATTCGTCATCGCTGCTTCTGAATACAATTTTATCTGTAGGCAAAATACACGTGTATAGTATTTAGTATTTCAAAACGTGCTATCTACGGCCTTTATAGAAAATACATGTTGAAAAAAATTACAATACGCACAGAGATTCTAGCAGACACAAAAAATACGTTCTCTAAAACCATTCACAAAATTAGCTGGAAGTAATTTTAAATTTTGAAAAGAAATACTTGAAAATATTTTACAATTAATATTTAATTGCTTGGTTGACAGTGACTCACTGTATAGGGCTAAACTGACTATTTTTTGTTAAAATTGTCAACTTTCACAAGCTTGACAGACCCTTGGCTTAGGCCTAATAAAACACTTAAGATGTATGTAAGCCCAACTTTTTAATTTGTCAAATTTGGACCAAGCCTATTCTTAGCCGTCTTAGATAATTAGACACGCTGCCATTCTATTAAATAACTATAGGTAATAAGACTAGGTCTAGCTACGTTTTGTCAATTTTGACAGCCCTAAATACCGTAGTATACATAAACTTACTTTTCACCGTGGTATAATCCGCAATTATTTTTGCACTTGAAAATTCTAAAACTTGACGCATGCCATATGAAACCGCTAGACCAGACCAGACCAGATCGGACCCACACCCGTCAACCCCATAATCGTGCTCATAGTCCAACAAAAACTGCAAAGTTTTGTCTCCTCAATAATTTTACATAATTCTACACTTTTACTTTCACTCCAGAGAAAGTAAACTACTAAAGTAAAAACTAACAACTTTCTATTCTCTAACTCCAAGTTAGAAGCACGCAGATAGGCAAACATACATACATAGAAAGGTATACAAGATATGCACGCAGAGACACAAATTATCAAAATTAAATTGCTTTCCAATTTAAGGGAAAATGCTCAACTTTCACCGACCAATAGTAGACAGGCATAAACATTACAGACAAAGGAATAAAATAAAAAATTTTTACTTTTTCAACACAATGAACTTCTTCGTTCTACGTACCTATATATATTATGTCCCCAACCTACGTAACCTATTTATGTTTCTTTCTTGACTGGGCTTCTTTCTCCCAATTAAAATGGCGCGTGAACTATTTTTTTTTCCTTCAAAAATTATAAATAACTTTCTACACAATAAACTTTCGGCCCATTATATTATTCATCAAAGATGTTTTCAAAACAATTATAACTGCACATTACTCTGCGCAACATTCAGTCCTCATCCCCATCATCATCCTGACCAACTAATGAATGAAGTTGTTCCACAAAGGGAATGCCATTGCTTTATAGTTATCTGTTTGACTTTAACAAAGAGATAGAGAAGACACTCACGAACAGCGTCGACTTTGACTTGGACAGACTCGACGGAAAAATTAATAACTGATCAAAGGAAAAAGTCAGAATCAGCTGTATACTTCACAAAGTCACTTTCTCCTGTACAAACATACACACTAGTATATACTCATATACTTTCTCCAAAAATTCATATAGTGGCTATATAGTGAGAAAATGGGATTGGAGAGGAAAAATGAAATAAAAAAAATATATAATTACGCTTTCTATTAGTACTGTAGTATATTGTTACTCACATGTACGTGCATATAAAATGGCTGCCGCACTGTTTGGCGGTTCCTGGGTAGGCATATACATTGGAAAAGTATGGACGTTTCTAGTGAATGTGTATGTGTGTGAAGGATGATAAACAACTTTTTCCCCCTTTTGGCTCTTAAACGTCATGGAAATCCAAAGTCCTTTCACTTTATATGTGAAGGTATGTATATATGCAAGTATTTATGTAGGTTTCCGATTCGGAGGCATCCACATTCGTACTTTATTTGTCTGTACAAACAAAAGCTGATTGTGAAAAAAAATGGGAGTCGCGTCTATAGAACTCGCACGATTAGAGTTTGCAGAATGTAGAAATGTAGAAGTTGAGCTATATAGGGAAGAAGAGATGGAAGTGGAGGAGTGTCGTAAGTGAGATTCCCAATCGACCCATCACAATTCTACTCGCACTTAAGTTTTTTTCTAGTTTTTTTCTTCTTCTTCGTCTTCTTCAAGTCTCTGGTTCCCAGCAGTCAGTCAGACAAGCAAGGGCTTCTTCAAGAGTATATACCACACTTCCCAGACATATATTTTAGAATTATTACTAAGGGCAAAGGTGTAAAGTTGGATATCTACATCAGTAAACACTTTTGCAGAGAAAGGAAAAGCCATTTTGTTTTGTTTTTTTTATAGAATTTTCACGCGGGATATTTCATTAGAAAAGCTCAAACCGTCGTAACTGAATGGCTGGGAGACGTTTTACATTTTAATTTGTATTCTCAAAATGTATAAAACGCATTATTTCCATTTTTGAAAAAAGGTAAAACTATTATAAATTTCAAACAGTCGTATGTAGGCTTCATAAAAAGTGGAAACAGTCATTTCTGTCTTTAAAAAAAGACTAAATCGCTGTATTTACGCCTTTTTTAAAAAGTGCAAAAAGTCATATATCTGTCTTTAAAAAAAGACCAAATCGCTGTATTTACGCCTTTTTTAAAAATTGCAAAAAGTCCTATTTCTGTCTTTAAAAAAAGACCAAATCGCTGTATTTACGCCTTTTTTTAAAAATTGCAAAAAGTCATATTTCTGTCTTTAGAAAAAGACCAAATCGCTGTATTTACGCCTTTTTTTAAATTTGCAAAAAGTCATGTCTTTATTTAAAAAAAGACCAAATCGCTGTATTTACGCCTTTTTTAAAATTTGCAAAAAGTCATATTTCTTTATTTAGAAAAAGACCAAATCGCTGTGTTTACGCCTGTTTTAAAAATTGCAAACAGTTATACGTAAGATGTTTTTAAAAACAGGAAATATCCTATTTTATATTTTCCATTAACATTTTATACTCCTCATTACCTAAGCATAAAGATAGCCAGTTTTGAAACTTACAACAAAGAATAGCTGTGAAATTTCTATATATAAAATTTTGTATTCTACCCGTATTCTGTTTCGGTTTTCTCCGCAACATACCACATTGCCTGTACTAAAGCCATAGGACCAAAGTGCCACGGGAGTAGTGGAAAAGTCGAAGTCGAATTCCAAGTCGACGACTACACAACTGACGGAGTGCCGGTCGAAGTTAATACGGACAAGAAAGGGAAATGTCATGCAATGGCATAGCATTCCAAATTCCAATGCGGAATAAAGCGATGGATGGATGAAGAAAAGCTGTAGGAAAAAGTCTGGGAGTGGCGGTGGTGCGCCTGGTAGTATCGGCTATATACATATAGTAGAAGTAGAACTACCTACTCATATACTTACACACTGGCACTGGCTCTGGCAACGCATATATATTTGTTTTCTTCCCACCATCATTCTGATTTCTTTCCTCCCGTTCCAACTCCCGCTCTGTCACCCTTTCCCTGCTCTTGTCGGATGTCTCCAAATATTTACCACTTGGAGTCGTAAAACTTCTCACTCACTCACTCACTCACTCACTTCACATCCCACCAAGCAAGCCCAATACAACCAACCAACAGAAGCAGTCAGCAAACGAGCCAACTACATCACATAATAATAATAATGTATGTATACCCAATATACCAGGATCAACGTAACTAAACTAAACAAAAAACCAAAAAGGCCCACGACAGCACCACCCTTTCAGGACCTACCATATTTTTAAAAATGTACGAAAAACCTATAAAGAACCGATTTCCAAAAGTATAGAAATTTAATATTATTATTTAAATTATTGTCTCCCTCTTCAACCCCCCGCTCCCCCCCCCCCCCTATCTTCAAATAGGTAGGTAGTCAAATAAGTAGGGATCCAATCCCATTCCAGTAGCATTATAATGCAAACAGTCTACCTATATATTTGTTTCCACAAACAACGTCAAACTAGCCCATTTATACAGACATCCTTGAAGAGAGAGAGAGAAATGGGATGGTAAATTGGAATTTGCAAAATTCAATTGTCGATCAGTATTCAAGAGATTGCCATTTTAGGTTGGCTTTTTAGATTTAACTTCCATTTTTTCTTTTAGACTTTTTGTTTCGTTACTGGCTGGTTTAGCTAAGGCAAAACCTACGTAGGTATATGTGTAGACTGATGTAGACAACCACTGCATAGACGTTCAAACACATTTATTTTTTTATTTACAGTAAATTCCGGATTTATTATAATGGAAATTATAAGCTTCAATGAATTTCAAATACATGTAAAAATGAAACAAAAATGTCTTTTTTCTGTTTGTGTGTGTGTTTGTGGGAACGAAGCGAAAACGAAAAGGAACTCGCTCCGTATTTTTGTGTTTGCTTTTATAGAACATATACACTTCCAAAGATAATAATGTATAGCCTAATCTCCCTAATAATAATGTTTACTATTCTGCTTCTGCTGTTAAGAAAAGACACTCGAGGTACATGCGACTATTTTTATACTTAGAATAGCATATCCTCAAGGAGAATGATAGACCTCCTTTGTGTGTGTGTGTGTGTGTGCACCCGTTGTCTATATATTTTATTTTCCCCAAAAAAACCAATTTAATTTGACAGCCATAAACACTATAAAGAGTGACAGAACATGCAAAGCTAGAAAGCTTTATGAAGGAAGGACCAATCAAATCCTAAGAATTCTGAAAATTTCAAGAATAAAGTTAATGCAAAATTTAGAGGACCTCTAATAATAGACAGTCTACCCCCATGCATATAAAAAAACAAAGAATTGATTTATAAATATGATTAAATTCTATACTGTCTTTGTGTATTTTTCTTGAATTTTCTTCACAAACATGGAAAATTATTTGTAACATTAAAAGAGTTTATAGCTTTCTAAATGAGTATAATAATACACATATATGCACGAAGCTTATTATTTTTGTCTGCAGTAAAGTCAAACTAAAGACATACTCACCTACCTACCTACTTTTACTACACACTGCGGAGGCGTTACATTGTCAACGTCTCCAAGTAAAGAAGAACTACGTCGCAAAATGGGACCGAAAGGGCGCAGGTTTAACCTATAGGTCGACCGGACCCGGACCCAACCTTAAAATATTTTCATTTAAAAGGTTTCCAAAAAAAGGCGAAAAAAGAAAATTTTCTCCGACTTCTGTGTATTGCCTATCTATGTTATGTATTATGTAATATGTAATATAGAACTCTAACTAAAATAGTTAGAAAACACTGTGAAAAAAAAGTGCAAATATAAAAAACTTTTCCTTACAGCAGCAGCCAGTCCAAGTCACATCACATCACAGTACAGTACAGAGTACAGACAGGATTAAGGAATTTAGCTGTGTATTTAACTTACAAACTTTTTTTGGCGCAAAGTTCAAAGTGTAATAAAGGCAATGTCAGTGGTACAAAATTACAAGGACCTACCTACATAAGTTTATGTATGTACACGTGTAGAGTGTAGAGTAATGCAAACAACTTTAGTTTAAGGGTCATATAATTAATGAACACACCTACCTACCTACCGAAGCCTACAGAAATGTACCTACCTACCGACCAACGTAGTGTGCATATAGCTGCTTTTGCAAATATGGAAACCAAATTTGAATACCGGACCGGGACCGGTACCGGGACTGGGACCGGGACTGGGACCGGGATCGAACTACCGGACGCCGCCAAGGAATGATTTAAACTATATATATATTTCGGACGCACTTTACTGAACTCTTACATTTAAATTAAAACTAAGCGCCGTTCCATATCTACAGCAGTATTTTTATACAGCCTCTTTCAATTTAATTGGATTTTAATAACCGCATAATCCTATTCGTAGTTAGTTGTAAGTGTGAAACACAGGTGAGTATTTTTTATAGCGAATTGACACACATAGTAGTAACAAGTTAAGGATTTTACTATTCAAAGAAATTTGGAGCGCAAAACGCACACATAAATACGCACCTATCAGTATTTAAGAATTTTTATATTGGATTCCAAAAATATAGGTCACTACGTATTTTTATTTTCTGTTGAATATGTCTATGTTATGTGTAGCCTTACAATGACATATAACTATCGTACATACTATATGCATAATACGCATACCTGCGCCGTTATAGTATTTCAGCAATATTTACCTTTCTTATACGACACGCATAGGAACATAGGAAGTATAGACCTTTTTTTCCAAAATCTCCACATTTCAAATTGCCTACACCTGAAAAACTTTATTCATTTTTAATATGACTCTCCCCAGAGACGACAACAAACTTTTTAATACATGCATAATGTGATCCACACACTCAATTTAGTTTGAGTCCTTAGAGCAAAAAAACACACAACAACAAAAACCAGCAGCTACGGGAAACAAGAAACAACAAGTTTAGGTTTTATCAAGTCAACATACTGAAAAAATATCGGTATAGGCCGGGCCGGGCTTTTTCTTTTTTTACGCAAACCAATCTCACCCCATGTTTAACATACATAAAGACAAGACGGAGTTTACGTTAAAATAATATCACTATAATGTCGCTCACTATTTTAAAAACTCAAAACGGAGCAACAAACGATATTTTTAAAAGTCTAAAGTAGCAGGACAAAAAATACAAATCAGTATAAGACAAAGACGGATTGTAAAACTACACACGAAGTATCACTGCACTGCGTGATATATCGTCAGTGAAGAACCAAAATGACCCATATCCATTTTTAGCTAAAAACAAAATCCACTATCTACAAAAACATTGAAACATGTCTTGAAAGCATTTAAATAGAATATTTTCAACTTTTCAAGAACTTGTAAATAGAACATTTCACACTTTTCAAAAACATGTAAATAGAACATTTCACACTTTTCAAAAACTCCTATATAACATTTTACGAATGTTTTTTATTTTGTTTTTATGGCATAGCTCATTTTGATTTTAGCTTAAATTGGATATGGTTCATTTTGGTTCTTCACAGACAATATAATACATAGTACAGCACACAAAAAGTTTTAAAATTATTCTCGGTTTTTGAATAAAAAATAACAAGTAGATAAATGTGCAGGTAAGACTGCATTCTATAATTTACAATATTTACAATTATTATTATTATTTAACTTTCAGCCGTTTCAGTTCACCGTTTTAATTTTTTTCCTACTGCTAAACTGTTAAACCGCACCATCACATATGCTTCTAATGCATGCAATGCAATACATAATATATCCTAGGTAATTTTAGAATCAGCACCAGAATATCATATTTTTCCCCCTTACCTAAACTACACCTACCAATTTACTTACGTGAGTGATTACAAGACAGGCAGACAGAGTTACATACCTACCTACCTACATGGGAAAAGTGCCTAAAACAATTTTGTTTTTGAAGCATAATGCTTTTAAAGCTCCACCCTTTTATACACGTACACTCAAGACTACATATGGCTCCAGTAGTACAGAATAAAAAAACATCCTTGACTAAAAATATAGCAATTGGAGCCCGAGCAGGAGCCCTACTCGTAATTGCCATCGTTATCGTTATCGTAATCACAGTAGTTTTATTTTACGTTTTTATTTTATTCTTTTCGTTTCAGCATTAAATTTGTAAATGTATCTAGTAGTAGCACGGTAGAAAGTAGACTGAAACGAAACCGACATAAAAACAAAACAAAAATGGGAGCATATTTTGCATATGTATAAATACATACTGATGCAGTATATAGGAAATAGTAGGGCAGTATAGAATATATAGGAAATCTATACAGAGCAGACTCACATGTCAGTACCTGCAAAAATGTGAGTTTCCGGAATACTATAGCAACCAGTGCAGAATATTTACATACCTTTAGAATATCTATCAGTACACAAAGTAAGCCACTCGTAAATAGCGAGCTGGATTTGATTCGATGCCGGTACCGCTACCGGTACCAATTTCGGTTTAAGATTTGAACACGGATTCGAACCCGAATGGGGATTTTGTGTATCCAGCTCCACACTTTTGGTTTACAGATTGTGAGCGAGGTCCAAGAGAGAAAAAAGGGCAGAAAAAAAATAAAATAAGAGCCAAAGGGAGACGAAAAATCCATGGATTTCTACAAGTTTTATTGAAAATCCAAGTTAATCAATTCAAATTCACTTTGACTGCAGTTCCCCAGCACAAACGGGGAGTTTAAGTCTAAAGCATGTTTTGAGACTGTCGTACATACCTAAGCTAAAGTGTCTTGGACTATGGCATTGGCCTTTGTTTATTTTTAGTATATGTATTTCTATGATAGTATAATATCACAATTTGATTCCGAAAATTCCTCTATCTCCGTATCTATGCTAATAGTAAGTGGTTGCTTTCTTTCTTTTTTTTATTCTTACTTCGTTTTTACTTGTTACAACTATACCCGCAAGGCAACCGATGACCAAGACCGACACCGACACCGAAGCCCATGAAAAAACTGCTAGACAGACAGAGAAAGAGCCTCGCAATTTTTCCCCATCAAAACCCTTTGAGTTTTCCCTTGGAAATTGACAGATTCTTTCTTAAATCCGAAAATAGAATCAAAGCGGATTTATCTCATTGTAATTCATGCCTTTGGAATTTCCAAGAATTCGACAGCTACACCAACTGCAGCCACTACAGCAGGAGCGATATATCCCGTACATTTTGTTATATAGGAACACAGCATTTTAGTTTATTGTGAGAGGTGAACACCTAGCCCACACTACTTAATACACGGCACACGCTTTCAATTCTCCATTGACACAGAAAAATATTTTAGCATTTCAAGTACCATTTTTTTTTATTTGGATTTTTAAAGTGCGGACATTTTTGCAATGTACCATGCACACTACTGATATACGGATATACGGAATAGATGCTCACGTATGTAAGTTGGCATGTTGTAATAATTTTTTCATTTAATTTTCTCGACAACTCTCAACAAAGCCTCGTTAAATAAAAATCTTAAAACCCTAAAACAAAAAAGAAAAAAGGGCCACGGGCTATGTCAAACAGTACTCAGTACAGTTGACAGTCCCACGAGTATAAGAAATAACATTTTGAGGGAGTACCTACGTACCTATAGGTACTTAAAATTAATCCCCACTCACCTGGCCTGAATTCCCGGTCCCGGTCTGAGATTCTACAACTTTATGGTAGGTACTCTAGAATCTAGATCAGCTGAGACTTACAAGGATAATAATACTTTTCTTTTATAAAATTACCAGTATTTTTTATTTGTCTTGTTTTCTACGTACATTTATCCTTAATACTTTTTTGTATTCGAATTTTCAGTTTTGGATTTAACTTTTCCTTTTATCAAACGATATATTTTTTATATTTAATTATATTTGCTTCCTACGCTAAACACTTCTATTTTCCGCTCCTGACTTTCTAACTGGCAAAGTGGGGGGAAGGCAGTGCGTGGCCCAATGTAACTATGTTTCTGTATACTGTGAACTGTCAGAATTGTCACTGTGCTACCATACATATTATTTTTGCTTTTGATCTCATATATAGGTAACTGAATTTTCGGATGTTCAACTTTACGAGAAATTCTTTTCATTTTTTTTTGTTATCAATGACCTACATTACACTACAAACCACGAGTGCAAACAGTGAGCACGTTACACTGTGAAAGTTGAAAGTGAAGAGTTATATATACGTGGTAGTCTGGCAAAAGACACAAGATGGAAAGTGAGGGTCTGGACCATTACCGTTACCGTTACCGGGGACGGGAACGGGAACGGGACCGAGACTGGGTATGTTACATGGAGATTGCAAAAGATGTGTAGACGAAAGAAGAGACAAGAGTTTTGTCTTTGTAGTAAATCATTGGAGGCTGGCGGAGCGCGCGGAGGGCGAAGCGGCGGAAGAAGTTTTCTCGTAAATTACTCATAAAATGCCGTGTCAAATAGAGGAACGAATTACTTTAGTTTCTCATATATAGCCACACGTCCCGTCCCCCCATCCATGTCCACGTCCAACCTTCCCTCCCATAATAATATTTCTCACTCCCTATACCTTTTTACACTCCTCACACTGCTCAACACTTGCGAAAATATACGATGGCCGCTTTTCCAGTAGTGTGCGCCCTATTATACGGAAACAGACCCAACCGACGACCGACACAATCTAAAAGTCCAAAACTCCAAAAAGGAGACACACACAGGACACAGAGGCAGTCTAATCTTTGGAAACAAATTTTGTTTCCGTCCACAAAACAAACTATCTATATGCATGTTGGTACAGTATATAGTGCAAGTAGGAGGCATAGCTGGATGCTATTATATGGATCGCAAATGAAATCCAATTTCTCATATCCCTCTCACTCTGTGGTTTTCTTTGCCTCTCACGAGGAGGGAAAATCTCCTCCCAGTAATTTCGAATTTAAGAGTAACGACAGCCGCCTCAGAAACTGACAATTAGCTTTACACACGTATAGGAAGGGGACCCATTCTCAAAGAATTACATTTAATACAATTATTAAATCGAATATAGCGACCACTCCTGTGCATTTACCACACACTGTTATTTCAATTTCAATAATCAACTATAGCCCGTTTCACTAGTCTGGTCAGTGGTGCTCTACGCCAGGGCCGAATAATGCAGCCAGCGCTTAGGCAGCCCCGCTGCTTGAATTTAAAAAATAACATGTAAATGGAACATTTTGCAGTTTTCAAAAATATGAAAAAAGAATATTTTCACTTTTCAAAAACATGCAAAATAAACATTTTTGTACATTTCAAAAACATGGAAATAAAACATTTTCCACTTTTCTTAAAAACATGTAAATAGAACATTTTGGACTTTTCTGAATCAAGTAAAAAGAACATTTTATACTTTTCTAAAACATGTAAATATAACATTTTGCTTTACCAAAGAAAACCATCAATAAAATCAAAATGGTGGTTTTTGTACATGGAAACAAATTGCTGCCTCAAAACATTTTCTTCGTCCGGCCCTGCTCCACGCCTTTAATTAATTTGTCATTTTCAAAATTTAATTCTTGAATTTTGAAGTTGTAGCTTTGCAGTCATGCTATTTCCACAGATTTGAGAAAATATACTGTGTTGAATTTGGAATTATTTTAATTTTTGCAGTACAAAAAATCATCTAGGCGAATGTCAATACATTGCAGATAGGATGTTTGGTTTCTGCAATTTAGATTTGGTGTTAATTGTGCGTAAATCGATTCCTGAAAAGAGGTAGAAAGGTAGGTAGGTAGGTATAGTTACCAACATTAAATAAAATATTTTCCTGAGGCTTAATTACGCCTACATAAATAATACTTTAACCTAGAATCAATTTAGGGGGTTTTCCCTTTTTCTTTTTACTTGGTTGCTATTATGTAACTTCTGCCTCTCAGCCATGTCCGTCATTTTTGTAGCAAATAAAAAAAACTGAGGAAAACTAGAGTGAAACGTGCTCTGAATTTAGATCGATATTATGTATTTAGTATACAGATAACGATTACAAAATGACGATTAATATTTTCGTAATCAGCTTTTTTTCCTCTTTGATGTATAATGTAGACCACCGTCCAGTGCCACGGCTTTATACATCTGTATATAATACTAATCTAATATTTTTCCCTATATTTTTTTTACTTTCGTTCCCATAGTTGTTTCCAGCTATATACACGCGCCCTTCCTCAAGGCCAATTAACTCACTCTTTCTCTTTCTGTAGTCTCGTCGGTCGAGCCTTGGAGCCTTGATTAATTCTCTTGAGTCCTGGTACATTTTTTTTTCTTTTGATCAAAGACAGAATCTAGAAGAAGAATTTTTTGAGGCTCATGTTGATGCAATATGTGGTAATAATTTTGATCTTAATCCTTGATGCTTTTCCTGTAATAAGCTACTATACACAGCTCTTTGGATCTGGTTCTGGAGTAATAAATTCTTTTCATTTTATCCATCTTACTCTCATGTTCCTTTAAGTCATATTTTTTGCCTGAAAAAGAAATGGTCTGTTTTGTAATAATCATGATTAATGGGCTACTCCGCTCAAGACTCATTCACATACCAAACCATAACATGATAATTACTTTAATACATAAATGATGAGAGTTTGCTATATATTGCTATTATGTACTTAATGAATTAGTACTTATGATGTAACTTTTGTGAGGTTTGTGTGGTGTGGTTGGAGTACTAATTTTAGTCATGCTTCGTTCATTCATTTTTCCGACGTACAGATATTTCTACTCTGTGGGTAATTCCAATTTGAATTCAAACTCTAGAAATGAGACGACACCAAATCTAAATTTTAAATTATTTCTATAATAGTGCTGCAGTATTTTCTCTAGCTTGGCGTGAAATAAATACAAGGATGCAGCAGCATTACTTTTAAGACGCAAAATTGCACATCTTTTTTAAATTTTTGTTTTAAAGAACTGTTCTTGGCCCTTCTACAAGTGCAGATATAACTTTTGGTTTGCAATAAATGGTAGCGCCGTTTTATTATGTGATACGTTTTGCCTCTTTGTTTTTTCTACAATGTCCTATACTTATTAATAAGCGTAATACAATATTATTACAGTCACACAAATATATAATTTAATTTGTTAGGTTACTCTTTAAAATACCAAGAAAAACTAATTATTGTAAGTTTACCTAACACGTTTTGTATTTAAGCCTGCCAGTGCTAGTTATGAATAATGAAGGCATCCTTTTTCCTCCTTTGTTTTTTTTTCAACAAATAAAACAAAAAATGTTATCACGTAAGATGTACATATCGTCTGTGAAGAAGAAAAATGACCCATATCCATATTTGTAGCTAAAAATAATATTCACTGTATACAAAAATATTGAAACATGGCTTCAAAGCATTTAAATAAAACATTTTGCTTTTTTCAAAAATATGAAAATACAACATTTTACACTTTTCAAAAACATGGAATTAGAACATTTTGCACCTTTTCAAAAACATGGAATTCGTCATTTTTGCACATTTCAAAAACATGGAATTAGAACATTTTGCACCATTACAAAAACATGAAATTAGAACATTTTGTACCTTTTCAAAAACATGTAAATAGGACATTTTGTGTTGTTAAAAAATATGAAAATAGAACATTTTACGTTTATGAAAAACTCTTAATTAACATTTTAGGCATGTTTTCCATTTTTTTATGACATAGCTCATTTTGATTCTAGCTTAAATTGAATATGGGTCATTTTGGTTCTTCACAGACGATATACCTTTTCCTCAAAGTATTTAATGGTAAGTTAAACAAATGAAGAAAAAAATGAAAAATTGTTTTGTTTTTTTCTTCACTTTATATGTACAATGTACGTAGCTAGGTAACTACCATAACTACCTACGTGAAAATTGAAACCGTGGACAGTCTCAAGTTACATGGAGCCGGAGCCGGAGCAGCAGGACTGTACTAAGTACCTACACCACCACCTTCCATTTTCGTAGCCTTATTACTTTTGCCCTTGAAGCATTGAAATTTTGAAGTGCACACAATGATGCGCATAGGCAGGCACGGAGAGAGCAAGAAACCGTCAACCGTTCCTTCTCCAATTTCACAGCAGCAGTAGTACCCAGTAAAGTAACCAGTAACCAGGATCAGGACCAGCTCAGTTTCCAGTTCACTGATCGTCAGTTTCAGTTGAGCTCTCAATATACTTACATATCAAAGCAGTACCTACTATAATATTACGTGTTCAATAAGGATATAGTATAAATACAAACCTAGGTACATATCTAGGTAGAATTCTTACTCATACATGTAATTGCAGCTGAAATTAAAGTCAAACGTGCAGATTGACCTATCTACATATCTACATTCACGCCAGAGAACGTTGTGATAAAATCGACCAAAAAAAATGTATTTCTTTTAAGTTAAATAACTCTTTGTATTTTTAGGAGAAATTAAAACACCTGCCTAAAAGTAGGTAAGTGTAAATTGTCTAAGCGAAACACACACGTCTCACACTAAATTCCCGAGGTTTTATAATTTTTTCAAAAATATTTTTACTGTACAGTTATTTTTTGGGATCATAATCGTAATTCTTACTGTGCTGTACAGTACAGTACAGTGTAGAGTATTCAAGGAATAGAGGTTCCCTATCTTTAGTGTGTATGTGTGTGTGTGTAGGGAGTCCAGAGATACTATCAGCATGGACCTGAGCAATAGTATAATTAAACTGCCACGTGATAGCGATAAGGATTTTAATTCTGATTTTAATCTATATGCAGCATGACCCGACGAGGCTAAGCCAACATTCACCATCAGCCATCACAGGTCATCGACATAATATTTAAAAAACCGACTTTTTCCATTTCTTTCTTTCCACCACCGTTACCATAAGAAATCCAGCCAAATTCAAATAAACATTACCAATACATGAAAAGTACAAAGGAGGCAGAGTAGTGAAATAGTGAAACCCATGAAGAGTGAACCACGATTACGATTACGAGTACGACGACCAAACTACACAAATCCTTATTTTCATTTTCCATTCCCCTTATTTTTTTTCTTCGTCTTCGTCTTCGTCTCAATCTCATCCCGAGACGACAGTGTAGTAGAGAGAAACTTAAACCGAGGAAAATAGAAAAAGAAGCTGAAACTGTTCAGTCAAGTACGTGCTTAGCATTAAGCCTCGTAATCAGTCCATATCACATTACCATTTATGTATGGAGTGTGTATTTCCCATTGGGCAGGAGGATGTATATATGTACGTCCATGTGTCATGCATATATAAATAATTACGCTACATGCACATCCCCAGAATTCCTCTTTTTCTCTCAAGCTTCGTAATATCGGATTCAGATTATGTAAAACTAAAACGTCTTTAATTATTCATGAAGGCTTCCCTCTTCCTCATCTCAACTCCAACTAAGGTCTCTTGTTGTTCCAGTGCAAGTTTTTTTTATACAGCGAATTTATTTTTGTCCAGATCCAGAGCCCCAGAATTCAGAGCTAAATACATTACTTAATAAATGGAGACATCTCCCGTATTCTGGTTCTGGTTCTGGTTCTGGTACTAGCCTATGTGTACAGAGACACATTCATCTTTTCGGTTTTTTTGGTTTACGATTAAAACTTGGACTATAAATAATAAGTGTATATGTACTCATCGTCATAGATATTGTAATCGTAAGATGCAAAATGTATCTTATGTAAAGGATATGAGATGTCACCGTCAGAAAAAAAAGGAGAACCAGTGCTATAGGTCGGGAGTGCAGCAGCTGATCTCAGGACACATATGCTCTCTCTCCCTCTTATCTGTACACTTTTTTGTGCGTGTGGTTTATCTTTATAAAGATTAAGCTTATTGAGTTAAGGATGACAAAGGAAGGGCTTCTAGGCCACTAAAGTACAGTAAAGATATATTATATTAGAGTTTATAGTCCACCTTAGGCCTTAGGTACTTCTCATCACTATACCATAGCTCCCAGACCGAGACCGAGACCCAGCCATGAGTTACCTTATACACACATTTTTACACAGATGCTAAAGAGTCTAATTGTAAGTGTGGTAAAGTGGCAAATCCAGATATCTGAAAGCCTCTATACTTTCACTCTCAAATAAATAAAAAACTAAAAGGAGAGAAAACAACAAATAAATCCTCATAAAAAGCACTTAGGCGGTACGCTGTACGTTCGAACCGGCTCTTCTCGAAAGTCGAAAGCACAGAATTACAGAGAAATCATGGTCATGCAACAGAAGCAACCAGAAAATCCTGATAAAATTCTGAGGAAGACACAGAACACAGAAGCAGTGTAGAATCTTATAGCATGGCCAAAGTGAAGTAAATCCTTGGGGGTCATCCGTAAAAGATGTAATAAAAAAAGGGCTCATTTATTTTTTTTTAAATTAAGTGCTACCCGCCTTCCTTTTTAATATTAGTAATGGTCACGTGTTACGTGTGTTTGCGTCAGCTCATTAATATCAAACTACCCACGGGGTATAAAATCCACCCTGCCTGATAGTCACGACGTCAATTGTGGATAGCCCCCTGCTTCACGTTTTCATTCCCGATCCTCTTTAGCTATTAGGAATAAAGGTACATAATGCGCATTAAAAACTAACTAGGCGATGCATTAACGTGCTCTCTCTTCAGTCAGACTTCCCTTTAGTTTTAACTTTCTCTCATTTTTTTTTCTTTTTCGTTTTTCCAAGTAGTAAGTAGTAGTCCTGGCTTTTGCTCCTATATATACAGATTTAACAGGGCTCGAAGCCCGACGCCCGCCGCCCAACGCTCGTCACCATCGCCATCGCCGTCGCTGTCGTAATCCCGAGAAGAAAAAAATCCTAACGTCCGTACATTCCCTAGATTCGTAATTCGTTAAATCCTCAAAAATCCGTAATCCCAATCCGTATATATATACATATAGCAATCTAACTTCCTGGAAACTAGTAGAAGAAACGAACGGGTTTTCCCCTCCCCGATTTTTCTTTTTTTCCCCTTCACTTTCAGTTTGAGGGTCATGGAGGACAGGCGATACATATTTACCTTCGTTTTTTTTCGTCTAGTTTTTTTGAGTATGTAGACGGTATAGAAGAAGTCTTAGAAAATTTCCTAAAGATCTGTATCCTGAACTAGATTTATAGATGTTACATTATACACCCACCAGGGAAGCCACACCAGGACCAGGACCAGGCAGCACCATGCACAGTTCCAGTTTCAAATCTGGATTCAGATCCAGATCCAGCTGCCCCTCGTATAAAACTAAAACTAAATGCTATGAAGGCTTAAAGCGTAAAGCTGTTGGAGACTCGGAGCGCGGGACGAGAGCCAGCTTTAGACTTTTAATACTTATCCAACTAATTACATTTCTTTCCTCCTTTCAAATGTTCAAATTACTTGACTTTTCCCATAAATGTCAAGTCATGGCTAAAGTCAATGCCAATCTCATTATTAACTCAACACAAAAAAACAGGATTTTTTTCTAAAATAACAGTAAAATATACTGTAATGATGACGACTACTGATAATGATAGGAGAGCGCTTTGTTTTTTTATTACATGTGGCATTGTACCTTGAAATGAAAATTGGCCCGAGTGCAGTTTACATATGATATGTAGCTGTGAATAGGTGTGTGCATTACATTTTGCAATAATAAATATCGTCTATGAAGAACCAAATAATGACCCATTTCCAATTTAAGCTAGATTTAAAATGAGCTATGTCAAAAACAAGAGAGTAAAGAAGATATATGCTTACAATGCTAATCACGAGATTTTAAAATGAGCAAAATGTTCTATTTACATGTTTTTAAAAAGGTCAAAATGTTCTATTTACATGTTTTTGAAAAGCGCAAAATATTCTATTTTCATATTTTTGAAAAATGCACAAGTTTCTATTTACATGCTTTCATGAACATGTAATTTTAATTTTGTCTGTAGATAGTGCATTTTGTTTGAAAATAAAAATGGACATTGGTCATTTTGACTCTTCACAGACGATATGTAAAATATGGTTTGATATTTTTTCTAGTCGGTATTTCATAAGCTTTAACTGACAAGAATTTAAAAACATTCAAAATAAAATTTAGTACGGTAAAAATGAAAAACCACACATAAATGTATAAATAATTACTTATATAGTATGAGCATTCATTTATATACTTCGAAAACACACACACAACAGCCAATAAGTGTCTTAAACATCCAAAATACCAACAAATAAATTCAGATATATACATAGATCTAAATGTGAAAAAAAATATTGAAGTTCATCGTACGTCTCGTCGTACGGTGTACGGACGTTGCACACGTCTGCCAAGTCATCGCAGCGTGTGTTAGTGTAGATAGAACCCGAGATAAGCCCGCCTGTCTTCCACATTCAATCACAATAATGCATATAGCACACACCACATAATATTATAACACACAGACAAAAACCATATGACCTGCCACATAGTTCCATGTCACGCAAATGTCAATTCAAATTTCAAATAGTGTCGATGTCATCAATGTAGGTACCTACCTACCTAGGCACTTTTGAGCTGTTACATAATATGGCTGATTCACATACATGTGGTACACATACCTACCTACGTACCTAATACCTTCTGCTTCGATTCTTTCACTCTCGCATCGTCATCATCGTCTAACGATAAGTCCAAAGACCTCGTCAGTATCTCTGTGCAGATACAAGAAGGCCCATCCTTTTAGCCTAAGCCCTATATGTAACTAACATATCTATAGATACCTACTGCCTCCCCCATCCATTCTTTTTCCCCACACGATTTTAAATTGAAATGGAGTTTCGTGCCAAATATAATAAACATTGAAATGTTTCAAACTGAACAAGAAAAAAAACTTTCCACCAGTTTTTTTGCTTCTTTCTTCAAGAAAGACACAGAGAATCATCCAGATCCAGATCCAGCTCCAGCCCAATAAGAAAAATATGTAATACATAGATTCCACTTACAAGTACATAAGGGTCTCCACACTGATACGGTTACCGTTACTGTTACAAGCTGAGTTCGAAAGTAAGTACGAAAATGAAAACGATATGATATAATAAGCTACGATAGTGTGGCACAGATAGTGATAGCGCTAGCGATATTGTATCTCCGCTTTTGAGATGTGATGAGATCGACATTAACAATCCCAATGCCAAAACCAATGTGCCTACTATCTGTACTATATATCTCTCTATGCTATATGCATATATCATAGCCATCCACATTCAACTTTTTGTTCAAATTCTACGGGCTATAGTACAGTACTATACTGATAGTCTACACCAAGTCAAAAATGTGTTAAAAACGTGAAGCAAATGTTCAGGCTGAAAGATACACGGCGTGGAGATAGGTTAAAAACGTGAAGCAAATGTTCAGGCTGAAAGATACACGGCGTGGAGATAGATGATGGGGTAGAAATAACGAATGGCGATGAGACTTTAGTCCATCCATCAAACAACTAAAAACTTCCTTGAACATCTCCAACACCAACACACCACACACACACACACTCACTATCTACTATCTTGAAAACTACATCCAAAATATTCTGTCAATGCAGTTCAATTTCCAACTTTTTTAACATTGACTTCCTTCCACATCGAAATCGAAATCGAAGTCGACTTTGACTTGGATGTGGACGTCAGCCCACCGAACACATGTATTCGAGGCCTACAGATATGGCACTGTAAAAATTTCATTTACTGTGTTTCTATTTTCACACACACACACACACACACAATAAAATTACAGATGACGATATATCACATTATTGTAGGTATTTAAGAGTCACATCATTCGATCATTCTACACGGGTCACACTGTCTCACAGTGCAGTGTCAGCCCCTTTGCCTTTCTATAAAAAAAAGCTTACATCACATCAGTGAAAATTAGAATGCGAAGAGCATCATCCACATGAAATAGAAATAGCTTTTTACTTGTTCCAAAGCATCAGCACATTTTTCTGTAGCCTATTAAGTAGCCTTAAAAATTCAAACTGAAATATCCGCCCAACTCCCGCCATCGTATTTGATACCACTAAAGCCGAATTTCGATTTCGAGACTGACTTTGGCCACGGTCTAGTTATCGTTCTTGGCGTGTGAATTCTACAGAGTTGTATCATGTGTATAGCGTGTAGTGTACTGAAAGACTGCTTGTATTTTTAGTCGTAGTGTTAGTTAGCATAGTGAATGCGACTACTGATAAAAAAAGGAAATGAATTGAAACTAAAAACGTGGAGTGAGACAGCATGTCTATGAATACATAAGTTCAATCGAATCGGGCTCAGTAAAAACTATCAACTGTCCCTGTTGTAATACTGTATAGCATGGCAGTTATTACATTTAAGTATATAGGATATTTCATGCTACCTACTTTTTTTATAGCAATATTAAGAGTGAAGAAAAGGCCATTGGCAATTTAATACATTGACGCGTTGACAGTCTCCATTGTGTATAGACTTTGACATCCAAGTCAAAATCCAAGAAGACGTCGTTCCTTCTATATGCTCAGTTGTTCACAGTTTACAAAAGAGAAAACTAGAATGATAGCTTTACATACAGTTTACCGTTTACAGGAGATATAAGGGATACACACGCGTGCATTTATGTGAGTTACATATTTATTATAGAGACAGAATTATTATACTGCGAAGAGAGGGATAAGTGTATGGAGTATGGGGAAGCTCATAAAATGAAATTTTTATTTTAGAATTCAGAACAGACACAACGTGATCCTATCAAGTGAATCCTCACGAGAGCATTTTCATCATCAAAATAATGAATAATAGTTTTCTCCGTCTCCGCGTCGATCTGCTCCTCGCTCCCTGTAAGCATTAATGTAGTGTCGACGTCGACGGTTGGAGTGGAGTGGAAACCAGCTTTACAACAAAAACGATTCGTCGCAAATCATAGGACAGATATAACTATATACATAGTAACATCAAGCTGGTTTCTCGTTTATGTGATGGATCAGAATCGGAAGATTAAGAGATTCATATAATAAATTATAGGGAAAACGTAAGCACGGTTTTCAATGTGTATTTGAATTTTTGAACTGGAAAACGCGGGAATATTCAATGATTTTGGTAAGAAACAGAATACGCAGAGAATACTGAAAAACGTGTATTTAAAAATTATCCCTTGTAATATTCTTTAAAAATGTTCAAAAACAAAGGTAAAGTTTTGCATTCTCGACACCTTGGACTTTAATAACCACGGAAATGCACACAGAATAAATTGCATCGTATACGCACTCCAATCTCATGGATCAATGCACTATGTTAAAAATTAAAATAGGCGCGACATCTCCTTAATTCATACTCCATAACTCCATGCCTGGCAAGTCCTACTGACGCTAGCTCAGGTATACGTTCACCTAAGCAACCAACTTATTATGATAATTCACGAACTAGAAAATATAGCTAAACGCAAAGGGGACAGAGGGCCGATTGACGAAAGATTCCCATCAGCAGCCCTGTATAAATATTTATAAAATGATCTCTCTCTTTACACTTTAACTTTCCATCTATTTATTTTCATTACCAACTCTCTATACAAATTTCCAGTCATGCAGTCAACACAAAACCGAAACCAAAGCCAAAACCAAAACCGTCAACCCTTCTGTACTGTTAGACCTTGATTTCACTAGAAAAGTTAACAATTGTTAGCATTAAGAAACACGCTTTCAGATTTAACCATTGTTAAAGTTGAAAGCGACAACCTTAGGACTAACAATTGTTAACTTTTCTGGTGAAATCAAGGTCTTACACTGAGCAAGAGTATTCTTACTAGCAGAGGCGTTGAGCTACAAAATTCAGAATTTATACCCATTTAATATTACCTACAATATTTGCACTGCACTCTCCTCCATCCTACTTAATGCATCAGTATTCATACCCACACATTTTCTGACTGAACATGCAAGCAAAGTGCAAAGCCCTATCCCCTACATGGCTACTACTAAAACACTTAAAACTCGACAAGAAAATACTTACATTGGTTTTGGTTTCCACTTGCATTACAAAATAATTCGGAAACTGAGATAATATTGAAAAAGCCTATCAGTATAACATAACGTCTGTGAAGAACCAAAATGACCCATATCCAATTTAAACTAGAATCAAAATGAGCTATGTCATAAAAACGAAATGAGAAACATGCTTAAAATGTTAATTAAGAGTTTTTGAAAAGTGTAAAATGTTCTATTTACATATTTTTGAAAATTGTAAAATGTTCTATTTACATGTTTTTAAAAAGTGTAAAATGTTGTATTCACATGTTCTTGAAAACTGCAAAATTTTTGATTTACAAATTTTTGAAAAGTGTAAAATGTTCTATTTACATGTTTTTGAAAAGTCCAAAATGTTCTATTTACATGTTTTTAAAAAGAGTAAAATGTTCTATTTACATGTTTTTGAAAATTGTAAAATGTTCTATTTACAAATTTTTAAAAGTGCAAAATATTCCATTTAAATTCTTTCAAGACATGTTTCAATATTTTATAGTGGATAGTGGATATTGTTTTTAGCTAAAAATGGATATGGGTCATTTTGGTTCTTCCCAGACGATAACAGTGAAATTCATTTTAATTTTATGCTGGGCAGTAGATTTTCTAAATCGGTTTCAGTTCCCAGATCCAGTCGCAGAAGTTTGAAACTTAAATTAGGTAAATTAAATTTTAAAAAGAAAAGTAAACATATAATATATGGGAAGAGCGTATAAATATGAAACTACATTGCATGTACATACCTATTTGAATCCGGGGGGCAAAAATCTGAATGTCAGGGGCAAAAATCCCAATCCACATAGCAAAAATCCCAATCCACATAGCAAAAATCCCAATCCACATAGCAAAAATCCGAATCCACATAGCAATAATGCGAATTTGCATAGTAAAAAAAAGCTTACGAACGTTTTGCTTATTTTGCATAGATTACCTACGAGGAGAGTAAAAATTCGAATCTGATGAGAATATATAGCTATGTCAGGGTCAAAAATTTGAATCGCTATAGTAAAAACGGCTTACGAACGTTTTGCTTATTTTGCATGTAAATAAGAATACCTATGTCGAATCCGTATAGTATATAATGCTATTGAGTATCTATTACACTGCTATAATATAAAGCTTAAGAGTGTATCTATTACATTGCTATGCTATAAAGCTTAAGAGTCTGTTGTTTAATTCAAAAAAATAGTGTGTACACACAACAGAGATTGAAAAGCCAGGTTGTAGATTAGAATGTTCATAGATGTTTTCAGTAGCGTACACATACTGAGATTATATAAAATGTGTTAGCAAGATTCGCTTTAGTTTTAATTAATGTTTCAAGATGGAAAAATCTGTGCGCCGATCGTATTTAAATCAAAGACTGAGTGGGAGTTTCTCGGGAATAAATTCATTTTTTAAAAACCGGAAAACTTGGGAAAATAAAAAAGAGGCAATTAAAGAGATACGTAAAATTGAAGCGTATTCTTTACACAAAGGTGTAAGAAATAAGTTTTCAAGAAGAAGAGTGTTATTTAATTTTATTAACGAGATATGGAGCTCTGATTTAAAACAAATAACTAATATAGCTGAATGGAATAACTGTAATTACTACGTGCTAATAGTAGTAGACGCGTTTAGTAAAAAGGCATATGTGCGAATGCTTAAAGACAAAAGTTCAAAATCGATGATTCCCGCATTTAAATCAGTTTTTCGAGAAGCAAAGGCAAAACCAGTCATGTTATTTACTGACCAAGGAAAGGAATACAAAAATAAAGTGTTTAGTGCGTTTTTAAAGGAAAATAATATAAAAAATTATCATATTTACTCAAAGGAAAAAAGTATGTTATCAGAAAGATTCATTAGAACCTTATTTGCGAAACTACAGAGATATATGACTCATAAAGATACATACAAGATTGACAATGTGATTCAAGACTTTGTAAAAACGTATAACAACACATACCATTCAACAATAAAAACCCAACCAAATGATGTTACAAAACAGAATGAATTTGATACATGGCATACCATGTTCAAGGATTATTTAAAAGCAAAAGATAAGAAAAAACCACTCGCAGTTTTTAAAATTGGGGACAAAGTGAGGATATCAAAAACGAAGCTACTTTTTGAGAAGGGTACAGTAGTAGCTCTATATAAATGTAACGCATTAAGTACTTTTCACTCAGTTTAATAAAGTGTATTGATTAGGATACGCGGAAAGCTTTTCTCGGGAATTGTTCGTGGTTCGCAAGATTCAAGATACCATACCGCTCACATACTTGCTATCTGATCTACATGGTGAGGGTAAGTAAATACTAATTAAATTTTATTTGACTATTTGCTGAAAATGACGTATTAATTGATATTACAGAGCTCACTGGAGGATTTTACGCAGCTGAATTAAATAAAGTAGAATGATGTTATCAAGACTGGAAAATATAGCACCGCCAAGCATGTGCTGCACATTAAACAGCAATAACAAAACAAATGCAGCAAATACAGCTACAAATTTCATTTCAGTGTTGCCAAATGAGCTACAGTTTTCTCACAATATGTACGATGTAGGCGTAGTTAATTTAAAATATACTGCAACAAAACCTAAATTGAACAGAAAAGTTCGAGAAGTTTCTGCTGACCAAGCTGGAGCCTTGTTTCCCAACTTGAAACCACCAGTTACAAAAATTGCAAAAGTAGTTAAAATTAAGGACAATATGAGTAGTTTTCTCACCAGTTTGAATAAGCAACTGAAAACACAGTCAATTCCATTTGCACTTGCTGAATACAAAGTGAATGAAAATTTGGTTTTTATAACAGCTATAAATACAGTTATCAAAGATGTACCCTACGTAATAATTCCAGACGAGCTAGCAATTCTCTTAGGTTTTAATCGAAATCAGTTTTCGTATGGTACACATCCAGCTTTAAGTCGAACAGGACAAGATTTGTTAGACAACGTACCCAAAGGGACAGAATATACTATACGCATGGAAACATATGTTGATCATTAAAGTTTAATAACAATTACACAACCTTTTCAAAGTGTAATTCCGTTTCAAAAAGAATTAAGCCAAGGTGACGCAGACCCATCTAAATACTTTGAAAGACTCCAAGGAAAAATGAAGTTGTATTTTCCTAAATTTGAAATAACAATAGGAGACGACAAAAAAGTTGTGTTTAAAATTGACGACGACGCAAGTTCAAGTTTTAGTTTCTTTGTATTTTCTACAAAGTTATTAGAATGTCTAGGATTTACAAACGATACATTTCCAATGGGTACATACAAATCTGAATTTGAATTCAATACACAAAAGTTCAGTGAAATCTTGGATCACGAAGAGTTAGACTTCCGCTTTGCAATTTTTGACAAATATTACGCTGCTATGAGTGAACCTCAGTCATTACACATTGATGACATATTAGACGATATAAACAACACTATTGAGGCTTGCATATTTAATGATATGATCATTAAATTTGTAGTACAAAGCGGAGATTTATTTATTGAAAACCTTAGACAAGACATGACAGTCACACTACCTCCGGCAGTAAATGAGTTGCTAGGAATTCCAAAGAATCAAACATTCAACTTTGATACTCGAGTAAAAGTATCTAAACAAGTTCAAGAGGAAGAAAAAGAGAAGGAGATAGACGAAGAAGAAATTGGAGAACACGATGATGACAGCACATCCCCATCTAAACGACTGTTAATTTTAAGTGACATAGTTGAAAATCAGAGTTACAACCACATGATACTTCCAATTTTGCAAGACACTGATTTAAATTTGACTAGCAATATAAGTGAATCTAATTTAACTTACCAGCCAGTTATATATCTTCCGTTGACCCGACAACACATCCGACAAATACACATCAACCTTGTGGACGAGTTTAAGAAAGAACTCAAATTTGGAGACAACAGTAAAACTCAAATAAAATTGCATTTTAAATCACGTTTTTAAAATGAGACAAATTAATTGTGACGATGAAAACTGTTTTCTGGACGACTCTACATATAGTCACAGTCAAACAGGAGGGGGTGATGGATTTAATGGAAGCTCTGGTGTAGAAGCTAGCGAGCCCTCATATTTGATTCCTTTCGCGACTGCTTCTCAGGGAACAACTGTTAGTATAAAACCAAGGAAACGTCGAAGTATATCCAAGGGTAAAAATCGAATGCAGATAGGAAAACAACGTAAACCAAAAACACAATTGGGATTGTCAGCCAAAAGCAAAACATTGGGAGGAAAAAAGAAGAGCAAAAATGTAAAAAAGAAGAGCAAAAATGTAAAAACGAATAGCAAAAATGTAAAAAAGAACCTTGTGGGGGGTAAAAAACGGAAGACAAGTGCTGCCAAAAAACGGAAATGTGTTAAAAAGAAGTAAAAGTGCTAGTGTCTAGCTATCTACCCACCCGTGTTTATATACTAGTAGTCTAATACTATTATACTCAGAGTAGAATTGGTGTTCAAAGAAGACATATCGACGGCACTGTACTGCTTTAATATGGATATTAATAACGTTTTTGAATCTAAACCTACAATTTATGACAAATCTCAGAAATTATTAAGATCTGAGCTTAATTTAGTAGATTTACCCCCCACAGATGTTTCTCAACAGTCTACAACAGACTATATACAGTGTTATTCTTTGCTCAGCACAAAGGAAGGCTTTAATCCTCTAGAGTTTCGATTTATATTTGATGGATATGGTAGTTTATTTGAGAGTCTCCTCGGTCTTGGAGTCAGAATAGTAAAGCAAGACGGTACAGTTTGTGAAACTACTGACATTGTCAGCCCCTGCAATTTATTCTTTCACTCGTTGTTTTCAAGTATCCAATTATATTTGAACGGTCAGCTAGTATTGGATACTTCCAACTTTTACCCATGGATTGCGTATATTCAAAGAACACTTGGAGCAAGCACTCTAGAAAAAGAAGGAGTTTTACGAGATGAATTCTACTATCCAAATATAAAACCAAACGTATACAAAACCGCGGAAGATGCTGGATTCAAAACTCGATATGAAAAAACCAAGGATTCCACACAATTCGTTTTGCTGGGATCTCTCCTAGGAAATTTTTTCAACCAAAATCGATATTTGCCTATGGGAACAGAAGTAAAAATTGTATTGAGAAGAAATAATCCCTATATATATTTAGATTGTGCAACGAATACCTTGTCAGGTTTTAATGGAGCTCCTTATCGTGCAGAGATAACGGAAGCTATATTTTACGCAGCAAAGAAATCAGTTTCAAAAGAAGTGATTAACTTGCATAGACATCAATTGCAAGCTAATAACACATTTAAATATGTTACAAATGAGATACAAATGAAAGCAATCTCAGTAGCAAAAGGTCTATCGTCGGTTGCCTCAGATGGTATTGTTATAGGTAAATTACCAAAACTCATGGTTGTTGGGATGGTTGAAACTGAAGGTTTCAATGGAAACTTAACAAATTCAGCGTTCAACTTTCAAGACTTTAATCTTAGCGAACTGAATGTTATATGGAATGGAGAAAATGTAGAAAACAGAGTAATTCCTTACAATTTCAAAGGCGATGATGATACAGCTGGGAATAATTTCTTACTTGCTCTGCGATCGTTGAGGAGAACGGCTGCCAATGAAATTCTAGGAAACGGTGTCAACCAAGATACATACACTAATGGTAATTCACTATTTAAAAGGAAAAGCAATAGTAAAATTTATAAAATTGAATAACAAGGGTGTTGTTTTGTATAGGAAATGTGTTGACAGCTGTGGAACTTCTTCCGAATAGTGGTAGTGCTTTAACTGTGAACCGAAAAGGACAAGTGAAGCTGGGATTGAAATTTAAGAAACCCTTAGCAAAACCAATAACAGTACTAGTTTATCTACAGTACCAAGCTGTTTTTGAGTTGGATCGCAATAAGCAAATACACTTTGATCATTAAAAATGAACACAAGTTCGATTCGAGAAGCTCTGCGTAGATTATTAGCAGATATAGACATAGATATACCTATATATATAGTTGCAGCAAATACATTACATAGCGAAGTTAAGTATAAGTCATTTCCTACTTGTATTGTACAAAATACTTCTAATATAGAACAAGTAGGAGATCATTGGATTGTTTGGATAGTTACATCTAAATCTAAATGTGAATATTTTGATAGTTTTGGTGAACCTTATACATACTATAATGTTCAGAAACCCCCACAAAAAATTGTAAATGAGAACTGTAGACAATTACAGTCTTCTTATTCATATGTGTGTGGTCAATACTGTATTTTTTATATATATCATAGAATTATTGGTATTTCGTATAAAAATATACTCGGTTCGTTTTCATCTTTTGAAAATATGAACGATGGTAAAGTAAGACGATTTGTTCAGTCTATTCCAGACTTTAATCCATACAAAATATATAATTTTAATTACAAATGTCTAACTAATAACTGTAAAAGTGAATGTGTAAAGAATAGATACTAATATATTTCAATTGATAACTGTAAAATGAATGTGTAAAGAATAGATACTAAAATAAAACCATATAAATTACCAGTTTTTATCATTTTAAACTAGTCGTTGCTTGCACGTTATTCAGCACACACACACTATGAATTTCGTTCACTTTGAATTGCATCATCCCTTTACAATGTCTGTAATTGGGAGCACAGGAAGTGGCAAAACACATTTGATTCGTGAATTAATTCGTAGGAGGGATGAAATAATCACAGAAAAAATAAAGAAAGTCATATACGTTTACTGCGACTTTCAGCCTATATTCTACAAAATGATGGAAGAAAACGATAATATAGTGTTTACTAATAGAATTCAAGATATAGAAGAACTAGCTACAGATTCGACACTAGTTATTGTCTACGATTGTATGGATTTATTGACAAAAGGTCCAAATCTTGATTTAATCACTAGTTTTTTTATAAAGCACAGCCATCACCGAGGCGTCAGCATTGTGCTTATACTTCAAAATGCATTCAAAAAACAGCTTCGAGATGTAAACATCAACTCTCAATATCTAATTATGTTTGACAATCGGAGAGATAGGTCAACAATATGTAAAATAGGAGCTCAATCATGCCCAGGACAAGTAAAATTTCTACAAGATGCATATATAAAGTCTGTCACACTCAGACCTTTTGGTTATTTAGTCCTTGACATGCACCCGCGAAGTAGCAACCAGTACTGGCTTCGATCACATCTTTTTTCAGACAAAAATTGCAATGTTTACGCTCCAGCATGAGCACTGGACTAGAAGACGAATGTGAATTTTTATATAAAATCGCAATTCAAAGACCCATAAGATCTTTAATAGCTAACGCCACTGAAAATCAACTGCGTTCTATTGTTGAATGCATGCAGAATCTAGATATATTTTGCAACAATACAAAAATTAACGAGTCAGTTAAAACATTTATATCAAAACTAAATAAGAAAAAACTAAAAGAGAGTTTGCTTAAAAACATACCATAAGTAAGATTGTCAATTGCTAGTGTTTTTTACTGTTTATTTAAACACACGTATGTATGATGGCCAAGATTTTAAAATGTATAGAACCAGAACTGTATTCTAAACTAATGGATATATACATATCGAATTGTAAGACTAGTGTTGACTCAGCATCTACTCCTTTTCAAACCAAAACTGTGAATGCATTAGTAGTGAAAGAACAAGATAAAATAAAAACCAACCCTACTATTCAAGAAAATACTACTGAAATAAAAACTAATCCCACTATTCAAGACAATACTACTGAAATAAAAACTAATCCTACTATTCGTGAAAACACTACTCAAATGAAAACCAATCATGCTATTCGTGAAAATACTACTACTCAAAGAAATTCAGCTGCAATAAAAACCAATCCAACTATTCAAGAAAACACTACTAGAATAAAAACTCACCCAACTTCACATGAAAAGATAGAGCAACGCGTAAAAAACCCCAAGATTGAAAACACTCTATGGTTTCAATTTGAAAACCCGTTGAGAAGCAAACCACGAAAGCAAACAAGTAAAAGAAATCTCTATAAACAAAGGGGAAAGACTAGAAAATAACTATTGTTCTTGAAACATTTGATGCATCAACATGGCAATACAGTGGGTGTTTTTGATATTACTCTGTGCTGCGAGTATTCGCAGTGACAGTAGTGCAGATGATACTATACTTGATCTTGAACATGCTGCGTTTGCCAAGCAGTACGATCAAATACGACAAAACTTGATGAAAGATTCTCCACTTCAACTAGATAGTCATCAACTGACAACCTTAATTGCAGACGCAGTTCAATTTCTGCTGTGGAACCTGTGGAAACAAAAATCAACACACAAGAATCAGCAGAGTTCAAACGATCTTTTCCTTGTATATTCTTCGTTTGGACTACTAGTCGTACTGTTTTTACTAAAGCTTTACAAGCTTTTTAAGCAACGTTGGCGTGATTGGAAGATCAACTCTAATAATTTACCTGTTGAATAAATAAAAAAAAACAATGGATGAAAACGGAGATTTGTTTGCTCCACCCCAACCGCAAGTGATTTTTGCAAATCCAAAATGTTCTTTTTTTAAATGTGTAATGCGCAGATGTCCTTTCAAATGTCGACGTCATCTGGGATATGATGCGCACATTGAACGTGTGCATTTTTGCGAACACTGTGCAAGATATACAGCTGACAAGAACGATCATAATTGTTTATTCCCTAGACAATTTGGGGGTCATGTCAACCACAACCATGACATAGATTTGTCGTTCTTTAAAGAGTATAATCGTTCCCACTTATCTACTATTGTACACTACATATATACTCTAGCTAAAGATTTGAATTTATTTGATGTTAAATCTACTTTTGATTATGTTAATGATCCTGCAGTGAAATTATTAGAGCAAAATCTTGTTATCTACACATCTCTTCGTACACAAATTGGAATTGATATTCTAATGATAAAGCAAATGAGTGATGAAGACGGTGAAGAAACAGTGCACGAAGAAACTATCTACTTAAAAAGTCATAACTTTGATTTACTACATAAAGACGACATTCAAAACTTTCTTTTAAAGTGTGCTGATCAAATTGTGGCAAAAAAGAACGTATTTACTAAAGACTCTAGCGGTTGGACCATAAGAAGAATTATTTCGTTTCAAATTAAAATTGGACAGCTTAAATTATTCTCCTCAGCAAGAGCGTCAAGTTATTTACCAATGCCATTTCACAAAAAAGGAATTATAAATATTCACAATAAAAACAACAACAAATGTTTTCATTACTCCATTGCTGCTGGTATATATTTAGAAGAAGAACAAAAATCCTACTGCAATGAATCAACATCACAATCCGGATGGGTTCATTATTGTCAGAGATGGGAAACTTGGGCAAAATATTTAAGAAACTTTAATTTCACAATGCTACAAAGCAACGGTGTAAATATATATCTCGACATACCTGTATTTGAAAAACGTAACAATATTCGTGTTAATGTATTTACTCATAAGGAAAGAGAGATTTTATTAGTAAGAAATAGTGAATTTAAAACAGATAAAACTGTAAATTTGTTTTTAATCCATTCAAAAATTGACGACGATGAAACCAAATACCATTTTGCTGTAATTACTAATTTTAATAAATTTTTGGGTCATATTAAACCAAATAAAGTGTTTGTGTGTCAAAAATGTTTCAGATACTTTAACCATAACAGAGATCAGTTGAGACATAGTTACTCGTGCATGAAAATTGAACAGTTAACTGAATTTCCAGATAAACAATTTAGAGTGAAATTCAAATCACCAGCTATGACACTTATGGTGCCCTTTATTCTGGTTTTCGATTTCGAGGCTTTTACAATAGCAGTTGAAGCTGAAAAAGGTGGAAATGTTACAACAGTAAAATCAGAGTACATACCTGCAAGTTATTCAATTGTCATAGTGCAAAATAAATGCTACACTCTAAAGGTTATTCATGTAGAATATTACGATGGCGAACAAGTTGTAGAAAATTTCTTTAAGTCTGTCTTTTCATGGGCACATAAATTAATCACTGAAGTTCGCAATACAAACAACTTTAATAAACCAGACGAAGAAACTTTAAAAAAGCATGATAAAGCTACTGCGTGCGAGATGTGTAACCGCGAATTTACTAAAAAAATAGAAAAACGACCTCATGATGATGATCTAAATTACTGGAAAAAGAAACCAAAGCCTGTAATTAAGACCTTTCATCACTGTCACATGGATGGTACCTACATTGCTGCGTTGTGTCAAGGATGTAATCTGCAAATAAAATATCAAAAAGAGCTTGTATGTATATCACACAATGGATCTAAATTTGACCATCACCTTTTAATTCGCGGCTTTAAATCCAACTTGTTCTCAACAAATGATGTTGATGTCATAGCCAAAAGTTCTGAAGATTTTATTCAAATGACAATTAAAGCTAAAAACTTGGAATTACCACAATTGAAAACAACCTTTGATTCAGACGATGTTAATGAAGATGAGTACGATAGACGAGTAACTGTGAGATTTATCGACTCTGTACAATTTTTACCAGGAAGCTTAAGTAACTTAGCATGGGGATTAAAGGAAGAAAAATGCGAGGCATTAACTATTGTAAAACAATGTCTGCAACTTACAATACCAACGATCAACAACGCCACTGATGAGGATATAGAACTTTTACTTGCTAAACTTCCATTTCCATACACATACCTCACATCAAGATCTGTATTTGAAGATGGACACAAGATCCCAACCCGTGAATATTTCAACAATGATTTGACAAATACTAAAATAACAGATGCCGAGTGGGATCTTGTGAATAAAATAATAATCAAATTTAAAATTAAAGATTTTCGAGAGTACTGTAAGCTTTATACAGTTTTGGATTCTGCTCTCCTAGCAATGATATGGGAAAATTTTAGGAGTAATGGACATAGACTGTTTGGTCTAGATCCTACCTACCGTTGCACAACATCAGGATTTGCGTGGTCATGTTTTCTTTACAGCACCGGTGTTGAAATTGACGTCATACGCGATCTGGAAATGCATAATATGGTGCAAAATGCCGTGCGTGGTGGAATTTGTTATGCATCTAGAAAAATTACAAAAAGCAATTGTGAAAGAGACATGAAAAACTATGACGCTAGTTTGCCACGTAAACATTTATTATATGCAGATTTGAATGCATTGTATGCTCACTCGATGCAAATGAAGTTCCCTATCGGGGATTTTAAATGGGTAGATAATTGCGAGCTAGAAAAAATTGATTGGAAAGATGTGAATCTTGGTAATAGGGAAGGAATAGGATACATCCTATCAGTCTCACTTGATTATCCTGAAGAAGTTCAAGATGCAACAGTGGCAATGCCACTATGTCCTACACGCAACCAAATTAAAATTTCGGAATTATCCGAAGCTCAAACTGAAGGCGTGCACAAACTAAGAGCCCTGGGGAAAAGTTTCGTAACTCAGCCCAAGCTAATGCTTACGTGTTATCCAAAGACGGACTACACTCTTCATCATCGATCTTTACAATATTATTTATCGATGGGTATGAAACTAGTTAAAATTTCAAGAGGTTTTAGCTTTCAAGAAAGTGATTTTATAAAACCTTATATAATCACAAATTTGGCAAAACGAAAAGAAGCAAAGACTGCATCGGAAAAAAACTTTTATAAACTATTGAACAATGGAATCTATGGAAAATTTCTACAGAGTGACAAAAATCTAATAAAAATAAAATTTTGTTGTTCGAGAGCTAAAGCTTTAACTTTAATTTGTTCACCGCATTGTGTTGACTTTAAATCCCTCACAGACAATTTGAGTTTATTCGTATTTAAACCAATGGTGTTAGAATTGGATAAACCTATAGCATGCGGTGTCACATGCCTAGAAAACTCGAAGGTTATTTTGTATAAGGGGTTTTATGAGCAATTATTAGTTGCCTTTGGCAAAACTAATGTAGATCACTGTTATACAGATACTGATAGTATGATTATATCGGTCTTGGACGTTGATAATACCTATTTTAGCAACTTAATAAAGTACAGAGACTTTTTTGATTTTTCTAAACTAAAGAAAAATCATGAGATATTTGTCAAATATCCAGAGATTACTGACTTGTATACTTTCAATGAGTCAGTATCGGGAAAATGGAAACTGGAGTCATTGGATATATCGTCTGTTTGTACTTTGAAAGCAAAACAATATTGCATAAAGTACTTTGACGGCACTTGCGAAAAGAAGTCCAAAGGTGTACCTGCACGAAGTCTACAAAATTGCAACGCAGACACGTATGCAGATGTCGTCAAAAATAAATCTCTAGTACGCTTAAATGTAGACTGTATCAGATCGAAAGATCATAGACTCTTTCGTATGAATATCAACAAGATAGGTTTTCACTCGTTGGATGTAGCCCGATGCTATCCACATAAGGATGACTATAATAAATCCTACCCCTATGGTTACTACAAACTGCAAGCAGGGAAACTTGTAGACTCTCAACCATTGAGTCCACTCGAATACCGAGAGCAATAGTAAATTTTGTGCTTACATTTGATAGCAAGAGGACAAGCAAAGTTTTACTTGCACTGAATATCAACAGGACAAGTAAATTGTTACTTGCACTGAATATCAAGAGGACAAGTGAATTCTCACTTGGATTGAATACTAAGAGGACGAGTAAATTTTTACTTGCATTGAATACCAAGAGTACAAGTGCATTTTAACTTTCATTGAATACCAAGAGGACAAGTGTACTTTTACTTTCATTGAATGTCAAGAGAACAAGTAAATTCTTGGTAAGACAATAATTTTGAACATACTTCACAAATCTGAGGAGTGACTGTTTCTTAAATTGTGTGTAGTGACAACTCGAATGTGGTTATTACTTTTTTTCTATATATAGTGCAACTCAAACTATAATTTGAGTGTCACTCTGTTTTGGAATTTTCATCTGTGCGGAACAAAATTATTTAAATCAGTCATTATGAGTGAAGAAAAGCTAGTGCACTACGATGCTCGCAAATATCAGGATTGGGAATCATCCGACAAGGTCCAGCAGACAAACTTGTGGAGCTTCTACACCAGTTCAGATCATCCTTCCTATGTTCTGGGAGATAAACTTTTAGTTCGGAATTCATGGGATACTTACAATAAAACTAATTTCTTCTATATTGGACGCAAGACAAGAGGATTGAAATGCACCACAATCAACTTCAGTAAGCATGAGAGCAAGACAGTTGCAAAATTTCTAGAAACAATCTTGCCTCAGATTCATGAGTATACCGCTCAAGGAAGGACTGATCTCATCCCTCACTTTGTTGGAAAACCAGCCGGTCATGCATATGAAAACCCGATGAACTTGGATTATTACTTGTATGCAGACGAGCATCTTGTCTCTACCCGTTTTCGCCTAGGAAAGAATAGCATCACTGGCGAATATGAATTGTCATTCCATTGCAGTGTCTCTACTACAACGTCAACCAAGTTTGGAGGTTGGATAGGACCGGTGATTAGCCTAAATGTAAAAGAGATGATTGCTCTATGTGACGTCCTCAGAATTGCAAACAAGTAAATTGCAGACATGTAAAATTGTAAATAATTAGTTTGACTTTACAAACATTTAAAAAATAAAACGTGAATTTTGTATTATAATATTATTAATGTGACTGTTAATTATAAAACATGAAACCATTTAGTCATTTGATAATAATATATAAAATGTAAATGTGAAATTTAAAAAAAAAACATGTTGTGGGTTGTTTTAATTATAAATGCAAATGTGAAATTCAAAAAGCAAGTTTTAATCATAATATCAATTAGAAATGTAAAATTGTATGTCTTTAACCGTGTAATGTTTATGAAAACCTTTAAATATGCAACTCAAAAATTATAAAATCTAATCAAAAACACAAAATTGAATCTGGTTTAACATCAAATTATTTATTATTGGATGAGTAATTACCCACACAACACCATTTCTTCCATTGACTGACACTCGACGGTGAACTTGGAGCACAATCACAACATGCCGTTAGAAATAATCACTTTTTTGTATATACTTCAAGATATTTAGAGATGCGCATGTGAGTTGAACAGTTTTTTATTACAATATGTAAGAAGAGACACAATTTAAATTTTAAAATTCACATTAGGTTAGTATTTTTATTCAAATGTACAAAAAAACAAACCATTTTAATTAATTTCACTTTGAAAATTTGAACGCCATTTTCATAAAAGTTAGAATCATTCGCTTTTTGTATAATTGTTAAAATATTTGGATCTGCGCGCATAAAATGTACAGCACACTCGTTTTTCTAGGTGACACAGGTCATTTTATTATAATGTACAAGAAAAAACATAATTTATTTAATATCACTTTGAGATTTTGAACGTCATTACCGTAAAAGTTTAAATTATTCACTTTGTTTTGTGCAAATGTTAAAATATTTGAATACGCGCAAGAAGAAACATAATTTATTTAATATCACTTTGAAATTTTGAACGTCATTACCGTAAAAGTTTAAATAATTCACTTTGTTTTGTGTAATCGTTAAAGTATTTGGTTCCTCGCGTACAAAATGTACAACACACTCAGGTTTCTAGGTGAAACGGTCATTGTATTATATTGTGCAAGAAAGAACATACAACTTTTTAATTTTTGAGCTTTGGTAAAGTTAAAATTATTCACTTTGTTTTATTTAAAAATGAGATTTTTTTAAATACATTTATAAGTTGAAACAGTCTTATTTGTGCGAGGAACAGTTAAACTATCTTTAAGTAACTTAAGGTACTAGTTTAATCAGTTTATAATACTTGAGACTTTGAAAATAATCGTAGCACAAAATTTACATGATGATGATGAGAGAGAAAGCAGGAGAGATGACTTGACTGATGAAATATTTTAACACTTATGAGCTCGTCTGTCGGATCAAGGAATCGACGAAGCTTCGTTTTTCTGTGACGCCGCCTTTGTATAATATTATGATGTGTGTAGTAACCAATACTGTGCAAGTTTTTAGGGTGACAGATTAATAGATAACCAATAGAAATCGTCTAAATTTAATCAATACATTATACAGACTCACTGTACAATGCATTGAACTGCTAGGGTAAAGAAGTACCCTTCAGCTGGCTTTCCCTGGTTATCCGTGGGAAAGCATTGGGGTGACATTAATTATTCTATACATAAAAATCAGCATCTGCATTGGTGAGCTTTATGCGTTGAGTGCATCTGTGTGACTTTGGTTTTACAATAGTAACAATGAATACGATTTTCATCTCCTTTTATGCTAATAATACTCGTTCAAGTAGGGTCACCCTATCCAACTGCTATAAAAATTGACAAGTTTTTAATATTTATGAGCATCAGGCACCGCGATTCTCAGATTTTCTGTCTTTCATCTTTTTCTTTTATTGTACACACGCGCACTCTTGCTATTGTTAGCATGTATTGTTAACAATGTATGGTAACAATAGCATTCATGTACATACTATAGTGTGGAGTCCAACTGTACACTATACACACTAGTGTTATGTTATGTACATGTATGTACATATGATAATTTATGCAGACTGACCCAACCTTTTTCATTCACACTCTCACCCTACACATGAACCTTTTTTCATGTACATACTATAATTTATTCAGACCCAACCTTTTTCATTCACGCGCTCACCCTTCGCACGACCCTTTTCATATACATAGTGCGGAGGGTTCCTTTTGTTGCGCACCCTCGTAGACTCTATTGTTATCCTACCATGTGCAACATCCCCAACCACAGCAAGTCACTTCATCGCCAATCTCACTGCGTCGTTAATTCGATAATATTATTAATAATATTATCGGATGATATTTTTGAATCTCAAAAATCAATATTTTTTTTTTCATACAATTTGATCGACACTCTTAAGCTTTATACCATACCAATGTAATAGATACACTCTTAAGCTTTATATTATAGCAAAACACTCGTAAGCTTTTTTTACTATAGCGATTCGAATTTTCACTCTCGACATAGGTATTCTTATTTACATGCAAAATAAGCAAAACGTTCGTAAGCTTTTTTTACTATAGCGATTCGAATTTTTACTCTCGACATAGCTATATATTCTCATCAGATTCGAATTTTTACTCTCCACATAGGTAATCTATGCAAAATAAGCAAAACGTTCGTAAGCTTTTTTTTTACTATGCAAATTCGCATTATTGCTATGTGGATTCGGATTTTTGCTATGTGGGTTCGGATTTTTGCTATGTGGATTGGGATTTTTGCCCCTGACATTCAGATTTTTGCCCCCCGGATTCAAATAGGTATGTACATGCAATGTAGTTTCATATTTATACGCTCTTCCCATATATCATATACGCATTTTCCTTGGTCTTGGTCTTTTAGTAGTACCTGCTTTTTTTCGTTATTTAGCTATACCATCTAATTTGTACAGGGGACTGATACAACATAAAACTGAATGGTGCAATAAAGCTACGCACAAAATGGGAATGTTTTTTTAACCAGGAGGGTCTCGACGACGGCGACGGCAAAACGGCGATAGCCTTAGAGTTTCCGTTTGAAAAAGAAACAAAGTAAGAAACTAAAATAGAAAAAAACAACGTTGATGATTACCATTACGATTACGTTCACGTTTACTTCAGTTATTGACGAGGGCGATTGTGATTACTTTAGATTTAAAAGGCAGTTGTATTCAAAAGAGCGAGTGTGTTAGAATAGGACCGAAGCAGAACCTGAGACCTTAACCACGCTAACAAAAATCGAATAAGCAAAGCACATACATGATATGTAGGTACACCTACACATATAAGAAGAACCATTTAATTTACTATTTACCTACTAAATGATGCTCTTTATATGGGCTATATATATACCACCATAGTCCATACCACTACTACCTACACTGAGCTCTCCCTGAGATAACGAGATAAACGAGCACGCAATTTATCCAGCAGTCAAGTCGCAAGCCAAAGCCAAGCGAACAACAACAACATAGAGAAAGTCCGGATCATACTGTGTGTTCCGACTGTGTGTGAGGTTCTGTATACGTCTACAGGCCCATCAAAAAATCACATAATAAAAAAGAAACACATCAATATCAATAAAAACATATCAACTTCAATATCATTACCTTGTTCGTAAACACAAACAAAACATTTTATACAGTGTTCACCTTACACAAAAAGATCTACTATAGGCAAATCTCTTTTATTCCATATTTTTTTTTATCTCTACAGCATTGTTTCATTGTTCTTTTTGTCTCCAATTTAGATTTTTTTACTATATTACAGAGATATATTATATCCTATTGTATTTGGGATTATTATCAAGAAATATAAAATAATGAATAAATTGTGTTCTAGCACGCTATGCAACATTAACATCACCTCCCTCCTGCCCCTGCCCTGCCAGTCCAAGTCGCTCAAAACTGAGAAGTGAGAAACCCAAAAATATTTTCAAGTATAATTCTGCGAATATTATACGAAGGCGCCGTTGACCATTGGCCAGTAGAAGGTGCACAGGACATGTACCTACATTACTATATGCATATTACGTAGGTACTATAGACTATAGAGTAATTCCCTATTCTAATCCAATACCAGTGTAAACAGTAAACAGAAACAGTACAAAAATCAAGACTACTACTGATATACCAAAACCAAATCCAACCAACGAACCATGTACAATTTATTTATTTTATGGACAAAAAAACTGAATTCCACACAGAGGCCACATCGTGCAGGCGCATCATATTATGATATTATAGATCATTTTCATCATATAATAAAATGATAGTAGTTAGGAGACAACGACAACACGTAGTATAGACACTATATTCCCTATTTGATAGGCACAATAATTATAGCCTCGCACTCATCTCACGTAGTAGTAGTAATTTATAAGAAAACGAAAACCCGTATATACTGGTAATAATCCGATGAATTATTACACAATATCATGGCAAGTTCATCTCTTGCATAGGATACTATAATAATATACCCAAATATATGAAGAGTGTTTTTGGCAAAACTGGGTAAGTCCACACCCAAAAGCAAATTTTGCAACACAACAAATTTCAAATAGAGTGGGACTGGATGATTTTCACGGCCGGATAATGCGGCCAGTGCATAATATGCAGCCACCGCTGCTCGAATGTTCCAAAAACATGTAAATAGAACATTTTGCAGTTTTAAAAAATATGTAAAAAGAATATTTTTACTTTTCAAAAACATGCAAAAAATTTTGGTTTTGGTTCTGAATCAATGAAAGAAAAGTGATCTGTCTATAATATCAGGGCCGGATAATTCGGCCAGCACAGGCAGCCCCCGCTCCCTGAATTTTCAAAAAACAAGTAAATAGAATAATTTGACTTTTCAAAAACATGCAAATAAAATATTTTACACTTTTCAAAAACATGCAAATGAAAATTTTTGTACATTTCTCAAACATGGAAATAAAACATTTTCCACGTTTCTCAAAACATGTAAATACAACATTTTGCACTTTTTTCTGAATCAAGTAAAAAGAACATTTTGCACTTTTATAAAACATGTAAATAGAACATTTTGCACTTTTCTGAATCAAGTAAAAAGAACATTTTGCACTTTTATAAAACATGTAAATAGAACATTTTGCACTTTTCTGAATCAAGTAAAAAGAACATTTTGCACTTTTCTAAAACATGTAAATACAACATTTTGCTTTACCAAAGAAAACCATCAATAAAATCAAAATGGTGGTTTTTGTATGGAAACAAATTGCTCCCTAAAACCAATTCCTTCGTTCGGCCCTGATGATTTTTTCAAGCTTAATATTTGTCTAGATATTATACTGTTTCTAAATAAGCACTGTATCACAAGTGTTGTGTATTGGTGCGTATTGGTTTACATCTAGAGTGGTTTTTGAATTATTTAAGAAAATATTTAAACATAAAAAAAAGAAACCCTATTTTTGAAAAAATCAGCTTGTCCCGTTTTCCCAAATAACTCTTCATTATATGTAAAACAGTGCTATATTTACGTCCCAAGCCGGAGCACACCTCATGTAGTATTCATCATTCGGATTTGGAAAAGTGCATATAACACTGGAGGGATGTAATGTCATAATATTATATAGTACATAATAATAAATGTGCATGTAGATTTATATGTAAATACAGATCCATAAGCTAAAGTCGAATTGGAATAGTGCAGTCACGTACGTTCCGGTACTGGTACTGGCACTGGGACTGGCATTGATAAAAACTTGGACGAACACTGCTGGTGCTTTTTTTTTATTCTGAGTATATGCTTGTAATAATAATAATATAATAAATGGCTCCTGCAGTCAGAACAAGAAAATAGCAGTAGCTTCTCTCGCACTGTATTATTATTCTTATTACGAACCAGCACAACATTACACTGTTCAACTGTTTAATGCCTATGAGCTGCCCTCCGTCTGTACGCTACTCATGCTGACGATGAAGATGATGATGATCTTTGTACAGCGTGCCAGAGCAGATATAGGAGACAGGAGACAGGAGCAAAGCAGAAGTCTCAACTCAATCCTCATTAACATTGCAAACACAAACAGTAACAGATTATAGACATTATTAGTAATATTTTATTAGAATGCTTATTTTATTATTAAGATTTTATTGAAAGTCATCATGTCTCTTCTTGAGATGAAAAAACAGGGGAAAAAAATCATAATCATGACTGTCCGTAAATACTGCACCCTTCCTTAGTATTTTGTAGTTGGACATCGTACAAATCGTTGTAAATAGGCATGTGTAACTACTTTCTACATCTCTCTCACCATTCACACCATTTAAAAATGTGTTAAAATGTTATAAGTGCATAATATCAAAATACATGTAAGGGAGTACGCTATTGTTTTTTTAAAGGTTCAAAAAGGTATATTTGCATAGTTTTGTAGATCGTACACATTAATTTTTACAATTTTTAAAAGTGCAAAATGAGATATTGGCATCTTTATAAAATATACAAAGCAAGATTTACCATGTGAGAAAAGTGCAAAATGGGCTATTGACATCTTTTTAAAATATACAAAGCAAGATTTACCAAGTGAGAAAAGTGCAAAATGGGCTATTTTACATATTTATAATACGCTAATTTAATTTACATACTTTCAAAACCACTGTATTATAAGTTTTTGCCTCTTAAAAATGAGCAAAATCTAATAATTTTAGAGCTATAAAAATCTTTTAAATAACCATTTTGGAACATTACGCACAACACGTTATATTCACATTTTCAAAATAATTTGTAATCAAATATTCACCTACTCCAAAACTTGCCACATATATGGAAATTTGTTTTCAATTTTGAATCTCAATTACCCATTTAAGTCTTTAGATTGCTACTGCTAGATAGCTCTCTTTGCACTGACAATAAAAAGGACCAAAACTTGACTACTTCACTCACAATGACATATATAATATACTGCACTTCTGTATCTTTAAAACCTGATTTTGAAAGAAAGCTATATGCCTGTCTCTGTCTCTCGCATTCCCTTCTACACAAGCTGGAAGCTTCCTTGCTCCCTCCACCGACCGATTGCCATCTTGAAATTGTCAACATGACGCCCACGAAGTACAAAGTACGGACACAAAGTCGACAAAGTAGATGTAGGTACAAGTGTGGGATCATCTCCACAAAAGACAAAACTAACAAACCATCATTCCAACCACAACAAGTCCCTACAAAACTACAAACTACTCACTAGCTGATACACTCTTATAAGGGAGACAGAAACAGCGAAACACACTGTACAGATATACAACTATTAGTTATTACTATGCAAAATAATGAACAAAAAAGGATAATGTATTGGTCTGGTCTGGTCTGGTGCTGGTGCTGGTCTGGTCACTAGTCTGACATTGCCATGCTAAAGCTAAAATGTACCTACATATTGAGTATAGTATGTCGTCTGCTTTTGTTGCCGAGATATTTTGTCGAGATTGAGATTGTGGACAGTGAGGACGAGAGAGGAAGAGGACAAATGAAATGAAGCGAGTCAAATGACCAAATGGAATTGAAATCGAGAAAAGAACATTCACCTCGTCCTCGTCCGTCTCTCTCCATATTTACTTTAACTTCAAAAGTACACACACACACATGGGCATGGACATGGGCTCAAAAAGAACTATGTACATAGACTGCGACTTCAGTCAGTGCAGAAAATTTAGACAGGGAAGAGAGCCCGCACTCAAATCCTGAGCCTGAGTTAGCCTCCCTACATATCTAATACACGCGACCACATATCGCACTAGAACTAGAAAATTAACAGTAATCATTTAAATTTACAATCCACTCTTCTTCTTCTTCAACACATTTCCTATTAACCAACCACTCTTACGATCAGCCATCAGCAAAGCAGTATCATAATCGTCTTTTATTGACATCTATTTAATTTAATCTATCTGTCCCGCTCTCACGTCCACCAAATAACAAAATTACAAATAAGTAGACACTGCAAAAAAAATAAATCCTACTACAGTAAATACGCTGCAACGTAGACGTTTGACGTTTTGATTTTGTTTCCATATTTATTTCTCACAAATTTTTACAAATTTTAGAGTGCAGTTCCCAAACTACTGACAACTAAGGTAAATTTTATGTAGTAGTCAAAGACCACGCAGTTTATCGCAGTGCCACTTCCCTTAATGGCGAGTAGATTGAGGGAAACTGCCAGTTGTCTAACTAAACTGCCAATTCCCTTGCAGCCTGTATTTATTTTTTATTTTCGTGATTTTTTTAAAAATGTTTTAAAATTAAAATTTCCAAGAAGAAGAACAGTGATAAATTTACAAATTTATGCTGTACACTATTTACATACATATAATGTAGGTACATGTCTGCTAAATTCTTGTTAGATCTGGACTTACAGGTTGCAATTACCGTCACCGTGTGATGGTGGGTCTGGTTCTACGGGTGGAATATTTATGCAGTACTCGAAGACAGTTGATTTCACAGTATCTAACGTAATGGATATTGGAAATTGGAAATAACAGATATTTTTATCTATTTTATGCGAATGTTTAAGTGCGATCTCCACTTCTACTCAACAGGACATTAGCATTAGCAATGTAGATTCAGTGTCTTGATGGGATTGCGGCTTATACAGTTTTTTTTAACGTCTACTCCCAGATATATCAACATCTCCATCCACCATCCACATCTCCACCCGTAGACTTTACTGCATCGTAGACCCGTATCGTACATGAACCGAGTTGTAGATTCTAGAATCCATAAATAATTGAGCAGAGAACCAAGAACAACGACAAAAAGACTTGCCACAGCAGGGTGAGCATGTATGTGGATGATTTCGACTAGGATTTCCATGTCAACCCATTACCATTACGCGATTGCGATTACCATGTTCATGTTCCCAATAATAAGATAAAGATGGCAAACAACATTGGAATGGGCTCCGTATACTGTACTCACAACTAAGCAGTCAACCTTACCTACATTGTACACAGGTTACGTGTAGTATGAGGTGAACACAGATAGTATTTAATTTATCGTATAGATATGGGCCCTGAGTAGATTTGAATGGAATGTTAAATATTTCTTTACGAATACAAATATCAAGTATGAAAATATGACAAATGACAATAGAATGACAATGACACTACAGATCTGTGCAAATAGAACGCAAAAATTCTTTATGCTGGTACTGGTACTGATACTGGTACTGGTATTGGCAATGGTTACTACGCATATTTTACAATTATAAGCACTAACAGCACTATTAAATTACGATTTAAAACTCGATTTATCCATGTTGCTACAGTGTATAACAAATTTAATTATACATTTTTATTCCCCAAAAATTTCCGGATATTCTGGTTTTACAACGCAAAGTACACAACTTTTAATTAAATTATACGATTCACGATTACAATTTTTTTTAAATGAGAATTTACAAAAATTATAGGATATAAATGGCAGAATAAATTACACGGATGGAATACACAACATTTAGAAAATACGAAGCAGAATTGCTTGATATGAAAATATTCACAATAATTTTTGTGGCAGAAACCGATGACAGTTTATACATGTATCTAATATAGGTATTGCGCTACACATAAATATTAATTTAATGGACATTTGTAGTCAGAACCAGAAATATGTAATGACACATTACAATGATACTACATTAAAATACTTGGCACATTAACTACAGCAGTACACGTTTCTACCTGAATTTAATCCAGAGCCGGACGAAGGAATTAGTTTTAGGCAGCAATTTGTTTCCATACAAAAACCACCATTTTGTTTTTATTCATTGTTTTCTTTGGTACAGCAAAATGTTGTATTTACATGTTTTTAGAAAAGTGCAAAATGTTCTTTTTACTTGATTCAGAAAAGTGCAAAATGTTCTATTTACATGTTTTGAGAAAAGTGGAAAATGTTTTATTTGCATGTTTTTGAAAGGTACAAAAATTTTAATTTGCATGTTTTTGAAAAGTGCAAAATATATCATTTACACATCTTTAAAAAGTGCAAAATATTCTTTTAACATATTTTTGAAAACTTTAAAATGTTTTATTTTCATGTTTTTTGAAAATTTAAGCAGTGGGGGGTGCCTGCGCTGGCCGCATTATCCGGCCCTGATTTAATCTAACCTTTTACTACTGCGATGGCCTTCAAAAAATCTCCAGTAAAGATGTAAAATCTTAGTGTGTCATACTTATTTTTATTTGTGTAGAACTGACCATAGCACTAGCGCCAGTACCAGAACCAGTACCAGCCGCCAGAATTGCCCAGAACCCACCAAAACTTTTACAGCAACAATCGAAATCGATGTAAAGGTAGCTAGCTGTCTTGTTCCTGAGCTTCAAGAATAACACATATATAAATCCTCATAAAATGAAACAGCTGTAGGATCAATCTCGTCCTTTGTGGCATTATTACTATACAACCCGATGCGATCATGTCTTTAAAAAGAGCAGGTGGTGCGTCTTCACGCCGTCACTTTCAGAGCTATACATGATAGCTTGAGGCTTTGAGGTCATTCTTGTGAGGAGAAGACGAGCAGCCGGTACGGCACTTAACTCCCAACTCAAACTCAAACACATGCCTACCTAATACAGTAGATAGGCAGGTACTCACTTGTTTTCATTTTCATTTCCCTTTTAGACAGAGAGACGTGGCCATCCATAATTTTCAAAATTTGTAACGTAGTACCCAATAATATGTTCTATGGAGGTACTTGCCTTGCCTTTACTAGGTACTTTATTTTACATGTTACGATTTTCAAAAATACGAACCAAGAGAACTCAGCAGCATGCTGACAGTCGTCTTTCAATAGAAACAACTGCCGTCGGTTCGGTCTACGTTTTTATTTCCATTTCAAACTCAATTTTCATGCAGTTCTTCACCTACATTTGGGAAGTGCACCTAATTTACCTATACATAGGTACCTTCAATACATACATAAATATAAAAACATACATGCCCCACATACTAGCCACCACTTATTTCCATCCTTAAATGCTCTTCACATGCGCTACCAATAATACTCAAAGGAAATAATTATTTATTTAAAAAGTGTTTATTCAAATTTATACGCTGCACTATTCTACGTACCAGTGCCAGTCAGTCAGTGGTAGTCGGTGGTAGTAGAGTGAGAATTTGTAACTCGTAAAAAAACAAACCTAGTAAAAACACGTATGTATGCACCTACCTACACATATATCGTCTGTGAAGAACCAAAATGACCCATATCCAATTTAAGCTAGAATCAAAATGAGCTATGTCATAAAAACAAAATGAAAAACTTGCGTCAAATATTAATTAAGAGTTTTTGAAGTGTAAAATGTTCTATTTACATGTTTTTGAAAAGTGTAAAATGTTCTTTTTACATGCTTTTAAAAAGTGTAAAATGTTCTATTTGCATGTTTTTGAATAGTGTAAAATGTTCTATTTACATACTTTAAAAAAGTGTGAAATTTTCTTTTTACATGTTTTTAAAAAGTGTAAAATGTTCTATTTGCATGTTTTTAAAAAGTGTAAAATGTTCTATTTAAATACTTTCAAGACATATTTCAATATTTTTGTAGATAAAGGATAATGTTTTTAGCTACAAATTGATATGGGTCATTTTGGTTCTTCACAGACGATATGTAATTTAATGCCTCGTGCTGCACTGTTTTCACAACTTTTAAGCATCTCACTACTACTACTAATACTACTAGTAGTAGAGCTACTGCAAAATAATGTTGGCAGTATGTATGTACCAAGCACTAAGTAGGCCTCCAGCCAAGTACATAGTTACATATCAGTCAGTAGCTGAATTAATATGTAACAAACTAAAAGAACACAAACAAAATTTAGAATTCGCCTAAAAGCCCACGTCCAAAATTCAAAAGATATACCTTGATGCTATGTATGTACCTCCTTTATAAAAGCTGGAAGCAGTATATAAAGCCCACGCATATGAACTACTACAGTAACTAATAAAATTCATGAACATTCAAAACCTCTTAAGAGTCAAAAAGGCATGGAGTGCCATAGGACGAGAACTAATAATGTGCCTAAAAGTACGTATTGCTGTACGCAGTGCAGTTGAGTACAGAGTACAGATAACGCACCCACTTCGCGTCCGCCATTAATTTGGCAATAGTATAGTAGTAATAATATTATATTTATACCTGTCCATTTTTAATAAGTACCTACCTACGAGCTCAAGTATGAAATATGTGAAATGGAGACTTGACTCCCATCCACAAAACATCCATCTTCCCTCTATTTACTCATGGATGGGTCAGCCCTATCCATGCATCACCATTTACCTAAACGAATACGTAGGTAGGTAGGTAGGTAGGTACTTCCTATCATTACGATTCGCACAAAAATACTAGATGCAAGACTATACAGACATAGACACAGACACAATAATTGCAATAGCAATTATAGGTAGTCCTGTCCCTGTCGTATGTACCTATGTATAATAATGCGGCCTCAGTCTATGTAACGCCTACATAACTCTATGACTATGACGCTGCTGAGAGCAACCAATTTATAATCAAAATTCGTACTCTCGTCTTTTTAGTTTTTACACGCTATACATTCCCTGTCCTTCACATTCGCTTGTGATAATATTATGCTTTTCTATATACAGGGCAACATCCATATAGGGGATATTATCCAGGTGTATACTATATAGCAAAAGCCTCAAATCAAAAAGTTACGTAGGTATGCATATTAAATGGTTGACGTAAATACATAGGTTTATGATTGAGTATAAATTCTCATCTAAATTTCATAGAGATTCTCACCCCAGTCCCAGTCCCAGTATCACAGCCCGATAGTAGAAGAAGAACCCTTCACACTCTCGCCTTTACTGTATACTTTACACAAACTTTACATGAATAAGTTTTGAGAATTATTATATGAGTGCCTTGCTTTTGGCTTTTGACTCGACTTCCCCTCGGAAAGGAAATCAGGTATGGAAATAAGTTGTGTCAATTACAGATTACAGACGCAAATCTCTGCCCTTTTAAACTCCCAACTTCCCAACCCAACTATATGCACTCCTGTGCCCTGTACGGACTCTATTCCATGAGTGGGTACTGTACTGATAGGATATAGGACTGACGAAGCAAACCAAGTATGTATAAGTAATTGCATTCATGACAAAAATTACACGAGGATCTCTCTCCCTCTCTGACACTACTGATATGCTAAACTGACTGGCGCTGGTTCTGGTTCTGAATCAATGAAAGAAAAGTGATCTGTCTATAATATCAGGGCCGGATTGCGATATGCGGCCAGCGCAGGCAGCCCCCGCTCCCTGAATTTTCAAAAAACATGTAACTAGAATAATTTGACTTTTCAAAAACATGCAAATACAATATTTTTGTACATTTCAAAAACATTGAAATAAAACATTTTTCACGTTTCTCAAAGCACGTAAATAGAACATTTTGCACTTTTCTGAATCAAGTAAAAAGAGCATTTTTCTAAAACATGTAAATACAACATTTTTCTTTATCAAAGAAAAGCTTCAATAAAATTAAAATTGCTGCCTAAAAGCAATTCCTTTGTCCGGCCCTGTATAATATTATAGACAGGAGGCTGTAGCTGTAGTATAGATGAAGAGGTTGGCGTTGGCTTGGACTTTTTTTTGCATTGAAGTCATGTCATAAATCCTGCGCCTCTAAATAATCATAATAATAATGATGTATCTAAAGGCTAACTAATAAATAGAGATGTATTAATATATTAAAATAATATGCAATTCTGTAATAGTATGTATAGGTAATAGGGAAGTCTATCCGTCTCCGTCGCCGTCACCGTCTTCTATGCGCCATGCGTTTAGCCTTGAGTTTGAATTTGTTTTTTGAATTTGCATATATCTATATTATATTATATCTATATTTTATATTAGAACTCATTTTCCTTAAAGTCATAATCATAAAACAAGTTCATGTCCATATCATATACTATAATATATACTTTGTTGATCTCCTCATGGACCGTCTGATGCAAGAGTGCAAACTTAGGTAGAGGTAGGTAGGTAGGTAAAATGCAAAAGAGTTTTGCAGTAATTACATAGGCATGGCGGCACGGACTATGGATATGGACAAGGATAGCGAGAAAACTCGACGCGAAATACTGGTACTCGTACTGAGGCTGGAACTGCTAATTTGACTAATAATTCTCAAAATTCTAAACCCTGAATACTGTCAACCCTCCCTCATACCTTCCTATGATTAGCGCAGGTATTTTGATTTGTTTTTTTAAATTGCTTCGATTTGGATTTTATATTTTGAAGCTGCATCAAGCAAGGAGCACGTTCACATTTTACGCAAAATAATATTTTTACTATAATATGCTACAGATATATACCGAAAACCCACCAAAAAATCAATCTTGTATATAGGACTTTCTATATACATGCTTAGGTATTCTAATAATATTTAATATGCTAAAAAATAACTCGTGCTTCTAGTATATCCGAATACTAATATAGCGTACTAAGCCGCACTGTCTATGTTACCTATGTATGTACGTTGTGTATCATGTGCAGGTTGTACACGTAAAAGTAAACAAATTTTGCACGCCTTTTCCACGTCTACGTCTACTTATACCATACGCATATCAAAAGCATTCAAAGAAATATTGCAATAACAATGGGACAACCGACAACGACAACGCAATACGGAACGTGCTACGTGCTCATCATAAAATGTTTTATTTTTCCAAGACTTAAATAAAAAAAAAAGAAACTGAGCCAGCAGTCAGCTCCGTTCCGTACAACCATACGCAATACAAATACAAATGCAAGCCAGTGCCATTTCCAGATACAACAAGATATTATGGTACTGTATGCGTACCAATGCCACCACCAGTACCAGTTCGAACAGATTTTCGTACCAGGCCCCTAGCTTCCCTTGTATTGAACGAACACAGAAAACATCAAGTATAATAGCAGGTGCAAAATATTCTATCAGTATCCGCACATGGAGTAACAGGCTATTTAGGCAAAAGCAAAAAACCTATATGAAAAGCCGTATAAGTCGGCCTGTGTCTTCCTACCTGCTACATGGTCCATGGTAGATATATGCTAATAACAATTCTATATAGTCTGTAAATTAGATGGAATGTTTTGCATCTACTCGCATAATAATAAAATACGGTGCAATACAAATCCATAAATTATTCGCCTTTGTATTCTTAGAAGTAGAACTTAAGAGCTCAGCATGGTTGCTGCTGACATGAGACTGGAGCTGCTGGAGTAAGTAAGCTGAAGATGGGAAGAAAGACGAACTCAACGTAAGAATGGTAATAATGTAGAAAAACAATAAAGAAGATTTGCCCACCCACCAATGTCAATTTGTTTCCAGTTTGGACACAACATACAAAGAGAGAGAAAGAGATAGAGAGAGACGCACACATGTGGTTCGGCTGAGATGAGCTTCATAAATGAAAATCAGAATTCAACAAGATCCAGGAGCTACTGCAATATGTACATAGAAATATGTACCTAGTAACCTTTCCCGTGTGTGTGTATGTACGGGCCGTTATTTGAATTCGTATTTTAACGGTAGTGCGGGACTCAAGCGGCCCCCAACTCAAAGTACATGTATTACGTTCATAAATATAAATACGAATTTTGCAAGAACACAAATTCATATTATAGAACATATTATAGGGTGGTGTTATGATTCATATAGAGTTACTTGGGATGTGTCATCGATGAAGAATAAAAATAAGACATACAAACGTGTGCTCTTTCTACTGAAATTAATTCCTGTTTGAATCTAGCTAATTCCATAGCTAATAGTAATTTTCTGGATGATTTCAGAAGAAAATTTAAGATGCATTTTTCAATGTAAAATGTTAATAAGAAGTTTTAAATTTTTTTTGGAATAGTTTGAATTTCTGCTATTTACGAAATTTTTACTGTGTAATATGCTGTATTTAAACCTTTCTGAAAGTGCAAAACACACTGTGTTTACGCATTTTAAAAAGTATAAATACAAGTTTTCCTATTGTTTTTAAAAAATTGCAAAACACACTGTGTTTACGCATTTTAAAAAGTATAAATACAAGTTTTCTTATTGTTTTAAAAAAGTGCAAAACATTATTTAGATACATTTGGATGAATACACAAAACACACCATATCAACGATTTTCAAAAATGCAAAATACATTATATAGGATTTTCAAAAATGCAAAATACATTATATAGGATTTTCAAAAATGCAAAATACATTATATAGGATTTTCAAAATAATGTAAAATACAAGATTTACGCAAATTATAAAACACACTGAACACGCTTTTTTAAACAGCAAAAGACGCTATCTAAATTAAATTAATTTAATAATACTTCAGTAATGGTAAACAACCCTGCAAATACTGGTTTCAAGCACCACGTTCTTCATTCAGAAAAATATTTTTCCTAATAATCTTACGTATATGGCATATGGCCTTTTTCAACACCTCACCCCTGCTCTGTATTTCTCAGTACACACAGAGTTCGCATGAGAGACTTTCATCAATTTCTCTTGAGATCACACACAAATAGGATCTTTTACATCCCTTCCTCCGTGTCTCTTCTACTGTCTCTCTCTCTCTGTGTCTCTGTTCTGTAGACAGTCAAGTCTACATCATCACAAAACCAAATCAGTTGTCCTCTTACTCTTACACGCAGCACCTTTCCTCACTACGACTCACTACTTACTACAGTCTGTCAGTGCGAGCGTCCGCGCTCCCCAGTCCCAGTGCCAAAACCAAAACCAATGTCAGCCTCAAAACCAGAACCAGACCCGACAGAAGATCACAGAAAAAGGAAGAAGACGTCCTTTGGACGAAGACGAAGACGAGGACGAAAACGAGATGAGACACTATAAAATCTGAGTCCCATCCCGAGGCAGCAGAAAGAAGCAAAGTATGCCACCCTTCACAATCCTCTCATAATATTATGTCCTATGTCCTTACTATGTACTTCGTACTTTGGTTTGGTTCTGAAACCTAGCTTAGCCTATAGCCTAGCATGGCCTAAGCCATAGGCTGTCTTAAAATGTCTCATGACATCATGTCGTCTGAACATTGAGAACATGCTACATAAAGATATAATATCCTCTTTGAAATCCTTCCACATTATATTTTTTTTTTCAAATATTTTTCTTTTTAGTCTTTACGTCATCTTTTCACATCCCTTTATCATCATCACATCCCTATACTATATCCTATTTTAGAATCCTATAGAGGACCGTCACTGTGACGAGCGCAGGGCCGGATAATGCGGCTAGCGCAGGCAGCGCCCCTGCTGCCTGAATTTTCAAAAAATATGTAAATGGAACATTTTGCAGTTTTCAAAAATAAGTAAAAAGAATATTTTGACTTTTCAAAAACATGCAAATACAATTTTTTGTACATTTCAAAAACATGCAAATAAAACACTTTCCACTTTTCTCAAAACATGTAAATAGAACATTGAGCACTTTTCTGAATCAAGTAAAAAGAGCATTTTGCACTTTTCTAAAACATGTACCGTAAAGCTTCAAATAACTCCCGGGTCCCTATCAACTCCCGGGTCCCTTGTAACTCCCGGGGTTTTGAGGGAACGTTTCAAGTAACTCCCGGGTCCCTAGCAACTCCCGGGGTCCCTTGTAACTCCCGGGGTCTCTAGTAACTCCCGGGGTCCCTAGTATCTCCCCTGTGTCTTTGTATAGTACAGTAACTTTTTTTAGTACCGCCTCATCATTGCGACATTTATTTTACTTCACCCCGCACAAAACTTCGACGTAACTTCCGGGTCCCTAGCAACTCCCGGGTCCCTTGTAACTCCCGGGGTTTGAAGCAAAGTTTGAGCTAACTCCCGGGGGGAGTTATTTGAAGCTTTACGGTAAATACAATATTTGGCTTTACCAAAGAAAACCATTAATAAAATGAAAATGGTAGTTTTTGTATGGAAACAAATTTCTATGCCTAAAAGCAATTCCCTCGTCCGGCCCTGGAAGAGCGAATAAGTTCAACTAAGACACGCCATCATTTTCATTTTTATTTCCCCACCTACCTGTGCTCTGTGTCTTTTATTTTCTATAATATCCTCTCGTCCCTTGTCGTTTTCATTTTCCTATGTGTTTCATTTCATTTCATTTATATTTTTGTTGTTCCTATAGCAACACCATATATTACTCATCTCAGACACAGCCAACAGTAATATAGAGTTACATGTGAAGAAAGCTCCTTCGATAGGTGCGTCGGTTCGGTTCGGTACTTTGTCGTCGGCTCTATGATGATAGTAGTAGTAGTAGTCGTAGTCGTAAAAACACATGTAGAACAATAAAGCAGGTACACAATTTTTGAATCTGCTTTATTATATACCACTATATATCGACTATATGCTGACAAAAATAAATATGAAAAAACTTGGAAAATACAAAAAGAACCGATTTCTTTTCTTAGTTTGTTTTTTTTATGTATTTCGTTGCAAGAATTTTTCTTAGTTTTTTTTGTGGCAAAAATTATTTCTACCTACGCTATAGATGAATATACATAATTTAGAAAAGAAACTTGTGAAATTTTTAATGAAATAAAAGTTAATATGTCTTTAATAATAAGCTGGCCGTCTCAATGGGTATAAAAAATCAAACTACACATACTGATAATACCAACTGTGACTACGAAGAATACAGGACACGCACGTGCCTTTGGGCAGCAAGTTTTCTGTAGTACTGAGATGATATAATGCTTTTCTTTTTAGTAGTAATTTGAATTTAATCTTTGGCTACAGGAGAGATATTGCATGGTGTGGGTGGCTAAGGACTTTAAACCTAAGAGTACAAAATGCAAATATGGAGATGTTTTCTTTTCTACTTACAACTTGCGTTGTTGCGTGCAGAAACTTTATTGTCTTCAGTTATAACAATGTAACAAACTATATGTACAGTAAGGGATTTACCTCTAATAATTAATTGCGCACATGTGAAAGAAATTACTTTTTGAAGCGAATGGAAATTACAAGAGTTTTTAGTACTAATGCCACGCTAATACATGTGAATTAGAAATGCTAACAAATTTATTTAATATGCGGTAGATGGGCGAAAACGAAAACAAGCAATGTCCGTGAGCTACATACGAACTTTACTATAGTATTTCTAGACGTCCCGATATATAGGGTTCTTCGCTTGTTTAAAATGGAAACGCTAACGTCATATTTTCAATTTACGGAACTCGGACGTTAATTTTATTTTGAATCACATACATCATTTTAAATACAAAAATTAGAAGCTATTTATTAAAAAAAACATGTGTTCATTATTTATTACCGACCAGACCAATTATTGTTTCTAAACTAACGACAAGTAAATTGATTCACTACGAATTCGAGCTAAATTTGATTTAATATTAGTCATCACTATCAAGTACATGTAGTGATTATTTCGGTAATTTTTGTTCCTGCATATATTTGTCGCATTGCAATTACAGTTTTTGTTCTTGATCCATGCCATGTTCCACCACGTTGCATTTTTACGACTAGGATTACTGATATTATCTGTGTAATGTGTAATATAGATTTTGTTTTTGCTATTTCTTTCGATCTTCCCATCGTGAGACTGCGACTGCTGCTATCCTACCATGCTTGCAGTTTGCAGTAGTTGGAGAGAGAGAAAGAGAGTAGAGAGCAATAAAAAAAGACGAAACATACTACAAACTTTACTACTGAAGCACGCAAAACTAATTACTATGATAAACAATGTCATTAAAAAGCGCTAAATGTAAAATGTTACTACATCCTTTCACAGTTTAACTCTCAGTCCGTCTATATAGCTTCAAGACTGCAAGACATTCTCAATGCAATATGTGTAGGAAAATATATAGGAAAAAGTAATAAAAATGCAAATGCAAAATGCAATGCTTCAAGTTGTAGGCCAGGCTTTTGAGGACGAACGACGGACGGACAGAGATCTCAGAGATCTGAACATATAATTATACATTATTATATTATTATTATTATGTGCCATAGAGTACAGAACGACGGACCGAGCCCAACTCCCAACCCAGTCACCAGTACTAGTGCAGTGCTGGCGCTGGCAGAGTGCAGAGTCAGAATCTGCCGGTCCCGGCAACGGCAACCGGCCCGCAGTCAGTCAGTGACAACGTGTCATATGTTCAATATATATGTATATATATAAAGATTACAAATAATAATTACCGATGCATGTACCTACAATACAGTGACGAGTAGGATCGGAACGCGAATGAATATAAATATGTAATTTTCTCACATAAAGATTCACAGCAAACTAATTGAGCAAACTTCCGCAATTAACAATAGCAATAGAAATTGAATATTGCATGGGCTCGTCATTTTCGTTATTCGTTAGTAGTTTCTAAGCTATGATGTGATCTACTGTGTAGGCTCTATATGAGTTGTACAAGCTTTCAAAATACGAAAATTAAAACGTCGCTGTTTTAAAACATGACTATGGCTGGTTGGTTGGTTGGTTGGTTGGTTGGTTGGTTGGTTGGTCGCTGTTTCAGTAAATAATACTGAGAGTGAGTACTGTGCGAATCTACACGGACACTCACATCACATCCTCGATTGTAATAATTCGCTACAAGTTATGTGATCAATTTTTGTAACTTAGCTTGTAAAAGTACTTGTACCGTACGCTACAAAGTTTAAATTTGAACTGTAAATTAAATTATTACAGTATAATGATTACTGCTAAGCTGTACATCTGACTAAACATCTGTGGACTTTGTATTTTTTTCGTAAATAAATTATTAGAGAAATTAATTATATATTATTATGCACACAGCTGTAGTGTAATGCATTTTTTCTCTCTATCTTCCATTTATTTGTTTGAAAATATTACTAAGTAAATTATGAACACATTTTTGGGACGAAAGAAATTGATGACATTTAAAAAATGTTAAATAACATAGGTATCCCGAATGCTTGAATGTGGCTAAGCAAATTAAAGGTATTTCATTTTCATTTTAGTGTCTCATATATATTTTTTTACATTTTTTTTTGTACACCTAAAACGTATGTAAAATCTGCGCATTTTCTTTTGTAGTATTAGAATATAAGAAGGCCATGCCATAAGAAACGGTGACAAAAATGTCTTTGTTGTGTGTCATTCCGTATTCCATATAACGATTGCATCATTTTTATATTCAGTGAGATTTACATTGCACTGTGTGTATGTATAGAGTAATTTCATCTTTAGTAGTAAACTATATTATATATTTTGACTATGCTTATAGGATGAGATCATAGTAGAGTACACGTAGGTACCTACCTACCAACACTAACCTAGTTGAAGAATGACGTCACTGTCTCATTTGTTGACAGTGCAAAACTATGACGGGCGAATATGATATCATTTTTAAAAAACTCATTTAAATTATTGCACGAATTATTATAAAATATTGGATTTTCAAGGATGGTAATAATTCCTAATATGCTTCTCTCCTGAATAATTAAATTAGAAATAATTATAATTATATACTAAAATATTTATATGATGCCATTTTTTTTTGTTGAGCGCTTACTTATTAAAACTGAAACCAAAACCGATGCTTGCCTTGCGAGGCTTTAGTTTTCAATAAAGAAAACTTGGAGCTGAGATGTTTTTTTTTCAAAATCCGTTAATACCAATGTAACATGATGGTGCACAAAAAAGAATCCAAACTGGATATCCGATATATATGTAAAGAAAGAAGGGATAAAACTCCGACGACTGTGTAGAAGAAGAAAAAAAGTCAAAGAAAAAAAATATTTAAGTTGTTGTACTGACCTCGAAAGGAGTTTCACCGTGATGCCGATTGATGATACGGAAACCACAGATTTCTGCACCAACTGCCCGGATTTTTGGTTTAGCCTCTACGACGAGTTCATCTTCACGAATCAACCCATGGTAGCCACTTTCCAAATCCACTAAATCCAGCCTTGGAACTACACATGTATAGGGAAAACAAAGAAATATAGAGACATATGGATACAAACATATTCAAAGGACTGTCTTACTCAGTCAGTCAGTAGTAGTAGTAAAACTGAAACTTCAGCACACACAAAAAAAACGAAAAAGATCCACAAACAAATAATGCTCTCAACTTTACAATGATCCCCAATCCCCATAGTCAATGTCAATTATATGCCATTGCAGATTTTTATTTATGTATACGTTCCCCATTTGAACTCTCAAAATATCAATAACACTTTGAATTCAGCCCACTATGACTTTTAACATTAAAATAAGCTCGCGTGTAAATATTTTATTATAGGTTCATCCAAAAATATGCAAAGATTTGTATAAAAATAAAATGGGTGGGTGTAGATTGTAGATACTTTTGATATTTTAAACATAGAAAACTTAAAAGTAAAAAATCTGAAATTGTAGGCGATATACACATCTATTGATAAGACTATATAATTTTTAAAATTAAAATTGAAATTATATCCCTAGGGGAAGCTGGGATTTAAGAGATGTTGTTGTTTTTGTTTCTTTAAGCTTCTTCTACTTAGGTTGGTTATGTTTTTGGGATCTTGAGATTTTTTTTTTTACAATTACCCCCCCAAAAAAACAGACATGGGATTGCAGGTGTTGAAGGCTGAAGCAAGCTTCTTATTTATTTTTTTGTCCATATTTAATAAGCATGTAGCCCGCCGACAGTACAGTGTCTGTGCCTGTGCGAGTGCAGAGGATCAGAGTTATTAGGCTAGCGTGCGTTTCTTGTATTATGTACTTTCGTAAGTTTCGTTTTTTTATAATTTTAGGTAGGTACCTACTTAACTTGTAGGTACATCTTTCTAAGTAGGATTTACATACATATCACCCATTACACTAAATGCTGAATATGGAGTAAGGTCATTTTCATTACTGAGCAACACGCACCACTATACTTGACAGAGGCATACTAAATATATATGTAACTTTTACTAATTGTCTCGTGCAAACAAAACTCTATAACCAAGAAAAAAAGTTTAAAGTTTTTCCAATTTTTCTTTTAATTGGTAATTTGAAATTTTCTTGGAATTTGGAACGTATATTTAATTAACAATGTACTAGTTTACAATTTACAAAATTAAAAAGTTGGCAAATCTAATTTAATTGAGAGATTAAAGGAATTTTTATAGGTAGAAGTAAACAAGTAAAACATTCAATTTCATTAATAAAATTGGGATTTCTAAAAACCTGAAAAACATTTTATTTTAGAAAATAACACACATTTTTTAAACGACATTGAAACGAAAGTTTTTAACTGTATCACACTGCCAAATATGCAACATTCATGTTAAATATTCTTTGTAAACTTGAAAAATTGTAGAAGCATTTTGAGAACTATAAATAATATTATTACGTACAAGAAAAACAAAACAAATTTGTTCAAATTTTCCTGGAGAATTTCTCAAATTAATTAAACTCAAGTCAAAGTCAAATAATAAGTGGGGAGAGACCTATGTATAAGGAAAACTTAAAGGAACAAACGAAACGACAGGGATAACGAGCGTGCTTGAGCGAATTCGTCTCTCCTATCAGTATCCTAGTTGATAATTTGTACAAAACTCCAAGAGTCGAAAAGTCTTTCACAAAAATATAAACATTAAACATTCGACTTTGACATTAGATTCATCCTCAAAATTAGTTTAGAATTGACAGGTTCATTTATCATAAGTTTCAAAACGAGCCCAGTAAATACAGTCAGTCAGAGCGATGAACGGGAAAGGGAAAAGTGTCTCAAGTTTTCAAGTCCCAGTCCCAGTATAAACGCAGTTTCTGTCTCCCAAACTAACTAACTAACAAGCAAGACGTGTAGTCAAGAAGTCGGAGGAAGATCAATGATACCTCTGGAAACTAACGAAATAATCAGCACAGTAGTATTTCAGTATTCTATATAATATAGCAGAGACATTTCATATTCAACTGTTGACACAACTTTGTCGAGATAAAAATACAAAAACTACTAAAATTATATACTATATCCGAATATACCTACCTATATGTAAAAACGAATTCAAATTTTCTACTGTTTAAGAGTTACATAGATATACTACAGAATTTTGACTATATATCTGCCATATATATAATTATTATAACTCAACTTTCCTTTTCATTTTCGGATGCGCCTGTACAAAAGTAAAAACAAAAATGAGTATAGAGCTGATTTAAAATACAAGAGGGATTGAGTTGAGAAAACTTATGGATCCAATCTCTTGGTACACAAAGATAATTCCTGAGGGAACATGAGAGAGACAGTCTGACAGATTACGATATTATCATTAAGGTTTTACAGCTCTATATACTTCTATACTGAGATACAGCCCGCTCCCGTTTCGTACTTTAGTTTTCCCCTTTATTTTCGTAAAAAGGATTCTATATAGATTCTACTATGGACAGGAATTTGAATCAACTGGGACTGTGAGAAGACATATAGGAATTTCTTGGAACGTTTTTAATTCTCCTAGTTGATTTATACATTCCCATGCCTCATACACTTGATGCTTACGATTACGATTACGGACTTATGGCTCGCTAAAGTTTTTGTATTTTTTTTAAAGAAATTGTGGACTAATGAACTAATGAATAATTGGGACAAGATCATAAATATCTGTTGCCAGCTCCAGACTCCAAATTCAATGATATTATTTGTTTAAATTACCTTATTTAAAAGTAATAAAAAAATTTGAGATAATGACTGCTTTACTTAAACAGTATTGTTGAAGGAGCGTATATCATATCGTTATCGTTAGATTGACGTTAAATTAATTAAATTCGCTGTGTACAGCAGAATCCTACTAGTATTTAAAATAAAATTTCACTTTTGACTTTTAACATTTTTAACACTGTTACTAATGTATGTAATGTGAAGATGGGCATTTAATTATATAATTATTCAGTATTCAAATTACATAACTACTGATAACCCTGATAAGGTCAATCAATATCTCCTAACCATTAACTAATCAAACTACTCACTTTACTACTATTGATCATATATTAGTGTCTATAAACTGAAAACTCCACGTTTACTATCAAGTCGGCAATTAGTTAGTGCTATCGATTAAATGTGTCCACTATTATTTTGTAGTAACCATCGTATACATTCCGATTCCGATCGATACTGTTTGAAATTCAAACATACCTAGATAATGTGATACGGAAAATTTTGACACTTGACATTCTTTTCTTAACTTGACTCACAGCAACAACTCGCTTAAACTAAATACACAGTGAAACTGAAAATGGTTTGAATTTGTAAAAAAAATACAAGAAAAATTAAATATTAGTTCAGAAAACAGTGACTGTGATTTTTCTTACCTCTCTCAGGAGAGCTCCAAGCCTCAACAATGAGGAAAACGAAGAATAAGTATCGTAATACCATTACCATTTGTCTTGATTCCTGATTTGTGTTTTGATGATTTCTTGTTGAAATGTTGATGATTTAGTTGTATTTATTTTGAATTTGCCAAAAACTATTAATTCATTCAAAAATAATCACTTTGTTGTACGTTATTTTTTTCAATTTTTTTCCTTTTCTTAGTTCAATATGTATTAATGATGGATTAGATATTTATTATTTTAACATTGAATGCCACACATATATATTATAATAAAACATTTATTTATCAGAGAAACACTATTGATCGAAGTATCGAAGAATATTGAAGGAATTTGATTTTTTTAATTTCAATTCACTGAAATATATCCAAGTTAGATATCAGAAACGAAGAAAACTATATCAAACTATTATAATTTTTTGTTTTTTGATTTGGAATACTAAAACCAACAATAGCAGCAACAACAACCTCCTTTCAAACTGTAATATCCAACCATAGAATTTTGTGAATTTCAATTTCGATATTTGATTCCACACCCCAAAACAAATTTCAATTTACAGACAGAGAAACAAAATAACTGAGAAGAATTTATATTTTGCTTCCAATCCTAGTTGCTACTTGGAGTCCAGTATTGAGTATACGCAGTGGTTGGCTGGCTTCTAAACTTTTATTTTTTATTTTCCAAAATTTTGAATTCCAAAAGTCCCAAGTCGGAGAATTGAGTGACTCGTTTTATAAGCTTTAAACTTGAAATTTGTTTTCACGATTGACGTATCAAACCCGCGACCGCCTTTACAAAACAGGCCCAAGCCCGAGACAGCCCACAAGTAGTTTTCACAATTATTATAAAGAAAATAATGACGAAGAAAAAACGGAAACCGAAAAACGAAAACGATTATATATATTATAAAAAACAAACAAAACTGAAAATGATTTTTTTTGTATTGAGCTGGCTGCTAGCTGGTCGAACTTGAAGAATGACGATATTTATATCTTTTAGATTCTATAGATGTTAGACGACTTACCTTTGTTTTTTTTTACCTTTTCTTCAAAAGATTTGATGCGTGCTTGGAATTTTTTTGATTCAATGAATGGGATTAATATAATTGTATTTGAATAATCACGAACACAGAGGAAGTACTCACTGAGAGAGTAGTACTCTTAAATTAAAAGTAAAAGTACCTCTGGCAGAAGAGCGTATAGATTTTAAAACGACGGAACTGACTCAAGTCAGACCAAGTCGACAGACAGGATAAAAATCGTGCCGAGGATGATGAAAAAAAATATAGAATAGAATCCCAATCCAGAATTCAACGATGATGACAAATACAAAGGGTATAGAGATGATGTTGAATGTACGTAAAGTACATGAGAGTGAGTGTAAAATGATGGGAAAATCCAATGAGAATGATCTTGAGTGTTGTTTTTGAGCTTTTGAGTCGAGTTGTGTGTGTGTAGTAGTTTTCGTTAGTTTTGGTGTTGGTTGTTTGGTTCTCTTGAGAGAGAGAGAGACGAAAAGACGAGACGAGAAAACGAGACGACTTGTGTCTTGAGAGAGATGTTGAGGATTCAGATTTTGAAGGTACAGTGTGCCTCTCTCGATTTTCCAATACGGTGAAAAAGAGTGAAGACTGGCTCAATAGGAAGGACTGGGATTGGATATGAAGGGAATGCAGAGTGAAACCAAGGATACCGAGACGAGGAGCAAGTCAATAATATTTTCACTGCCCACACTCAGACGGCATGCGTCAACTGGCTCAAACCAGGCCTCGTCAGGATTCCCACTTTTATTTTACACTAGACTAATTTCCCAAGGATAAGCCTTGAGCGCCCCATCTAGTGAGCGGGACAGGGCTTGGAGCAAGGATGTCTTGAGGAGAGAGCGCTAGATGACGACAAAAACGTTTATTCAGTGGTCCTGGTAGGTAATATTGTTAGAGATTACTTCATTTATCTTATTAAAATTACAAATTACATCGTCAATTCATTCAATTTTACTATGACTAACGTTGAACGTGCCCAGGATGCCGTACCCAATCCTATGTGAAGATCTGAACTAATTGGGTGCGGGGTCGATTCAGATACTTGAATATTGGAATATTCGTGACTTATAATTTTTTTTTGTACAGAATAGAAATTTTAAAATGGTTTTGGGAAAATCGTAAGCATTTTTTTTACTGTATGATTCAAGATAACCGAATATTAATTGGATGATCTTCTGTTCGATTTCAACAACGTGAAATTTGTTCTTGCATTACTGCTTTAATTTTTAATTATAATTAAAATTTACGTCTCCATAAATTTGTTTAAAAACATTTAGGTCCGGATAAGACGATTGTTACTGTATTTATTTTTTTGCTATTTTAATTAAAACTTTATCATTTTTCTTCCAAAAAAATTAAATAAATTTTCCCATATTGCTTAAACAATCAGCAAAAATTAAAAAACATGTAGTGTCCAAAATTTAGAGTGAACAATGAATCTTTTGGAAGCACAAAGATGAGATTCAATTAAAGAATGTTATTCAAGTTTTAAAATGTAAAAACTGACTTAAAATGATGCAGTGTTTGTCATTTAACTCTAATGAAATATATGAACCAATTTTTATATTTCTATTATTTCTAGTTTTGCTAGCTATGCAAAAATGTTTTATTTAAGATACAATGTCGAATATTATACGATCTGTTTAGGCTATGAAGGGTTGGACGGCTTACAATGCAAATTTCCGTATTGTCAGTTTGTTCCGATCCGGTCCGGTCCAAGAGTTTAGCTTAAAGAAGATACCTCTACCGACTTACCCGTCAACCTTTTTATTACTATTATTTTGAATGATTCCATCGTTTTACAGTATTTAATTATCTTGTTTTATTTAGCAATTGTTACGTTAAATGCAACACACATCATAATATAGAAATAATTTTTTTGAACTTTCCTTAAAAATTCAATGCTGTTTAAATAAGAATTTCGTGTTTTTTCGTTGCCACGGTGTTATTATTAGTTAGCCTAAAATATTATTGCAACAGAACGCAGACGCAAATGGGTTTTTATTATGGTAGACTAAGGATAGGAAAAATTCACTTCGGATTTCACTTTTAATTTCAATTTAGGTGTGATTTCTTAATTATACTTAAGATTTCAATTACGAGTTGTAATTTGAAATCGTACGGCCAGTTAAACTTTAAGAATGAAATTTGGGAATTAGATTCTTACCTATCGCTTTGCTCTCTGTGATGTGGTTACATATTTTATTTTAAATACCTTTCATGCCCAGAAGAAACTAATTTAATTTAATTGGGATCATTGAACATTTAATGGGTAAAGATAATTTTACACTAATGCTTCGTAAGGATAACTTTTGGAAGGAGTGTTTATTATGAATTTTGATTCATATCTGTTGTCATCATTTACATTACAATTTTATGAGACGGATGAAATATTTTCATATGACACATAAAGCATGTTTCATTAATGGTTTAATGCTACGAGTTGAGGTCAATTAAAGTGGCAACGACAATGGACATTAGAAACGAGTTGGTAATATTTCTGAGGGAAATTTGCTTTGTTGTTTCAACGAATACATAACATTGCTGGATAATATCAAGTTGCTACAATAAGGTTGTTCTCTTTCGTTGAAGGCTGTATTCCCTGAAACCTCAGCATCTGCTTAGGACCCACAGTCAACAAATGAGGAGTTTGCTAGCAAAACGCGTTAAGTCCATTGTTTCAGAAATTGAGATTATTGGTGCTTAATAATGACTAAGTACATATATTCACCGTGCAATATTCGAGGTCAAAGGTCACTAGAAGTATTTTAAATAATTCTCTCTAAAAACATTTTTTGTCAAAAAAGTGTTAATAAGCCCATCAGTCGTGTTTTGTCAAAACACGTTAAGTCCACTAAACCCAATAAAAACAATTGATTCTTGTAAAAAAATATCCCAATTTGCCCAAAACTAAAAACTTTGATAGTTTCACCCTCTTGTCATCACTACATGACTAGATTCACTAACCCTACCGAAAACGTCATTTACGGACGATCCCTAACAGATCGATATGCAAACTAAAGTTCAATTTGTTTGGTACATCTGGAAGCTTTGCTGTTTTAATAATACAGAAGGGCATGGGTTGCCAAGTAATTAAGAAATTGTACGAAAGAACAGTCGTTTTCCTTATGAAAAAAATAAAGACGTAAGGGCTAGTACAACAATGACGTCATTGATAGGTTCAATGGGTCCTCTACTTGGCAATCCTATGCTAGAGGTAGTCATTTACGCAATATAATCAATCTGGTGACAGGGGGGCATATGGTCCTAAAAATGAATACATTTCTATGACGCCATTTGTGGACAATCCCTAGGCAAACATCAATTCTTTAGTAGTAGATTTCCACTCGTCGACTATTGAACATATTAGAATGCGGAATTGTTTTAATTAATGTTTCCTGTTGTATCCACATGTTTTTATAAAATGCAAAACGTTCTATTTAAATGTTTTTGAAAAATGAAAAATGTTTTATTTACATGTTTTCAAAAAGAGCAGAATATTCTGTTTACATGTTTTTGAAATTTACAATTCATACTTCAATTTTGCAACCAGAAATTAGTATACAATTGAATATAATTCAAAAGGTTAATTTTTTGCATTGCTTCTTATAGTTTTTTTGGCAAAGCACGTTAAGTCCAAGATTTCAAAATATTGATTTTTTTTTAAATTACGACGTAGCGTCAGATTTGAGTGTTTTTGGCTACGAATACACCTGGGGTACTATGCAGTTACGGAAAAAGTTTTTTTTAAATCACGTTTTTACATGGTTATCCAAATTTTCAGTTCCTGTAAAGTTAGGCAACATGGACTTAACGCGTTTTGCTAGCAAAGTCCTCAAATCGTCATCAAATGTTAGAAGGAGGAGCTTAGCTTAGCTGATTTAAATAACTTAGAATTGCTAGGAAAATAATAAACATGCTTCTTTACACTATCAACGCAGAATTTGCTGACAATGCAGGAAGGCTTATAAACGTTTACTTACATGGATTTTTATTTAAAAATGCTTCGTTGTTATTGATTATTTTAGTCCTTTATCAATTCAAGTAGTTTATAATAGGTGTAATGAATTTCATTGTTGCCCGGCACTATCATTTATACGGCAATCACGTTTAATGCCCGGAACAGCTAATGTGAATTAGAATGATTAAGTAATCACCAGCATTATTTAAAAAGCATTAGGAGGGGTCCGTAAATGAGTACTTTGTTATCAAAACGCGTTAAGTCCATGTTGCCCAACTTTACAGGAACCGCAAATTTTGATAATCATGTGAAAACGTGAATATTTTTTCGAAATTTTTTTTTCAGTAACTGCATACTACCAGGTGTATTAGTAGCCAAAATAACTCAAATCTGACGCAGCGTCGTAATTTTTTAAAAATGATTCAAAATTTTGAAATCTTGGACTTAACGTGTTTTGCCAAAAAACCCATAAGAAACAATGCAAAAAATTAACCTTTTGAATTATATTGAATATTGAATTGCATGCTAATTTATGATTGTAAAATTGAAGTATAAATTGTACACTTCAATAACATGTAAATAGAACATTATGCACTTTTTACAAAAATGTAAATAGAACATTATAAAATTTTCAAAAACATGTACATAGAACATTTTCCACTTTTTAAAAACATGTAAATACAACAGCAAGCATTAATTAAAACAATCCTGCATTCCAATGTTAAATTTTCGAGTGCAAATCTACTACTCCTTAAAGAAGTTGTATGCTAAGGAATTGTCCACAAATGACGTCATAGAAAAGTATTCATTTTGAAAACCATGCTCCCCCCTGTCACCAGATTAATCATATTGTGTAAATGACTATCCCTAGCATATGATTGCCAAGTACACCCATTGAACCTATCAATGACGTCATTTGTGAACGACCCCTTACGTCTTTATTTTCTTTATAATTAAGAAACGCGACTGTTCTTTTGTACAATTTCTTAATTACTTTGTAAACCATGCCCTTCTGTATTATTAAAACAGCAGAGCTTCCAAATGTACCAAACAAATTGAAATTTAGTTTGCATATCGATCTGTTAAGGATCGTCCGTAAATGACGTTTTCGGTAGGGTATGTGAATCTAGTCATGTAGTAATGATATGTCATGCCGTGGAAAAGATAACAGATGAACGCAATGTTAAAGTGATGACATGGCGATGGATTAGCCTTAAAAAATGAAAATTTGTGGGACGTCATTTATGGACCATCTTTTACAAATAATACACGTGAATTTGATGTTAAAGCGAATAAATTTTGTTTCATTACAAGAAGCAGTTTTGGGAAAATAAGGATATTTTTTTATAAGAATCAGTTGTTTTTATTGGGTTTAGTGGACTTAACGTGTTTTGTCAACAAACGACTGATGGACTTAACGTGTTTTGCCAGAAAACGATTTTTGAGCGAATTATTTAAAATAGTTTCAGTGACCTTTGACCCGTAATATTGTGTGAATTATATGTACTTAGTCGTTCTTAAACACCAATAATCTCAATTTCTGAAAAAATGGACTTAACGCGTTTGGCTAGGCTAGCAAACTCCTCAAATGATGTCACCCAACTTATATCCCTTACTGTCCCACCCACCTCCATGTCATCGATCACTTTAACATTACGTGAACGACTAGCTTTAACGTGGCATATACCCAACTAGACCCACCCACCATACCAATGACATCATGTATGGATGATTCCTTATCCATAATAAGCAATGGCTACAGCCATTTTTAGAATTCAAAATTTTTATCATGTTTGTGCTTCATATTCATACACAAATAGTTTTTTATAAACAATATATACTGCGATTTAAATATAGAACAACAAGTTAAGTGTTTTAGTCTTTTAATTTTATTTAATTCGGCTTATCTACATAATAATATGTTAAAAGTATCCAAGATTAAAATACAACAAAAAAAAGTAAGGAATAATTGAAAAGTGAATAAAACTGGACTGAACCAATTGAAAAAATTTAATACAGTTCCTAAGCATTAAGATTTTTCATTCAAAGTCCTACCTTCTTCAAGAGTGAATTGGACCCGCTTTTTTTTGTCAATTATAAAATGAGTGAAGTCATTGGACGTCATCAAAAATGATTAATTAATATCAAACAAACATGATAAAATTTCCAAAATACTAATGGAATTCACAGTTTTATCTGAGGTCACATTTCCCGATACCTATATTGCTCATAAACAAACTTGTCTTTTCCACTGAATGTGTACACTGAGTTTATCAAAATCTAGGAATTCTAATTAAAGATTGTATAATTAATATGCCCTATCATCTTATTTTTATTTACGATTGATGGTTCAGAAAAAGTTTTTGACAAGGAAAGTAAACATTTCGAACAAAGTAGTCACATGCGTTGATCCAGTGGTATCGTTATTTATTTCTGCGCTTTACTATTTTAAGAAGGATTAGGTTAGGATTGATACTGAGAGTGTGTATGTATTAAGTAGTATCAAAATCAAATAACTTCGATAACCTTTGAAATCTGAAATGGAATTTTTTAATTAGTCGGAAGCCAAGTTGGCAAATAGACCAGTCATATCGTCATATGTAACTTCCTACATTATTTGCGTTGCAGATTGTTGTATAGTTTTAATATGTATTGTTTCTCATACAAGTATGTATACAAATGCCCTGAGTATGTGTATTAAATATTATTCTTGGTATCCAACACTATCCTGATATATTATTGGTATTTTCAAGTTCCGCCTTTTTGTGGTCAGCATGAATAATCTCAATCTCTGGAACCTATGTTGCATCACCACGTGCTTTCCTTATCGTTAGTCTAAAATTATTTTTATTGGTGACTAAATTACAATAATTAGCGCCACATACTTTTAGATTTTTCTATTATGTCTAACTTCTATATCGTCCGTGAAGAACCAAAATGACCTATTTCCATTTTTTGCTAAAAATAATATGTAATATCTAAAAAAATATTGAAGTATGTCGTAAACGCATTTAAATAGACCATTTTGCACTTTTCAAAAATGCTTAAATAGAACATTTTACACTTTTCAAAAATATGTAAATAGAATTTACACGTTTCAAAAACTTCTAATTAACATTTTACGCATGTTTCTCATTTTATTTTTATGACATAGCTCATTTTGATTCTAGCTCACATTGGAAATGGGTCATTTTGGTTCTTCAAAATGGTATTAGATTTACATTTTTTGTAGTATCATATCCCTCCAAATAAGTATCCTCGGGTCACTATGGTAACTCTTGGGGTCTTTAGCGTTAGACAAAACGGTGGGAATCCCTAATTTTGATGCGTCTACTTACAGCTACAGCCCCGAAAAATCCTATTATGCAAACAGGATGCTTATATAACGAATTATGGATTTATACAATGACCAATAGATTAAAAAACATTTGCAATATATTAGTTTTCCTCCTTTGCTAAAATCGTAAGTAAGAAACAATTGCAAAAAATGACTTGTTTTATAATAGTAGTAATTAATTAAACCTAAATAACGTAGTATGTATATTAACGCTGTATTATAGAAGTCGTGCATTAAACTTTAAGCAGGCGTAGATAATAGAAATTTTATATTGATAGTTCCTTGGTTTCTTCGTTGTAGGTTTTATCAGTTCGGTTTACGAATGTAAATATTATGACACATTAAAAAAACCAATGGCAATGTGATTGCACTTAATTTAATACATACAATTTATTATACTCATACACTGCTTCTGTATTTTATTAATTTACTAAAGTAAACATTACATTTTAATACTAGAATAACGCAAGTAGGTAAGTATCAATATTTATTTGAAATTAGTTAATATTGACGTTAATTTATTTGAATCTGACTCAGTTTTATCAAAATCACGTGAAATATAAACAGACGCATTATTCATTAAAGAAAACAGGAAAAGGAGAAGTATGACACATTGAATGAATTTAATCATAATCAGTTTAATTGTCTTCATAAATAAAACTAACACCCATAACTTATACTTTCTATTAAAACAAATAAAGTAGTAAATCAAATAGCACATAGCATGATAGTTATGTCTATTATAGTAGTGTACAAAGTTCAATGATCAATGTAAGTACGTACCGTATTTTCTATAATTGTATGTACACGGACACGTAATAATACATGGGTCTTGGAATTTGGGGATCAAAATTTGAGCAGTGGAAGGGGTGCACTATTACAGGAAATATGCGGTAATTCCCTAATCTAAAGTAAAACTTCTTTTAACCTTATTTAAGCGGCGTTTAAAATCCCATGTAATATCGATGACTAATATTGCAAAGGCACATGACATGACACATCACACCTAGACTAGATACCTATATTTGCAAGTAATTTTTTTCGGACGTGGCGTTTCTTACTCTTGTTTGTTCTGAAAGTTAATTGTGACTCATGTACGTTATGCATGTAGAGTTTTCTTAAAGTCACTTTCATTAAGCTAATGACTTTGTGAATTGTGCGATTTACGACGCAGTGACATAATTTTTGCAAGACTTGCGATTTTAAATATTTATTGCATTACATAAAACTATGCATTACAAAGTCATAATACTTTACGTATGTCTCCAAATTAAATATAATTATGTATCCACGCTGATGCATATATATAACGTAAACCGATTTTGCCGATTAGTATCTCCGTTGGTCAACAGTTTTTCATTAAAACTTGAATAGAAAAATTAACAGTCAGTTTCAATTTCAAGTTTTATTATTCTAATCTAATATTTTTGCAAGTTATGTACAGTCATTAAACAATCTTAGTAAATCATCTATTATTGCACACTCATTACTCATCGATCGCTCATAAAACTAAACTAGGTAGTTTCAGCAATAAAAAGCTCCAAAAGATCGTTCTAAAACTGCAAAGAAACGTTTCATACTTAAAAAAATACGAAAAACTGGATACAGTCACAAATTGAATCGGCAAAAGTTGTATACAACTTCATTTTTAAGGGCAGTCACCTTAAAATAACGATACTATTCAAAAATTAGATTGATATTAGTATCTGCACTTTACTTACACAGCACTGAAAAAAAAATGAAACAACAACGAAAGATGTAACACACAGCTAAAACACATTTGAGATTCAACATAGAAAAGAATTACGTAATTTTTAAGCCTGTACTGCCTGTAGTTACTTCAAAAAGTAAAGCAAAATAAAATAATAATAGTCTTTGTAGTAAAAAGCTTCCTTCCAGTTGTAAGTGCCAGTGCCAGTTCCAGCTATGTAGGCAGCTATCACGAGGGAGGTTTGCAGTTAATAACATTACAAATTATTGATCACAATACATTTTTAAAATATTTATAAAATCTTTAATATAGCACGAGCAAATATGTTTTGTAAAATATTTTATTACAATTATTACTTTACTCTAAATATTTGCATATTAACAGTGACAGTATTTGCAAAATATTAGTCAATTGACATTAATGTCAAGAAAAAACGCTTTAATTTTAGCACTATTACTTTGCATGACCGAGATTCTAAAACGTACTTAGGTATGTATCAAGTTGTCAATTCAAAATATTATCTATTTATTTTATAAGTATATTAACGACAGCTGACAGTATAAATTTAGATTAATAAAAAAAGAATGAATAACTTGTGTTCCGCGTTTGTATAAGGTTATGTTAGAACGCATTATGTTCTCATTAACTTTTTATTTAAATTCTATATTTGCATTTTCTTGTTGTGCTTATCATCGTTAGTTGTAGGGCAAATGTTGTATTATAGGCGAAAAGAGGAAGAAGGCATGAGCATTTTTCTGGTTCGTATACTGCTAACGTCCAAAGCACTAACTAGTAAAGGATTAAGTACTGTACACACAAAACTTGGGATCGTCCCACAGTAATGAGGGCTGTCGTAAATCAGAGGCAGGGGGGGGGGATTTATTTCTAGGCTTAAAATATGCGTGCACGATTTTGGAAAACGATTCTAGCGAAGCGCATTGGTGGGAGGTTCAAAAATGTATAACGGTTTCTTTACGTCATTTACGGACGACGTCCAAATTGTTTAAGAATCACGTGACTCAAGCTTCCCTCGCTGTAGTTGGTCTGTTTGCGTTTACCTTTTTAACTTTTTTCAAGTGGTGGATGTGTGTAGTTACTGTAGTTGCTGGTATGTAATTTTCTCGCCTGTTTATAAGCGCTCGTCCGACCAAAACAAACGCATTACTCTGCACACCACACAGCTGACAACTTGTTTCAGCTGTCGCTTTAGTTCGCTTTTCGTCTCGAGTATTAATAATTATTCAATTTATTACACAGTTCCTGGGTTTTTTCCCTGCCTGCAGTCCTACTACTAATAAAACTATCAGCCATTACTAATTACGATTAACTCCAAACTGCAAGTCATCTTATTTTAGTTTTTGTTTGTGTGATTCTGACACTTACATCAAATAGTATTCATTTAGCCACACATATTCCAAACCAAAATTTTGAAACAATTTTCAAAATGAAGAGTGTATTAATATTATTAGCTGCTGTACTTGGAGCTGCTCAGGCTATTTCCCTATTGAACCTAGCTCAGGATGAGTGGGCAGCTTTCAAGGTAAGGATCTTAATTTTATTTTTGTATAAAAAAATATTGTTAGTTAAATCTAACCAACAACAACAACAAGTATAGTGACTGACTAAGTACAAAGTATGAAGTAGGTACAAAAGACAAAAGGAAAATAAGCGATTCCATGCCAAGTATTGCCAAGCCATAACCTTTAAAGACCTTTATCATTTTTTATAGCTGCGTAACATTCATTTAACACTGTATTCTTGACTTTCAACTTTTTACGTCTTTTTTTTCTGTAATGCCAAAAGCAAAAGCCAAACCCAGAAGTTGCATTCATTTGCATTGATTTACATCTCTCTCCTTAAGCCTGAAGCCAAAAGCGTATTAGTTTTGGAGTTTGCTGTGCGAGGCGTCCGTTAATATAGCAATAGGATGACGTAAAAGGCAAGAAAGATGACTAATAATACTGAGTCTTGGAACCGACATTGAACGTCACACTGTCATATTATAGGCCTTATTCGGTTTCTGAACAAATATTTAGTTAATTTTTTTGGAAATTGCATATTGTATAATATATAGCTTTGAACTTGTGACTTGAATGACTGAAAAGATAAGCGCTTATTATGTTAGCATATTATATTTGGTGTCTAGATATTTGTATATTTACTGTTGACTGTAGCTGGCAGTAAAATGATAAAAGTTGTAAATACTGTCACATGCACCTACTCTTCACCGTCTCCAGACAGTTGATTTCATCATTCATTTTTCGACTACTAACTGTGTTCACTATCTTAACTATTGCACGCAATAATAATTAATAATTTATTTAATTTTGTCATCTTGGCTTGAAGTCAGCTCATATTAGAATTAATATAAATAGGTATGGTGCACAAAGATACATTAGTGTATAGAGCTGAAAGTAGTTATTAGTTGACTGTAAACTAATTTCATTTGTTGTTTCTTGGATTTCTGTTTGTAAAAAAGATTGTTGTGAGGTCTGTATGTCACACGTTTTGCAGAGAATCATCAATGTTGTATTCTTGATTGTTGTTACCGTGTTATGTAAGGTTAGGTTGCAAACTTGTTTTTGTTATTTGTATTTTTATGTAACATTTTTCTTTCGATTCACATTACAACGCGCAATATTGAATGTTCAACATAATTTATTATTGTTCTATCATTGATGTTTCAGTTTTTAGCTCTTTAAGCTCTTGGCTGTTGTGCCATTGTATTACGTTAATCAAAGTTACATAACCACGACGAGTACAGAATAATTTGTACTATTGTTAGACAGAAATATCGATTTTCAAATTTTGGAAAGTTTTCTATTTCGATTTACAAAATAGTTGTTTATAATAATAATTAATAATAGTATAAAGTTATGTAGATAGGAAAAGTCTAACTTTGAATATTATTCAGGGCAGGATTTAATCAGTTGTCAATAAGACCCTTATCTGTCTTTGACTGTATCGACTTTGAAATTAAAACGCAGTAGTAGTATCACGTTCACGTTACGAACTATAAACGTGACGTCAGGAAAGTCATAGGATGCTTTACGCAGTGGCAATTGCGATTGTAGAGTTAAATTCAGCATTTCAGATCCATACGGAAAATTGATATCAATTTAAATCAGTTACAAGCACAGCTCCCATTACAGTATACAAAATATAATAAATTGTGATAATACTATTTCTGACAAGCCTTTGACGTTGACCTGTAGCATGGATGGTATGATGGGCATATGAAACTGGAGAGGAAATAGGTATTTATGTATAATTATATTGTAATTGGACTTTCGTAGTTCAAAAATGTTGCTGCACATAAGTACTATTGTAGTCAACAAACCCACTTTTCGACAGTTGACCATCTCACATTTTATTCACCAAACGAAACTCACAATTTAGAACTTTAATACGCAGAGGGATACCAATGTTTAGTCAGCATTATTTTTCCCTTGTTAGATAACCTTTTCACCTTTCCTTTGGTCCTGTGTAATTCAAAACTCAACTCAATAATAGCGTCATATCGATAAACTGAAAAAATTGAAAAACTGTAACTCGATCAGCAGTCAGTTGTTTATTATTTTTTGTCGCTTCGTATTGAAGGCGTTTATTTTATGCTAGATAGAATGTCAGTGGAAAAAATGGTAACCTTACTATTTATAAATATGCTGCTGTAAAAATTGATGAAAGGATACAATTTCCCATTTGGAAATATAAATTTTTCTAATAGTCACGAATCATTGCTTTGCAGAAATGATTTATATGCATATGCATACTGCGCATTTATAACTAATAAGTTGGCAGCCTATAGCAAACCCTTAGTAAAAATTTATGAGGTTGTTAAATGCTATTTAGTACAAATTACAATTAGGACAATGCTATACAATTGCATCAACCTCAGCAATATGAAGTAGCTACGCATAAAATCGAAGTGACTCATTGCTGAATAGGAACTGCAGAGTTGCTCCTATAGTGTAAGTCCAACGTGATCGTTGTAAAATTAAAGTATTACATTAGTACGTGTTATATAAAGTATTCATAGACGACAAAATGCTAGGACATGATACAGTAATAATGATAAGTGTTAGTAATGTACTTTAATGTACTTAGTGGCTATGGTTTGGTTTTACCGATTTGGATGCTACTTTACGACGCAAAGACCTTCATTATATTTTGATTTTACAGTGTTATGTTTTCCTTGTTAGATGCATAGGTAAATGATTCACACAACGAAACGCCTATCTTGTCATGCGAAACTTATTTATCCGAAATAATAAGATATATTAAATTTCGTTTTTTTTAATGTTTCCAGCATCATCACAGCAAGTCGTATGATAATGATATCGAAGAAAGGTTCCGTATGAAGATCTACTTGGAGAATCGTCATCGAATTGCCAAGCACAACAAGAATAATGAGGCATACAAATTGGGTTAGTAAAATCTAAAGTTTCTGTAGTTTGTTTTCCTTTTTATTAACATCGCAGTCAGTGGTATAATATTTCCTAAATATATTAAATGTGGTATAACGTATAATCAAGTAATTTATGATCATGTTTTTACTTTTTAAAGCCATGAACAAGTATGGTGATATGCTTCCACATGAATTCAAGTCCAGGATGAATGGATTCCGTTCAGATCTCAGAAATCATACTCAGCATCTCCTCATGGCTGTGAGCTACATCGAGCCTGAGAACATTAACGTACCCGCTTCCATTGATTGGAGAGACAAGGGGGCTGTGACACCCGTGAAGGATCAAGGACAGTGTGGCAGTTGCTGGTCATTCTCAGCCGTAAGTTATCATTTTATTATCGATTTGTTCAATCTTATATGTTTCCGTTGCCGTATACATGTTAGTTACTAAATTGTAACATTGAAATATAAATATTAACTAATTCTTATACATTTCATTTTCTCAGACGGGTTCATTAGAAGGCCAACATTTCCGTAAGACAGGAAAGCTTGTATCTTTGAGTGAACAAAATCTCGTGGACTGCTCTATGGGAGAAAAATACCAGAATGAAGGTTGTAACGGAGGTCTCATGGACAATGCTTTCCGGTACATCAAGGATAATGGAGGCATTGACACCGAAGAGACATACCCCTATGAAGCCAAGGATGACAAGTGCCGTTACAAGAAATCAGACAAGGGTGCTGATGATAAAGGATTCGTTGACATTCCTGAAGGACGGGAAGATAAGCTCAAAAAGGCTGTCGCTACCGTTGGACCCGTAAGCTTATATTCACCTGGAACAATTTCATTGTCACATACTTAATAATTCTCATTGACGATTTAAAACAAAATTATAATCAAATCCAATAATTTTCTTTTCCTTGACTCGTGTAATAGGTTTCCATTGCCATCGATGCTAGTCACGAATCCTTCCAATTTTACTCCAAGGGAGTTTACTTTGATAAAGACTGCAGCTCCACTGAATTGGATCATGGAGTTCTCATTGTTGGGTAAGTTACACAAACATTTATGTCAATAAATCAACTAATTTCCGCATATGTAAATATTCTCATATTTATTGTGATTTCTTACAATGGTGTCAGTATTAATATTGTGATACGTGATACTGTAACAAAAATTTTGAACATTTGTTTACAGCTATGGAACTGAAGACGGCCAAGACTACTGGTTGGTAAAGAATTCATGGGGATCAGGATGGGGAGAAGGTGGATTCATCAAGATGGCTCGCAACAAGGATAACCATTGTGGAGTCGCCAGTTCTGCAAGCTACCCTCTTGTTTAGTGGTTGATGAAGTGACAAAACAGATTTTGAATGTTTAATAATTAAATAGGATGGATGAAGTGATGTTTTCTACAGTAGATTAATTTAATGAACTAGGTTTTGATTACTTAATTTAAGTATTTCTACCCGAAACAAATTCCTATTCTAAGGTATTAATTCGAATTCAAATTACATTGTATGGATTGCGTGATTTATAAAATAGGCTTGTGATTTTTGTCTAAGTATTTTCTATTTAATATTGAATAAAGAAAAAGGATGAATATACGCGTTGTTGTACAAAAAAATAATTTCGTTGCTTATGCGTTTACAATTCATTCTCATCTTTACATTTAAGTAGATGTTTATTGTTTATTAGTTAATCATTTCGACCCACTACTAACCACAACTAATGAATAGGTATGTAATGGAAGTGAGCACATCTTGATTGAGATGAGATGCACTGAAAACGCAAGTACAAATGATTATATTTGTTTGCCTTTCTTTATGTAAATAAAATGCTAAATCAAATACAAACACTAAAACAATGCAACCAAAGGACTGAATAATGATTGCCCATGATTTTGACTTTGACTAGAAAGTGATAAAGCATACTTAAATCAGGTTAATCTTTTCTTTAAGTTTTTTAATTGTTCACATGTTCAGAATGGCTATAAAAAATCAAAAATATGAACAAAAATAGGCACAATCAACACATTTTTTTTTCCTTACGTAATAATTAAATTAAGAACACACCGTAATATGTAATTCATAAGTATTTAGTGACAAAGGATTACAATCATCTGAGTTGCGCTTCTTCCTTATCATTACCATCACGTTTTTTATTTTTCGATTCTACATAACTTAAGTAATCACTCTGCCGAAAATATGATATCTCCGTTTCATTTTGTATTCCTTGTTCAGCTAAAGTCAGCCCAGGTTTCAATATTAGCTTGTCGTCGTCTTCGGTATTGATGAGAGGGTCATTTGTTTTTAATCCGAAGGGCTGATACTCAACCTAAAATAAAATAAAATTTACAAGACCAAACGTCAGTCAAAAGCAGGCTATAAATATGCTATTATAAACCATTTTACAGGATAATGACGAATGAGAATTACTATGTACTAGTACCTCTTGACAAATAAAAATGTTGGAAAATAACAAATAAAACAAAATTAAGATTCTATTTCGATCTTGTAAGGGAAATTTACAACAACCAGTGGCTTCATAAAGCTTGCAATTAATAAATATGCCATAGTAGAAAAATAATTTTTAAAAAAATAAGAAATGTATTTCATATTTAGAACTAAAATCACTATACCTTGAAGCAATCGTAAGTGAAATTCTTAAATGGAGGTGGAAGCTTTGAAGTCAGTAAAAAGCTATTTGCAGTCTCCTTCAAATTTTCTGTAGTACAATTTAAATCAACATTATGAATCACAGCTGGTTTCCAATTTCGAAACTCAAAGGAACGGATGAGACGCAGTGTCAAAGTTGCACCTGAATTATCACTACAATTGTTTTCATTTGAAGCCATTTTAATTTTTTAAATGAATTAACCTGTGGCAGAGTTTACTTAACTATATGACTAGTAAATAATTGCCTAAGTATACTAGTCAGTGCTACTAAACAACGTACAACTGCAACGATTTAAATTTCAAAAAATTTAAGAAACAGACCCTTATTTTGTATTTACTAAAAGTAGTATGCAACTTTTAAAGTACTGGAGTCCCTCAACAAGATTAATAATAATTAATATTTAGTTTTTAACTATTTCAACTTCTCTAAGGAATAATTTAACGCCAATTAAAAGTTACTCATTATTTCAAGGGATCAAATTACCTACGAATATCGATTAACTTTTATAATTAAATGAATTGTAAATGTCTATTTTTATCGAAATATGTAGTGCGATGTTGCCAAAATTTTTGTCTGAATTTACTTCCCGCATTTTTGCCTTCCACGACTCTCCTAACAATTACATCTTTGTCCACTAGATGCCGCTCGTAACACTCATGTTCCTGTGCGGATAGAAAATGTTTCGTGTGAAACTGAAAAACAGAACCCAAAAAGAATTTTCCGTAAAGGACACTTTTTATTAAAGTTGCCAACATGTATGAACTTTTAACGTAATTTTTCCAGTTTAGATTTATTACTATTGCTTATTGATTAATTAACTTGCAAATTAATTAAAATCAAAGACGTAAGTAGATTTAACGTAATTCAAAAACTGCAAATACTTCCATGTTTGCGTATCTAACTTGATAATCGACTAGGAGGGAAATCTGGAGAAAAGACAAGTAGTAGTAGTGTGCGTATGTGTGATCGGGTTCATTTTTTTTCAACTTTGAAAATCTGTAACTTTTTTTGTACTTCCTCCAAATTCACTGTTTATGTACTTAAATACTAGCCAGTTCATTCTCTATGTACCCTTAAAATATCAAACTGATAAACTGAAAATTCGAAGACTTATACCGAATTGTATGAAATATCTTCGATAATTTCCGATATTACAAAAATGCTGTAAATGTGATCACCGTGTCCCAAAATGTGATCATGTTAAAATTGCATTATTATTACAGTGAAAGTTAGTGCCTTTTATGTGATCACTCTAGAAAACTTTCAGATAAGATGGAAAATAAAAGATAGTAGGGGAGTGCGTATGTGTGATCGGGTTCATTTTTTTTTAACTTTGAAAATCTGTAACTTTTTTTGTACTTCCTCCAAATTCACTGTTTATGTACTCCAATACTAGCCAGTTCATTCTCTATGTACCCTTAAAATATCAAACCGATAAACTGAAAATTCGAAGACTTATACCGAATTGTATGAAATATCTTCGATAATTTTCGATATTACAAAAATGCTGTAAATGTGATCACCGTGTCCCAAAATGTGATCATGTTAAAATTGCATTAATATTACAGTGAAAGTTAGTGCCTTTTATGTGATCACTCCAGAAAACTTTCAGATAAGATGGAAAATGAAAGATAATGCGATATTATAGGTTCCATTAATGAGAGTTTAAATAACACTACATGCGTAAAATACAAAATCACATTTTGGGGTGGTCTGCAAATGGCGTCACAAAATTAATGGCATTTTGTCCAACCACTATTTTATCATTTTAGGGGTTGCCCATAAATGATGTCATCGAAATATCTCCATTTCTACGACCCTATGATTACCCTGTCATCAACCGAACCATTGTGTAGAATAGATGGATATCTTTAACATACGTTGTCATCAAGATCCTAGCTGACCCACTAACCGTACCCCTGACATCATTTACGGATGATCTCTTACCATTGAGTAAGCGACTATTTTAAAATGGAATGTCATCAGTCATCAATATCTGGCTAGACCAGCTGACCCGAACGATGACATTCTTTAAGGACGATTTTTAAGGGGTTACCCATAAATGATGTCAAAATCTTGGTGGGTAAAAATAAAATAAACGATAATTCGGCATCTGTAACATGTGATAACAGCAATTGCGTAAATGATCGAGGAATTCCTGAACTAGTGGATTTATCTTGAGCTACACACCACAATAATGTTAACGGTACACTGAATTTTAATGCCCACCCATTTTTCTAATTTACAAAAAATCGAAATTTGCTGTAAGGGATGGTTCATAAATAATGCCACCCAAATTAAAACTTTATTAGGACCCATTCACCTCTATTTCATGATTGTCATGACATCAACATTACTTAAACCGCTATATGTAATATGTCTTCAAAATCTGACTGGACCCACACCCATCCGGACGACATCATTTATGGACGATCCCTAATGATTGTAACAGCATTGTCAACTTATTTTAATACGCTGTTTGATAAACTGAGTTGATTCGATGCTTTTAGCCATCTGCAGCTCTGATCACATTTAGAGCTCATAGAATGATCACATAATAGCACAACTCTCGGATTTGACACTTTGACCTCTCATCTATTTTAGTGGGATATCAAACAGTATCTTCAATTAGTTGGTAATGAATGTATCAATCACGTTGCACACGTTGTTTAATTCTAAAATGTACAACACTAGAAATTTTGAAATTTGAAATCTCGGAAAAAAATCGGAATACGAATTATTCTGATATTCGGACTTCGGCGATTTTACTCTGCTCAGGTTTTCAAAGTTTCGCACCCTAAATTATACTGTTGTTAGTTAAGAGTACAAGCTATCATTACCGGCTAGTAAAGGATTTCTGATGCAGCTTGTGCTTTAGCACCAGCCACTGATCACACTTAAGTCATGATCACATATACGCACTCTACTGCTACCCCAAAAAGTAATACACCTACCTTTATGTTACTTCTGCACTTAGGGGGCATAAACGACGCTACCTACGTTAAGGATGGGCCAGTTGGAAAAAAAAATGACACCCCATGTTAACGATAGCCATTTATGCAACGCTTAAGAGGATGACGCAGGGTGTGCGTGGGTCCCAAAATGTGCTAAAGTTGGGTGCTGTCATTTATGTCTCGCCTCCTATTGTTATTAGATGGCATAAGGGGATTGTTTAATTACATTCGTGTACGCGACAGTGATAATAATAAATTAAAACATTTCTAATTAAATTGCTTGAATCTGCCATGCTAAAGTACACAAGTTTTCTCGGATTTACGTACAGACAAATTTTTTTATCTTCATAGAGTTGCCTTCATCCCCATAGTAATTATAAAATTTAGTTAAAGCTTTCTTTGTCCGGCATCCGTGTTCCTGAACCCGGTGTAGTGTTGCATTTTGCGCGCAACTGCTTGGCCTAAATTGAATTCGAGCAATTTATTTTTTGAAAATGGTTGTACTGCAAATTGCGTCCGAGCAATTTAAACATCGATTTTAAAACGTTACTGGGCCACTTGAAACACTTTACGTATTAATGCACCGAAGAAAAAATCTATTTTTGTAATTTTCTACTTTCGTATTTTAAATCATTCATATCGAATAAAGTAATAATAAATTAGAATAATCAAGTTCACCCATTTTTAACTTAATATTTTTTTCTTTGATGTGAATTGTAAAATTACCTGGATAATATAATATAGAATTGGACACACATTTTTTCGGTTTAACTCAAACCTGCAAACTCGTCCCCGAGATAGTCGTCCCTGTCAAGTCGTACCCAAGTTTTTTGCGCACCTGTTATATTTAATATTTGTACACATGCATGCTTCAAGTTTAGTCGTGGAACACTTTGCATCTTCGTATATTTTTCTGGATTGAAATCATTTTAACTAAAGTACACCATATTGCTGTCAACTGTCAACAGCAAAGGGAATGTCCTTGCTGCGACGTGTAATTACAGGGCCTTGATAAACTGGAGTATTTGACCTGGATGGCATATAATCTCTTAAAGATTAAACCCAGATGTGTATCTTAATGCGCTTGTCAGGACAAATATTGCTGACATCTCTACTTCTAGTCCATTATCAAGGAAGCCTTTTTTACCGCCAGAAAAGCGACCCAAGGAAATCCAATTACATCTTATAATCCTTGAAAACTTAAAACTAACTGCCGTTTTACCAAATATTATTATTGATTGGGTCGCCGATAATATCATTTTCTTTGGCATGCAACTCCAAGTCTTGTTTATTGTGTCATTGAATAACCCAGGTGGGTCCTGGTGGGTGGGTCCTAAGAATCTCTACAATTAACTGCAATGCTAAATACGCTGGGATGGGCAATTTTTAAAAAAATGTCCTACCTACGTCAAATCTTCGTAATGTCAGTTATGGGTAATGTCAATCCAGCCACATAAATATACATAATATGTAAACTAGCTTTAAAAAATACTATTGTGTCGTGTCTGTAATAGTTAGACAAACATTGTTTTACAATACGCATTGTAATAATAGTAAGTTTTGGGTGAATAATGTTTTGGTACCGCAAAAGTTTTTAATAATTCTCAGTGAATAATTTTACTCTGCAAATCAAATTAATAGTTACTGCAAGCTGAGCTAATGAATCGACAAAAAAAACAACGATAATATCCTACAGAAGCATTAACTAAATTACCACCGAAATTGCATGTGTGTTTTTGCAACATTTGACTATTTATTTGCACGACTTAACCTAGAAAAACTAGTTTATTCAACTGGTTTATTAAATTGGTATATTGAGTAGAGTAGTGGAGCATCAGAATCAGAATCTCTAAGATCAACTGAAGGCTTTTTACAGGTACATGTCAGTGTTGAATATCAACTAATTACTTGTTATTAGATAATACAAGAATACAACTTCGTGACACACGTGAGCTCAAAGGCGCATGCAACGCAATTCACTGTGTATTTCTGACAAACGACTCACGTGACGTACACTTTAAAATAAAAATAATCATAGAATAGATATCAATAGAATCATCTATAATATGCATAAAACCGAGATGAACTTTATTTTGTGTGAACATTTAACATCACAGATGTTTTGGAGCAATATACGCCATTTGTGGTTTCTAGAGGAGCGTGTCCGCATATATTCTTTAAATAAGAAATATTTGTTCTCCATTTGGAAATTGATTACCTCCTGAATAAATTAACGGATAAGTAATTAACAGTGAAGTGATACGAAGGTACATTTTATTTTCGAACAAATTTTTTACAACACAAAATTTGGATTAAAGAATTTGCTTCCGTCTCTGTGAGCCCTAGGTAGGATTACATAATATAGCATTTTTCAATATACAACATTTGTGTTAAAATAAAATTTGAATTAAAACACCATTTAAAGTACAGCGTTGTAATCTTGATTGTACTGTGGCACTATAATAATCGATAAAAAAAAGTAAGATGTTGCCTTGCAAACCCAAATCAAAAATTAAATCCATCTTTAAGAATTTTACTAAAGAGCAAAAACTGACGTTTTTAACTCTGTCGATTGGTTTCATCTCCATGGGATGTACTGGCATCCTAATTGCACCCTTATTTCCCTCTGAGGTGAGGCTTTAAAAACAAATGTCAAAAAATAAAGCTTTTTTTAACCCTGATCACACACCATGTAGATTCTTACTTGAATTACCAAAATGAATTGATTCGCATGCTTAATATTTTTATACAATTTTAATAGGCAGAAAAGCATGGTCTTTCCAGCAGCCTTATTGGAATGTGTTTTAGTTTGATTAATCTCGTTTCAGTTTTTATCTCACCATTTATCGGCCAATTGGTGAGGCTACTCAAACTACTTATTAATAATCTTAAGTTTTTAAACCTAAATAGTTCATAGAGAATTATAAAATATATATAGGGTGAGAGTACCTAATTGTGGCCATCCTCTAATTGTGTAATGCTCTATTTACGGCCACAATTAGGCACTCTCACCCTACATTACAATAATTAAAATTAAATAATAATAACATAAATTATATTACATTTGAATTTGGAATGTTACCCCTTTATCAAGTGGCTCTGCTGTGGAATCGGAAAGTGCAAGTGTTTAAATCTAAGACACGTGACGACGTGACCAAAAACATACGACACTGAATGCTCCACTTTCCAGTTTAAATCAACATTTAAAACAATATAATTTTGATTTTTTAAATTTACCTGATCAATGTCATTATTACTTTATTTCTAGATTGCAGCCATTGGACCCAAAATAGCGATAATTTATGGAACCCTTTTAAATGGGGCGTTCAGCATTTTGTTTGGGTAATCAGGGAAAACTACTATAATTTAAAGTCGTAACTTATACTGCTGGCTGCTAACATTTTAAAATTCCATTTTATAATTACCGTATATCTTATGATACCTACTTTTGTAAATACCTACTTTGTAAAAACTTAACAATGTTGTATGGGCTGACACCAAATCGACACAATGAATAAATTATTATTATTATTATTATATCTTATGATACTACGCGAGTCCCTAATAGTGCGCAGGTCTCCAATAGTGCGCGAGGGATAGGCGTCTTAGAATGAATAGAAGGCTGGTTTCTAATAGTACCTGCGTCTCCAGTAGTACGCGGGGTATGAGTTCACATATTCAGGCATATAGGGAGATCATTGAATTTTTGTTTAGTTTGTATCTCATGTTGGAATGTATTTTCCAACTGGTAAACACGTTTATTCGGTAATAAATCTGATTTTTTGACGTTTTATCTCCGAATTTTTGTTTTCCAAATTTTAAGAAAGCTTGATAACTTCCACGTTGAGTAGTAAACCGGGTTTCTTTTGCGTACTATTAGAAGAAATACGATAGGGATTTGAAAACTTGAATACAAACAGGACTTACCTAAGACCTAAAGGTACGTTTAATTTTCATGTCACGTTCAGAACAGGTTGCTTGAAGACGTGGAGTCTACCAAATGGTACGCTGCAGGAAGCTTCATTTGTATGGGATTAGGATCACTTGGTGAGGCAGCTATCTCCACTGCAACCCTAACATACATTGCAAAAATGTTCCCGGATAACATGAGTCTTGTTATGGTTAGTAGCAAATTATTGTTATTTCACAAATCATTTGATTTCTTTGTCAAGTAAACATTTAATAATAATTATTATAGTTACTGTAACAAGTAAACATGCTGACATAGTTCCTCGGAAATTTGCCAACGATAATGAAAACAGTACTTTTTGACCTTGTGTATGTATCTTTTGGGTATGATATTATGCACGCTCACAGATTCTCACCAGACAATCATTGGAGCAGGCCGTTACCGACCCATTTCCTTCCCAACTAGAAAATTTAATTTAAGGAATTCACCTGGGACATACCCAATAAGTGGTATACAGATTTCAAATTTTATTAGATCCGATTACGATGCCTGTTAAAGACTTCACAGGGCTGTAAACATTGAAAAAATCGAATTTTGTGAACTTTGGCGGATAATAATTGTGAACAAACCGTGAAAAACGCACTCGAATTATTACTGTCTGTTCTGACTAGCTAAAAGGTCCGTGGGTACTTGTTTTATCAGCGTTTTTAAATGTTCGAGGAATTATGTCAGGATAATTGCGATGTCAGTTGTAATAAGAAACTAATTTCTTACTTCCGATTTTCTAGGGCATGACTGAGGCTTACATTGCTATTGCAGAGATAATTGCTTTTCTATCTGGAGGCGTTTTGCACGACGTTATAACAGCATACTATATCTTTACTTAAAATGACAGATACTACATTACTTACTTTAAGCTACTTTATGTTTCCGATTAAATTGCATAATCCACTTTTATTTTTGCTGCCTGGTTCACTGTTCGGTGGCGAACCCAAGTTTGTGCAAAAGACGAAAATATGAGACTCCAGGTCGTAAAGCTTTTGTCCCAAATTCCGTGATGGTAGGTAGGTGCAAAAAATCCTAGAATTACGATGCTTCTAAATCTGGATTTATGCAGTAGAAAGGCTGATGGAAATATTGGTAATAATTTCCCCAGTGGACTCAGACGCGAGAAACTAACAACTTCTACAAAATAATAAATGATTTATTTATAAAGACAGTTGAAAGTAACTAACAAGTATAATTTACAAAGGCTGTGGTAAAAAGATACAGAGATTTCGAGGATCAGTTTTAAGTCTGGATCGTTCGAAGTTTGAAGACAGAGTCAGTGGGTTGGTTGTTGAGTAGGTTATTTTATATAATAATTTAATACACTGTAGGATGGGAGTCCACGTGGACTCCGGTATTTAGTTAATGTTAAAATGATTGAGAAACAGAAATTTGATTTAGGTTTCAAATCGCAGCACAATGGAAAGCTTGAGTTCAAGAAGACACTGACTGGTCAGGGATGCGAAGAATGCACTGATTTGAATTATTAGAAGGTTGAGATATTGGAAGTAGATCTGGATCTGAATTGCTGAATAGAAGAAGGAAGTCGATGCGACTTCATTTACATTTGAATTCAAAGAATGAGGAAAGTAATGTTAATGGATTTTGTACGTAAATTAATTACAGATAGTGGCCTCGACCGGGATCGAGGCCTTGGACTAATATTAACATCTAACGGGACATTAAATATGACTAATAAAATGCTGGCATTTCAACTTTACAATTGTAAAGTTGAACGAACGGTTAAACTAGCCAAAATTACAATTTATATAATATTCTTCGGTTCAATACCGAACATACTCCCCGGGTTGAACTAATACATATTAGTTCAAAACAAATAACGCATTAAATACCAGTAATACTATTGATTAACTACACATAATTAAAGGTTATCACATAATTGGAAGCATTAACGTACCCAAAATGAATAAAGTACATTATAGGATGAGAAAAACTGGTAACATGCGAAAAATACATGTATAATAACATATTAAAATAAGATGAATGAAAGTAACCAAAACTTAATTTCTGGAAATAGAATAAACTGAAGCTTTATGAATATCTTCATGCTTAGGACACTGGTGTTCACTTTTCACAAACACAAAGCACTTTTATTCACTTTTTTCTTTGGTGATAGCTTCGGTATTTTGAAACACAGTGTCGACGGGTAATGGGGATATTTTTGAAATGGGGCGTTGAAAGGATTTCGTAGCACTGGTGGCTAAGGTGACCACTCGAACTTTTCCGTCCGCTCCGGGATGAAGTTTTGCAACTCGAGCAGTTATCCATCCAGATGGGGGAAGGTTGTCTTCTTTGACGAGTACCAAGTCGTCCACTTTGATGTTGGGTTGAGGGGTTGCCCACTTTGGACGGTGCTGGAGCCGATTTAAGTATTCGGAAGACCACCGTTTCCAGAAATGCTGAAGCATCTGCTGTTGACGCTGCCACCGGCTGAGGGTGTTGAGGCGGAGCTCTGTGTAGTCAGGTTCCGGAATCGCAGTGAGTGGAGTCCCGATGAGGAAATGCCCAGGTGTTAAAGCGATGTATTCGTCAGGATTGGGAGAGGCGGCGGTGATGGGCCGAGAGTTGAGGCAAGCTTCGATTTGACACAGCAGTGTGTTGAATTCTTCGTAGGTCAACTTGCCTGACTCTGTGACCCGACTCAGGTGAGTCTTAAAAGACTTTACCTCCGCTTCCCAGACGCCACCAAAATAAGGAGCACTCGGTGGGTTGAACTTCCATTCAATGTTGTCTTCAGTTAAATACTGAATTACCTCCTGGGAGCTGCAGAGCAAAAGAAACTTTTTTAATTCTTTGTTGGCACCAACAAAATTAGTGCCATTATCGCTGGCGATAGAAACAGGTTTGCCACGCCGAGAAACAAAACGCTTGAGAGCACCGATGAATGTTTCAGAGGAGGCATCGGAAACTGCTTCAAGATGAACAGCCCTGGTAGCCATGCAGGTAAAAAGAGCCACCCAGCATTTTATTGTACCCTGACCCCGTCCAGCACGATTAAGTATTTGGAACGGACCAGCGTAATCCACTCCAGAGTGTAAAAATCCCCGGGATGGTGTGACACGAGAAGCGGGTAAGTTCCCCATGACTTGATGAGCAGACACAGCACGGTGGCGATGACAAGGAATGCATCGTCTCACGAATTGACGGATGACGTCTCTGCCACAAGGAATCCAGTATTTTTCTTGAATAGCTGCCAGTAGCAATTGAGGGCCAGCATGAAGATTCTTTTCGTGGTAGAAAAGGATTATGACCTGGGTCAGATGGTGTCGTTTTGGCAGTAGAATTGGATGTTTTTGATCCGTAGTCACTAAAGCCTTTTGAATTCGTCCACCAACACGTAAGATTCCGTTCTGGTCTAGAAAGGGAAACAAATTCATAATTTTACTGTTATGAGGCAGAGGCATATTTTTACGTAGAGCTTGGATTTCTGCATGAAATGTTTCAGCTTGAACCAGTTGTATCCAAACGTTTTCAGCACAAAGCAGCTCCAATGTTGTGAGAAATCCAGATTTTCGTAGTTTTGGATGGAAATAGTTGAAGATGAAGCGTTGACAATAGGCAGTAATTCTTTTGATATGAGACCAGTTGGAGGATTTGTAGAGAAGTGACTGGTCACCCACACCCACATTACAAAGAATTGTCTTCGTTTTGGATTCTTTATTTATTTTAAGTTCCTCACTACTGCTGGCAGTTACTAAATTTTCAGTCAAAACCTTTTCTTGAACTAGTTTATTGTCACGGAGCCAGATTGGTCCGTGCCACCAAAGTTGATGCCCAGGCAGCTGAGAAGGACGAATGCCACGGGAGGCGATGTCTGCGGGATTTTCGGAGCCACGTACATGATGCCATTGGTTGGGAGGAATTAGTTCTTGAATTTGACTGACTCTGTTGGCTACGAAAATCATCCACTTAGAGGGACAACCGTTGATCCAGGCCAGCGTGATGGTAGAGTCAGTCCAGCCATAACAATCACTACTGTTTATTTTCATTGCACGACTGGTCGTATCCATTAGTTTGGCTAATAAAAGAGCTCCACACAATTCCAGTCGAGCCACTGTTAAAGTTTTGGTTGGAGCCACTCGTGATTTTGATGTCACTAAATGTACCAGTACATTTCCTTCGGTGTCGACGGTGCGGAGGTAGATTACAGCGGCGTATGCCTTTTCGGACGCATCTGAGAAACCATGAAGTTGGAGACTGACTGGTTGAGGTGGGATGATGCAACGTGGAATCTGGAGAGTCTCCAGAGACTTGAGTTCTGCATAGACGGAATTCCATTGAGCTTGAATACCTTCTGGAAGAACGGCATCCCAATCAATCTTGAGTAGCCAAAGTTCCTGCAGAATAATTTTTCCAATAATAATGACGGGAGCCAGCCAGCCGATGGGGTCGAATAGACGAGCAATAGCAGATAACAGCTGGCGTTTAGTTGAAATGACTTTATTGTTAACTGTAACAACAAAGGAGAAGTTGTCTGATGCGGGAAACCACACAATTCCAAGGGCTTTAATGGAATCATCCTCGTCCAGACGAAAAGGCACTTTTGTTTCGCGTAAACTTTCTGGTAAAGATGTTAGGAGCTCTGGACAATTCGACGACCATTTTCGGAGCTCAAAACAGGCAGTAGCTAACAGTCTTAATAGTTGAGACTGAAGCTCCAGAGCTCGTAGTACTGTGGACTCCCCAGACAACACATCGTCCATGTAAAAATTAGTAAGGACGACTGGAGCTGCCAATGGAAATTTTGTTTCTTCTTCCTTGGCACATTGTTGCAAGCACTTGACGGCTTGGTAGGAGGCAGATGCCGTCCCATAGGTTACGGTACGTAGGCGGTAGATCTGTATAGGAAGATCTGGATCTTCACGCCAAACAATACGTTGAAAATCAGAATCTGGCTGGTCAATATTTATTTGACGGTACATTTTTGCTATGTCGGCCGTCAGAGCAATTTGGTGGGTTCGAAAGCGTACAATGTGAATGACAAGATCTTCTTGAAGCTTAGGACCTACCATTAGATTTTCATTTAAAGAAACACCTGTAGAAGTCTTGGCAGAAGCATCAAACACGATGCGGGTACTGGTTGTAGAGCTGGCTTCTTTGAAGACGGGGTGATGAGGGATGTAGTTGACCTTATCAGTTGATTTTTGTATTTCAGGTTCTGGAACCAATTCCATATGGCCACTTGCTATAAGTTCCTTCATCACTGAACAATATTTTTCTTTGAGGTCTGGGTCCTTCTTCATTTTGCGCTCCTGTTGATGGAAGCGTTGAATAGCTATGGGCAAGGAGTCCCCCAGGGGTTTGGAAGTAGCTTTAAATGGCAATTGAACAGTGAAACGGCCAGTTGAATCTCTGGAGAATGTTGAGAGGAAATGCTTTTCTGCTTCTCTCTCTTCACTTGTGTAGATTGATGAAGTGGGGACTGACTCGAGTTCCCAGAACTTTTGAAGTGTATTATTTATGTCAACAGTCGCTGTGTTGCACTGTATTTCTGTAGTACTGCTGCTGGGGATAGGGCCAGAAAGTACCCATCCGAGGTAGGAGTTTTGAGCGATAGGGAAACCGGGCGGTCCAGACTTCCTTCCATTCTTCATTATTGAAGCCAGAATATCGGCGCCAATTAATATATCAATGGCACCTGGGTTGTAGAATTGGGGATCGGCAAGATGAATGTTTTTGATGGCTGGCCACGTTGACGCACACTTTCTTAGAGGTAGGTCCCTGGTGACACTGGGGAGCACATACGCGTTCATCTCACCAACAAAATTGTTTTCTATTCGGGATGTGAATTTTAATTCCACTTGATGTTTCGTTGAAATGCAGCCAGCTGCTCCGATGCCCGTGATGTTTACTGACACATTCTTCCGGGGGAGACGTAGCCGTTGCACAAGTCGTTCTGTCACCATGCTGGCATGGCAACCGCTGTCGAGTAGAGCACGACAGACGTGAGGATGACCAGTCCGGTCATAAACATTTAGGAGGGCAGTGGAGAGCAATATTTGTTGGTTATTGTTCACTGTACCTTGATTTCCAGAAATATTTTCATTTGTCGCTTCTGGTGGAGGAGTCTGCTTCTCGAAATGGAGCAAGGTATGATGAGGTTTTCGGCAGTGCTGGCACTTAAATTTACTTTTGCAGCTCTCGTAACTGTGTCCTTTTTTAAAACAGTTGAGACACAAAACAAGTTTTTTCACCCAGTCCAGACGCTGAGACACTGAGAGTTTGAGAAGTTTTTCACATTTATTTGAGAAATGCTCGCCGTCACAAAATACACACTTTATGATTCTGTTTTCTGTAACACCAGTGTTTGCTGCTACATTCTTCGGTTTGTGGTTTTGATTAGACTTGGCATTACTGTTATTCGACTTACTGGGTCCAGACCCTAAGGCACGGGCTCTCGTTCGGAGATATTCGATGGTCTCTTTTAAAGTTGGGAGGGTGGTGGAATTGAAATGCAGTTCCCAATCTTGTCTGGACTCCTGAGTCAGTCGTTCCAGTATGATGTGTGTAAACACTAAATCCCAGTGTTCCACAGGTTCTTGTAGTACTTTAAGGGAAAGGGAGCACTCTTGAGTTTGATCGAGAAGTTTAGTTAACTGTTGGGAGTTGTCACTCGTCATGTTTGATTGTCGGGTGAGGATTTGCATTTGATAAAAAGCAAGTTGCCGAGAATTTTGGTAGCGATCAACCAACGTCTGCCACGCCGGGGCGTAATTTTCATCCGTGGGTTGAAATGATTTCAGCAAATTCGCCGGTTCCCGCTCCAGATGCGATTTCAAGTATTGAAGCTTCTGAGCATCGCTTAGTCGACTGGCAGCAATTGTAGCTTCGAATAAATCCTTAAATGAAACCCAGTCATTAAGGTTTCCACTGAATTTGGGAAGCTCCAGAGCTGGGAGCTTTATTTCCATTGCAGTTGGTTTTGGAGGAAGAACTGGCAAGTCGTTGATGATTTTTTGTGCACGACCCTGAAGTATTGCAAGCCGGTCAAATTCCTTGACAAAAGCATCTTCGTTATTTCGGAGCTCCGTCGGGTCGGTGCGTGTGTGTAAATAAGGACTTCTGATTCTTCCAGCTCGTTATTGTATCGTCTTAAATTGGTGATGTAAACTCTTACAGTTTCTGGTAACAACGCCACATGATCGTTACCTTCAGATGCATGTTTATTCAACGCAGTCTGGATTGCTTTTAGTCGACTACTAATTGAGTTGCGCTTGGAAACAGCCTCAGTTACAATGGCAGCACTCATTATTTTCCTGGATCTGGGAGATGTAAAATTTATATATTTCATAAACTTCGAAGTTCTGGAACTAAATACGAATAATTTACACCAGTGTATATAGTGAGAATTATTTAGTTCACAGTTAGTTGTTTGAAGTACAAAAACAAAGTAAGCAGTAAATAGTAGAAACCTGGGGTAAGTTGAACTTTGCGATTTCTAATTTTTTACGAGAAAAAAAACACTTAGACACAAATTGGTTTCGAATAAATGTCCACACTAGCTTCCGGTTATTGACATCCGGTTCGAAGGACCATGTTCGGTGGCGAACCCAAGTTTGTGCAAAAGACGAAAATATGAGACTCCAGGTCGTAAAGCTTTTGTCCCAAATTCCGTGATGGTAGGTAGGTGCAAAAAATCCTAGAATTACGATGCTTCTAAATCTGGATTTATGCAGTAGAAAGGCTGATGGAAATATTGGTAATAATTTCCCCAGTGGACTCAGACGCGAGAAACTAACAACTTCTACAAAATAATAAATGATTTATTTATAAAGACAGTTGAAAGTAACTAACAAGTATAATTTACAAAGGCTGTGGTAAAAAGATACAGAGATTTCGAGGATCAGTTTTAAGTCTGGATCGTTCGAAGTTTGAAGACAGAGTCAGTGGGTTGGTTGTTGAGTAGGTTATTTTATATAATAATTTAATACACTGTAGGATGGGAGTCCACGTGGACTCCGGTATTTAGTTAATGTTAAAATGATTGAGAAACAGAAATTTGATTTAGGTTTCAAATCGCAGCACAATGGAAAGCTTGAGTTCAAGAAGACACTGACTGGTCAGGGATGCGAAGAATGCACTGATTTGAATTATTAGAAGGTTGAGATATTGGAAGTAGATCTGGATCTGAATTGCTGAATAGAAGAAGGAAGTCGATGCGACTTCATTTACATTTGAATTCAAAGAATGAGGAAAGTAATGTTAATGGATTTTGTACGTAAATTAATTACAGATAGTGGCCTCGACCGGGATCGAGGCCTTGGACTAATATTAACATCTAACGGGACATTAAATATGACTAATAAAATGCTGGCATTTCAACTTTACAATTGTAAAGTTGAACGAACGGTTAAACTAGCCAAAATTACAATTTATATAATATTCTTCGGTTCAATACCGAACATTCACAGATTGGTGGTTTTAAGCTTCCCTTCATATTATTTGGAGCGTTGCATTTGCTTGTAATTCCCCTTGATATGGTACTTCTACCACCAGATAACAAAGTTACGAAAGAAATTGTTCAGGTAGAAGCAGGAGCCAATAATTCTCTACCACAAGAAACTCACTACAATTCACTTGAAAGTAAGAAGGAAGGCACAATAGTAAAAACTACAAATGAACACAGTGGGGACGAAAATACACTGGCATTACAGCCACCTTTAGAATTAAATTTAAGTTCAAAATCAGTAGAAGATTTAGGGAAGGAGAAAAGTCAGCACTTGACATCAGAGGTAGACGTTCCACCCACACTGAAAAATGGAAAGAAAATCCCAGACCAACTTAGACTATGGCATTTGGTACTTATTCCAAGAGCCATGCTCATGGCTCTAGTGTTTCTGGTTACGGGCATTTCCTGGTCTTTCTTTGGGACCACGTTTGAGCCTCATCTATCGCCTGTAATCATAAATTCTGGAAACATTTCTTTCATTGTCCTTTTTTTATTTTTAAGTTTCAATTTCAGTCTACTTAATAGCTTAATAACGTAGCTTTTTATATTTATATTATTATTCCATCAAATATTATGTAGCTTAAACTAACAAAGACGGAGACGAATTTAATGTTCCTACTGTCGTCCGTTGTATATGGATTATTCAGTCCTTTGTGGGGATGTGTTGCAGACAGGATGAAAAATAAATCATGGATCCTCATGTCTTCCGGACTAACACTGGCCGGTATTGCATTCTGCTTCTTAGGGCCTCTACCCTTTCTTGGATTGCAAAAGTTGGTTTTATAAAACAATTTATTGGAACATAATACGTTTGAAACTATAAGTGATTGGGTTTCTTTGAAAATGCATGCCCAACTTCGGTAAGTCATGCCCAAGTGACTTTGGTAAGTCATGCCCAATGTGACTTTGGTAAGTCATGCTAATAGTTTATTACAATTTATTCAACTCGAATTTAAAATTCACATTTTATAATGTTCTGCACTGGGGCATGACTTTACCGAAATCTCGGCATGACTTACTGAAGCCAAATTGGGCATGACTTGCCGAAGTCAAATCGGGCATGACTTATTAAAGAGCAGCTCACTGATTTAGCTATAATAAAAGTAAGTGCATTAGCTATTAAATGACTAACTGAACACTTTTAGTACAGTCTGGCAGAACATTATTTGTTTGGGAGTCCTCACAGCTGCATTGGCTGCAGTTGAAGTTCCCGCTTGTGCAGCCACAATTTTGTATACTATGTAAAGTCCTCACATTTTTGTAGCATTGAAATCATTTTAATGTAATAACTTTGGGGGTTGTTTTAATTTTGTTTTTAAAATTTATCGAAAGTGAAGTACATGTATGTTGTATATTCAGTGAGGCAGGTCACGAGGATAGCTTTGGAACGTTCGCCATTGTCTGCAGTTTAATCTCGACAATGTTCTCTGCTGGGTAAGTCGTCTACATATTTCCATATAAGGAGTACACTCCAAATTTCAAATCTAGTTTTATCTCCGTTTCCTTTAAATTGTTAGGGCGCCTAATTGTGGCCTTGGCCCTAGAGGTGGTCAGTAGCTCTGTATAATAAACTAAACTCGTATTTTTATTTGCAAATTTTCCAAGTTAAATCTAAGGATTCAGCGAAACTTTCAGTTTCAAAAGTGTGTAATCAACACGAATTTACGAAGTCCCCCAAAATTAGGACCGGGCCATAATTAGGGACGCCCATAGTATATTATAAAAAATGACTATGAACTGAATACGTAACACAATAATACTTGCTAACAGCGCTGCAATTGGTTCATTTGCTGGAGGTTACCTTCTTGAATATTTTGGCTATCCCATCAGTGCGGCTCTCTGTGGCAGTGTCTGCTTTGTTTCGGTACATTTGAATATTACAGATCATTTACATTAAAATGTTGTTGTAAAGACCCATCTTGTTGCAAAAATAGCGTACTTTTAACATTATTGAAAGTTATTTTAATTGTAAGGTGTTATTGCTATTTTTGTAATATTTTTGTGTAGGGAATTTGTATATTTTGTTACTTCATTTTCCTCCATTTAAACCACCCAACGGGTCGTCTGGATCTGGAGTTTGCATCGGAATCAGGTGGAATTATTGGATGTAAAAGAGATGGCACTGGCGGAAGCATACGACTGACCAAACTAGTGAGTAATCATTGCAATACTCCCGCTCTTCAGGATCCCTGTTCAAAACCTCAATGCTGATTCAAGTCAGTCTAAATCTGAAAATACCCAGAATATTAAAGCAAATCTATACTAACACTAACTGTAAGCCCAAGCCAATTGCTTATGCGTCGAACTTTCCAAAACTTTGACGATGCCTCTCACATTTGAATTTTAATATCGCCAGGGTAGAATCAAAACGGTCCATATCCAATATAATCTAGAAATAAGATGAGCTTCTAGGACAAAATTAGGGTTGCCAGACGTCCCAATTTAGGGGGGACTGTCCCGATTTGAGCATCAATGTCCCGTGTCCCGCCTAGGTCCTAGTCGGGACGTGAATTGTCCCGATTTCGGCATGATCGCAGTTTGGCCCGCGAATAATGCAATTTTTCACAGATTGAAAATGAAATAACTAATTTTTTCAACTCGATTTTAGTTTTATTATTGCAGTTGCACAAAATCTTGTGTTTATGTGTGCTCTATTTACGAGAAAAAAAGTTGCGCACTACTTGCACACTTGCCATGTAGTGTTTAGATTCAAGGTAATAAAGAGTTAGCTTTAAGTATGAGTGAGTCTAGTCGGTAATCGGAAATAGTACTTGCGCAGAATTAGGAGTTTATAGATTTTAGAACTAGACGATTTGACTATTGTGAACATTAAACATTTTCAAAAAATGTTCATTTATGAACAATTATTGTGAAATTATCAGCGAAATAACCTGATAATTGAGCACGTCAAATCAGAATTGCAAGTAATTACTAACTTAAAGTGCATCGAAATGTTTTAAGAGTTGCCTGTCGAGGCTGTCGAAATAGGAAATTGTTACGTGAAGCACGGTCATACAAGCAATGTAAAAATATATGTTAAATTTGATTCCAATGATACATCGCTATTTTGTGTAAAAATTGTGTATAATAATATTTTTATATTTTAGCTATTAGAACTAGAAGTATTAATTCAAAAACTAAGTGTAAAACACATGGTATTTAAGAAGACACACATATTACTACGTCAATTGATACTATGGGTGGCTGGGTTTGACGCAGAATGTTAAAGCTACCGCTTACTTAATGGTTCATAGTGGCAGTGGCTGCAGAAGGTCAATTTTCCAGAGGGGATAAGCCTATGTTAAGCATAGGTACATAATAAAGTATGTACCGATTTGTTAACATTAGTAATTTAAGATTTAAGACCATGTCCCCCCCCGGTACCTTAGCCTCAGCATAGCGGGTGGTAATGTGGCGAAATTGCAAGAATTTTGATGACGTATTATGAGTCACTTTAATTTAATGGTAGTTTGTGAAGTGTCCCGATTTCGAGCTTTTAAAATCGGGCAACCCTAGACAAAATCACAAACTAAATGACATAGGTTAGCCACATGTTAATTACGAGTTATAAAAAGTGCACAATGTTCTATTGACATGTTTTTGAAAAGTGCAAAAAGTTCTATTGACATGTTTGTGAAAATTGCAAAACGTTCTATTGACATATTTTTGAAAAGTGCAAAATGTTCTATTGACATGTTTTTGAAAAGTGCAAAATGTGCTATTGACATGTTTTTTAACAGTGCAAAACTTTCTATTGACATGATTCTGAAAATTGCAAAACGTTCTATTGACATGTTTTTGAAAAGTGCAAAAAGTTCTATTGACATGTTTGTGAAAAGTGCAAAACGTTCTATTGAAATGTTTTAGAAAAGTGCAAAACTTTCTATTGACATGATTCTGAAAATTGCAAAACGTTCTATTGACATGTTTTTGAAAAGTGCAAAATGTTCTATTGACATGTTTTTGAAAAGTGCAAAACGATCTATTGACATGTTTTTCAAAAGTGCAAAACGATCTATTGACATGTTTTTCAAAAGTGCAAAATGTTCTGTTGACATGTTTTTCAAAAGTGCAAAACGATCTATTGACATGTTTTTGAAAAGTGCAAAACGTTCTATTATTTACATGTACAAATAATTTTATAATAAGTAAACGCAGAGCTTGATTGATTCTTCATGACAATCAATAAAACTTTAATAATCAATGACTGTAGAGCTTTTAGTTAGAGTAACTGTATTTTTCATGGACGCAACTCAAAACACTCTTGTTTCTTTCCTGATGCAGTTAGCGATGTTCAATATTATGTGAAAATGAAAAAAATGAAATGCTCAAATACACGAGAATTTTCCACAAAAGACACTTTTTATTAATCTTCCGTTTTTATTCCTACTCCATTATCATTACAATATAGGTCAAAGGACATAGTAAATAACAATAAAATGCCTTATATATATATTCTTATATATTATTCTATTATTTATTTAATATAATTATTACATAATGTATATTACTTAAATCTTAGTTACTTATACTTTCCTCAATTTATACTCTACTTCATCTCACAATTTGTTTTAAGAGCTTAATTATTATTATACGTTTTTATTTCTTAACTTTATTTTACGTTATATCTGAATTCTGAGTAATTACCATACCACCTAATCACATTCATGAACATCCTTAATCCTTAACATACAATTTATACTCAATACTTTATTTTTCATTCCTTCAAAAACAAATTAATAATGATACCATTATTTTTAATTTTTGAATGTAGCTGCTTTATTTACTATTTTTATTAAAATTTTCATAATACAAACAATGTATTCTTCATTCAAGCTTTAGTAATTTGAATTATACGAAATTAGTTTTTATTCCCATTTTTTTTTATTGTAAGCTTAAAATTTTGCAGTGTTTCCATAACCGTACTTAGATAATACGTTTTTTGCAACTTCCTAATTATAAATTACGATCATAATTACGATATCCCTACTTAACGTTAGTTACGCCAGTAAGAACCTAACATACGCAGTAAATAGTATATTCATGTAATCACTTTCGACAGTTTTGACAGCTTAAAAAGAATGTTTCACCAACGTAGCAGAATTATACAAGTAATAAAAGATAGAGATGTAGGTTTGCTACTTGCTCCTACTGCAATTTTATAGACATTACAATAATTAGTAATAAGGTATGCTAATTACCTACCTTTATTTTATTGCTCAAACTGAACCATATAAATTACTATTAAACTTAAATTTTAAATTGAAAACAATACCCATAGTATAATTGTAATAGGTACTTAATGATAGAGCCGGATTTGATTTGATTCTACGGCCTGATTCTCTCGTCAGTGTCTGATTTCAATTATTAAAATAAACTAGGAACTAAACTAACGATAAGTATACATACCTAATTGATTATAACATTATTAAATCCGATAAAACCTGGAGTCATAGTCACTAAAACAATTAACTCAATATTTTTTTTAATTAAGTGATTTTGATATTAAATGTACTTATCTACCTACTGTACATAATGTAGATCGCTGCTGATGCTTCGTACCTTGTAGTAGTAGTATGGTAGTGGTATATCTGTAGTACTCATCTGATAGCTATGACGCAAAATTCAAAAATGTTTGAAAATTTCCCCCATTTAAAAATATTGTCAAAATCAAAAATTCCTAAAATAACTAAAGTCTGAAATTAATTATTAATATATTATTATTAAAATACATCATTTGGTACTTATTCACAATGTCCAACTCACACATGTACATGATATATAACTAACGTACACAGGATAACGATTTACCTATAAAATCACAAAACCGTACGTATTATCATTGTTAATTAAACATAATAATAGCCATTTAAAAGTAAATAGTAATTAATATTAATCTGTAAATTATGATTTAAAAATTTAAAAACATCGTTTGAGAACTTATAGTTGATGTTTTTATTAATAATTAATAGTATTATATTTCAAAATAATATACTGCATAAAATTATTACCACAAAAAAGAAACAACAACTATCTCCAAAACTGTCATTAACATCTCTACTGCTGGTCTATATTTTTAAAAAAATTGAACATTAATGTAACCACAAATTGGACTATCTTTAAACTCAAAATCATCACAAAAACGCATTAAAAACCATTTTGTTTTACTGTTACATCGAATCGTGGCTTCTTCACAACAAAGATTTCCTTTGTCGGCTCACGGTATCCGACGATCCGATGTAATTATATCGTAGTGGCTTAATTAACTTGAAAATAGATCATACTAAATATTGTGAACTACCTACACTAAAAAAGAAAGAAAATTAAATTGTTTGAAACAACTATGTATATGTGATAAAAATTATTACGATGCTTTAAATATCACCATTATTATTCCTCCTCATTTTCAGTCTACCTGCCGTGTGTCCTTTGCTATACTATCCATACTTCATAAAAAGCATGCGTTATATCCTTCAATTTAAAAAACAAATCTAGCAAAAACAAAATTTAATTTCATACTTTCGAGCAAATAAATTCGGATTCTCTTAATTGAACATAAAGGTCGGGTATAACCGTTTGTGTAGGTATTCTGATTTGTTTTTACAGCTGATTTTAAAGCAAGCATTTTTAAAGTATCATAATTTCTATTTATTTAAAAATCTAAAAAAAAAACTATTGCATTTAAGCTTAAGTATTTACATTAAACTGTAGATGAAATTGAGCAGCCTTTCTTTAGTATGTAATTTATTAGTTAGCAGCTTTTATTGAAAATTGGAACATACACAATTTCTTTGAATTCTCTTACATCTGTACAATAATAATTCATAATCTGAAACTGAAAAATAAAATCTGAGTGTGAATATTTTATTTAAGTAAAAATAAAATAAGCAAATATAGCTGAATATTTTAGTTTTATCCATAGTTGGAAATTCTGCAGAAAAAAAAATTATTGGAGACTAAAGTGTTCGTTAGATTACTTCATTATGAATTATTTTTACCTATGTCGCACGTTTTTGCATAAAATAAAATAAAAATTGTATAGCTCAAGAGATCAATCTATATTCTTAATTTAGTGTCTACTATAATTACATGTAGTGTAAAATACATGTATCTATATTACATCTACTTATTAATTCAGTTAACATTTGACCGGGCTCAACTTTTCTCAAAACGACTCATACTTAAATCATCTGTAACGTCCACAATCAAAATATGACAGATATTATTATGTAACAAAAAGACCAACAAATACCTATATACTATATACCTACTTACTTTTAACATACAACTAAGAAATACAAGCATATATACCTATACCAATACTTCTTCGAAATTCAAATTTAAAATAAAGAGGAAGCCTATACATTAAATGAAGTATTATAAAATTGTGCCCGTATGTACAACACAGCACTGGCTCTGGCTCTGCTGGCGCTCAACGTATTTGAATACAAAATCCCATTGGAAATGATTTTAAGTAACGACATTCTACTGATAATACAAACACGATTCACGGCTGATATTAGCTATATGTATTTTGAAATCTAAATACAAAAATGGGAGTAAGACTATTTACTTACAATTAGCAATAATTATTGAACGCGCTTAACTACCCTATATACTTTGTAAGGAATTTATACACTTGAAACTATTCGTCGTCGTAGTCCTAAAACTTTTACCATTACAAACTACAGACTTTAGTTATAGTTCTAACTATAACGATAAGTTCAACAGCGCAACAAAAAACATATTCACCTTAACAAATAGCATGGTACTAATTAATCTTATTAAAAGTATTTTTACCTATGTATTTACATTTGTATAGAGAGAAAGTAAAACTGTATTTACAACTGACCCTACTATAAAACGCTTCATATTTTTAGACAGTAAGATATAAATACAATACTATCATTTTCTTATTAACTATACCATTAAAGTTAAATCCTCATAAACTTTCGTATCTGTGTGATTTTGTAAACTACGTTATATTATGTACGTGCATAAACTTACTATTTTAGTTATTTTTTTCAATACTCTTAATCGAGCTTGTAATATAATCTGTACAGTTGTAGTTTGCATAGTATAGTATATACCATAGTTATACTCTATGATTTGGTATTAATCTGAATTTTACGGCTATAAATATGCAGTACAGAACACACAGAATTATATTACAAGCTTAAAACTTAACAAATGTATGTAGCAGGTATAGCATTTTTGTATTTCTATACATACATTTTTTTTCGATTTTTCGATTTTGATTTGAAACTATATGTTCAAAATTACCTCTACGTAAAAAAATCTTTTATATCGCATCGCTCTAATTGTATCTTTTTTTTTAAATTTTAATTTTATAGTAAAAACTGACACACACAGTAGATTTAACCTTAAAGTCGTATATATACTTATAGTACAATGAACTTAAACAATAACAGGGAATGATCACGAACTGGTTTGGTTTTTGGTATGGTTTAAATTCTTTGAATATAGAATATACAAAACATTACTATGACATTACTAACAATATTATTACCTACATACTTAAGTATTTACTTTAGAAATCCTGCTTTTTTATTACTACAGAAATAGTGTTAGAAAATATACAAGTAAAATTGGTTGCGCGTATAATTTTACATAGCGGAAAGAATTTAACTACTGTTGAAATGAAGCAACTCGTAAAAAACCAATTAAAACCGTTACATAAGCCCCTGCCTGTCAGTGTTTATCCTACTTTACAAGAAAGAATCCATAATGTCATTTAAGTAAATATCAGTTGCTCAAAAAAAACATTACACATGGTTACGGTAACGGTAACGTTTATATACGATTCCTAGTGTGATAGTGAGTTGTTCCATAGTACAATTTTCCCCTCAGTTTTTAGAATTTTGTTGCTACGCACTCAGTAAACGAGCTTAAAATTAAATTAATCTAAGCAATAAAATAGACCTTCTACAAAACATTTAAAACTCCCTTACAATACAAGTCCTTCGTTTAGTATTAACTTATCTACTTACAAATATGCCTATAGGTACTTATGTACACAATTTAAATATCAACTATTTAAATTGCTATATACTACGTACTAATTTGGTGATTAGAATTGGAATTATTCGAGCAATAATATATTTAAGTAATTATTATCTCTGTACAAGAACTTTTTACATCCTTTGTTTTATTATATCTTTATACTTACACATAGGCTTGCGAACAAAAAAATTAAGTTTTGTGAGACAAAAAAATCATAGAGCTTAATGAGTACCTAGATATAGACTGTACTTTACCTAACTTTATCAGCATAGCTAATAAGCTTGTATTAAAATTAGCATACTATTAAAAATTCCATTTCTTCAAAATTCTATACCTACCTAATTAAAATTCTACTTTTTATGATATATATTTAGCGCCTATTATTATGTGCATAGTACTGAATCACCCTTTAACCCTATTTCTTCTATAATATAATTTAATTACATCTTGATTATTTAACACTTACAATAGTATATAGTAAATTAGCAATAGTTGGTATTATAGCTTAATAACAAAGCTATCTACTTACACATTTCATTTATTAATTCTTGTTGTTCATAATATTTTACCTTAATTATATCTATTTACTTACGATTAGTTGAAAGCAATTTATTTGTATAATAAAAACGAAAATCTTGGAAGAAGTAAATCCCAAAAAAAAGAATCATTTTTTTTCGTATTCCTTCATCGTATTCGTTTCTCAATAATCCTAAAAAAAATTTGTTTTTTGTAAATAGGACTTCTTTAAGAGTTGTGAGCTGGAAGTGGGAAACCTAGCGTTCTGGCATCGAGCTGTCGGAGTAGAGCCTCTGACAAGTCGGATTGTTGACTCAGGAGTGAATTCAAATGTTGATGATGATTGAGATTAAGAGCTGCCGCGACGGCAGCAGAGGAATGATGTGAGTGTGAACTATGTAAATTATTCAGATTTAGTGGATTCCCATGATTATTCGACGAAGATTGTTGACTACTACTCCCCCCATTCTGTAGGGAGGAGCTTCCCCCACCACCACCACCACTCATCCGTATCTCAAGGGCGGAGCTGGAGTTGGATGAGTTCCGACTCTGATGAAGGAGCTCATGAGCTTGTGACTGGACTTGTTGTTGTTGTTGTTGCTGTTGTTGCTGAGAGGGATGATGCTGTTGGGAATGTTGTTGCTGTTGTTGTTGTTGGGGATTATGTGGATTGTGTGTGAGGGAGAGACCCGCCGCGGAGTTCATATGACTCACGTGATCTCCATTTTGGCTCGAGTACTCCTTCCCCCCTGTGGGACTATTATGGTTCGAGCTACTATTGTTGAGATTGGAGTGACTACTTAGATTTCCATTATTCCGACCGTTGTCGACGGCGAGACGGATGGCTTCTGCCGCTTGGGACCGAAGTAGAACCTCTGCCTGCATCCGCATTGACTCCTGAGCTTGAGCCATCACGGACATATTATGACCATCCTGTCCGTGCTGCTGTGCGGCGAGAGCCTGAGCTTGCTGGATTTGAGCGTGATGATGAATGAGACTTCGAAGATCACTCTGTGACGGATGACCCGAGTGACCCCCACCCCCACCACTACTTCCATTGTGACCACTCAGACCCAGACCACCCCCTTGACCCCCCTGTCCTCCTCCACCCCCCATCATAGCCGCAATCTTCATGGCATCCTGGATCTTGGAGTTGGAGGGGGAGTGGAGCATGGAGGAGCCACCCCCATTCTCAGCATTGATACTGTTGAGGAGATGGTTGTGCGGGTGGTGATGATGGGAGGAGGTGTGATGAGAGTGGTGGGAGTGATGATGTGGATTCCCACTCCCTTGATGATGATGGGAGGGCTCTGATGAATTATTATTTGAATTGTTATTTGCTGCTCCGTGGAGGATGGACTCGTAGGACATTTCCTTACTCCGAGAGTCCATGAGACGCATGGAGGAGGGATGAGAGGAGTCCCCATTATTATTGTTATTATTATTTGTCGAGGAATTATTATTATTTGGATGGACCCGAGCATCCAGCGGACCATTCACAGGGCTTGACATGGACATTCGAGTATGTTGAAGAACTGAGGCATGAGACCCAGAGATTGAGTTGGAGTCCAGTGGGGAACTTAGACGGCCGGAGGACTCAGAGCCGGAGGGTGAGGGTGGCATGGGCAGGAGGGAGCTTAGAGATGATTGCCCCTGTAAATTCAAAACGGTTTATTAAATGGCACCCACATTTCATTCATATTTATACAACATGAAAGTTATAGTAAATTTTATAGTTATTTTAAACTAAACAAGTTTCATTTTCTTTCACTTTTTTGTGTTCTTTTAAAATATATATATATTTGTTGTTTATTTTTGTTTGCTTTTGTGTTTTTTATTTACGTATTTATTCACCTGTCCACCAAAGGGGTGTGATCCAGCCTGGGCCATAGCGGCTACTGCCGCCGCAGCCAATATACTTTCTCTCTCCCGTCTCTCAGCTGCAGCCCGGCTTAGAACATACTGTGCTGCAAACTGATGCTTTGGATCCATTCTCATTTGTTCCATATGCGTTAAAAGTCCTGCAAATCAAGAAAAAAACACATTTATAATTTTATACCATATAATACAAAACAGAAACTTAAAATAATTTCTGAAAAATAATAGTAATTAATTTGAAGAATAAAAGCTCATAATATTTTTTGAATTAATCATAATCGTATTATTATGTTGAATTAACGAACTCACCAGATTCGTGTGTGAAAACAGCTTGGCAAACAGAGCACGGCCACATTCTGAGTGTGGAGGTCAACTGGGCTGTTTCGGGGTGACATGTCAGATGTTTTCTCAAACTCCCCTCGTTCACATAGTGCTTCCCACAGACAGGGCACGGATGATTTGCTGTCCGTCTCTTGGCTAGAAAGAAATTTCACAAAATAAAAAATTGTTAATTACATACATATTATTATAATATTTCAAATTTCTGACTAATGAGCTATGTAATACTATCTATTCAAATTGATAGCACAAAAACAAAAACAATTTTGCTGTGAAACTTACTTGCAACTCCGGAAGCATTGGGATCTTTGTGAGTATGCTTCATATGTTCCATGAGTGCTTCACCCCCCAAGAAAAGCTTGTGGCAGAGTGGACATGTGATTGCATTCGGACCCCCAATCAATGCGGAATGCTGCTGTAAGTTTACAAAATAAAAATTCCAAATTAGAACACAAAAGAATAAAATTTATTGTCCATTCCATGGATTTTGTCCTCTGTAAAAGTGCTGCTATACCCCAAAAAGCTATGTACATAATATGTTATGGCTGTGTGTTTATTAGTGGGTTTCATATGTTAGTTTTCCCTTCACCGTTTAAAGTATCTGTGCTTAAAGCTCGTGTTTTATTTTAGAAAGCTATATATTGCAATGAACTACGCTATACTTTGTACAATATGTAATGTTAACAAATATGTAGCTAACAAACACTTACTACCAAAAATTAAATTGCAAGCTGCAAGCTTACCTACTAAAAATTGATCATTAAAACAGCATAAATTTAAATAGGTAAATGAAATAACTTATAGCAACGCAATATTACAGACGACACAATAACGTACAGATTCCCGAATATCCGTTTTTGAAAGCGATTTTACTAATAAATTGCACAGTAATTCCTACTTTCAAGCTACAACTAAAATGTCATTTAAGATAATAAAAAACAAAAATAAAGGGCATCTACTACTCATACTAATTAGCTTTGGTAAATTTTTGAAATCACGCGCACTCAGATTTTATTGTAATTTTTCCTCGTCACACCATCATCCACATCGGAATCGGACTGCCCACGTTCTCAAAACACAAAATACACTGTGTAAAAACTATCTTGCACTGAACGGCCAGCCGTTCGTTATTATACTTGAACAATTAAGAAGGTGCACCACGCAAAACAAAAACTTGTCATATTACAAGGAAGAAACCTATAAGCCAACTTTTTTTCATGTGCTCCAACAAAGCGTAGAGCGTACAGTTAGAACAGTCAGTAGTATAGTGATTATATTACGACTGTTTTTGTCCCCATGTTTTTACATGTGAGACATCTGGCAGAGATTTTACGAGGAATACACACGAGACAAATTATAATGGTTACGATTATGATTATGAAGCTGACTTCCGACACACTTTAACATTATACAGACAGATCCACCTTCTTTTTTCATTCTATGTACAACCTCCTGCCCTCCCTGCCTTTTGGCGGAGTGTACATTAGACTAAATTAATTCTTCTAATTTCAATCCATTATAAATCTGTATAATGCCCAAATAAAAACGGACAAAAACCAAAAGTAAAACACTTGAGAGCTTATAAATGCACCAAACCCAAATGTAATTTTATATGAGAGATTTACACGCATTTTAGTGTCTAATGTCATTCAGACGAATTACCAGTAAAGGTAGATGCATTACAAAAAATATTATTATTATACTTATCTGCCTCTGATTTCTAGCCTTAATCTGTTACTCACAATAAGGTATGTAACCTAATGTAATTTAATGTAATGTAATGTAATTGGAGGGCGTTCAGATATACCTACGCTCAACGTTTACAATTACAATTAACAATATAAATACAAACAATTGTGTACGTACTACAGCTCAACGAACCAAGACGACGAAAATGACGATAGTAAAAAGAACGAGTCTAGCACGAGATCCAGTCATTCATCATATGACATTATAATTTTTTCCATTTTCATTTTCAAATAGATTGACCAGTATTAAAAAAGAGTCGTTTAAGTAGTTGTAAGTAAAAAGGTAATAGCATCTATAATAATGGTAGTATACTAATCGTAAGAGGCATAGCATGCACACGTATACTTAAGTATACGATACACCATATGCCATAATAATATATAAAATTATAATTTTTCCCTTATTTTTTAATTCATTTCCTGCCTGGTGGCCCTGGCCCTGGTGCTGGTGTTGCTGCTATAATATACTATAATATACTCCATGTCGATACTGATACTGTACACACTAATAAAGCTGACTTTTTACAGATATACTTCACTCAAAATATTAAACAATTTTTATTGGAGGCTCAACTCTCCCCATATTTCTCAACTAACGTAATAAGAAATTACAAGTCCGCTTTTCACGCCCCTTTGTTAATATATTTCGATTAGGAATGCTCAGATTGCATGGTATTTGGAATTTATAATTGTAAATAACATCCATGTGCGTATAATTTATCTTAGGTAGGTACATGTATAATAATTACATATGTGACTAATAATCCCATGTAATTCTATTCCTGTGTGAACCCTGTGTGATATTATGAAATTTTTACTTGGGTACCTACTAATTTACATGTACTCCGTAAGTACACAATAATACAACCCTACCAACCAACTCTCACTCAACCTATACTTAATTACACACACTGTTTAATTTCTGCTGCACTCATAATATTTTTTCCATACTTTTGATTATATGACTGCCAAGTTAAAAATGAGCGAAATTACAAAATCACCAGTAACCAACAACGAAACCATTTAAAAAAATCTAATAAATATTTCCAAGCACGCAGTTACCACATTAATTTGATTTTTATTACTCCATAATATATTTGCATTACTATTGTCATTTCTATTCCCAATTAAATCCTACATGGAAAAAGTAAACTACTTATGTCGTTAATTATTGTGTGTGTGTGCTTTAAAAAAATACAATTGAATTTGTCAGTTGAAAAAATAACAGGTATAGGGGGCTGCCTGCCTGCAAGCAATCTGCACATAGTTGGAATTGGACGTTCAAAACGGAACGGAACGCGTCGCATAGTGATACACCGTATATAAGTGTAGTAAAAAGAAGGAGAGCGTCTATTTTTTTTCTGTGTACAAAAGACAGAGGCGGTTATTGTCGGTGTTATTGGGTCGAGAGGAAACCAACCGTTGGGAAGGCTCCACCTCGAACTTTTTTCTATTTGAACATGAACACAAATTTTTTTTATCCCTTTTTTCCTCCTTCCTTCTTTTCTTCACACACGAGATACTATACCAGTACCAGCAATGTATTAAATGTAGCCAGCCACCGTGCCTTTGCCGTGCCGTACAGCGCGACAGCCGTGCTACGTCAAAAAAGGAAAAGGCATATAAAACGCAATAGCGAAGATTCCTTCCCTACACTTTTTGACTTTAATACTTCAACGTTATAGCCCAGGTATATTATTTTTACAGCGGTATTAATAATTATCCCAGTGGATATATCGTACCGTGGTATACAACGTTAAATTAGCTGTGTGTTTTTATTAAGTATATAAATTTTACCTATGCTTCTATTAAGTATGTTGTGTCTCCTTTTTTAATTTTTACCTCCTTGAAATCGACAGCCAAATCGAAATAACCTGTGTGCGTACATAATTAAATAATGCAGCAAACAGCGCATTATAAGGCACTGGCTACTAGTGAGTAGCCTTAACCTAGTACACACTACACAGGTATTACATAAATATGTATACAAATGCAATTATATTATAGCACTCACATAATATACATATATCAACCGAATTTATTTAATAACCGAATTTCTAAGCCAGGGCCAGCAGACAGAAAAGAGACCCACCTCGACGAAGCCATGCCGTGATGTCTTTCAAGTGAATATCATAATTCCCTAAAAATGAAACCTTGCTATTTATTACTATAAAAGTATACATGCATTATCAATTATTGTCTTTCCGTTATCGTACCCGCTATAACCTGATCATTACCATTGTTCCCGTTTCATTATTTTCCTATGCGCCCTATTTTACATACTATATAAAAAGACTGAATTACTGAATTATGTATGAAGGGAATCGAAAACGCCAACGGACTCATCCGGAAAGTGACAGAAAAATTCGGAACGATGAGAATGCCGTAGAAAATTCCACAATTTCAATTCAATATTAATAGAGAACCTAATGTATATTTAAGTATCTGTGCATAGCTAATTAAATTACTAGAATAATTGAAGCGTCTTATTACGGACGCCAGACGGAAAAAAAGTATAGAGGCATCAAATAAAAATGCCGACTGCACAATTATTGCATATAGGTACCAATACAAATATCGATAAATATCCACAATAATTTTAGTTATATAATTGTACGGATACTTCTGAATTTCGGAGTAATTACACTTGCATATGGATATGAATAGAATTTGAAAAAATTGTAAAGCTTTAGTTTTTACATCAAAATTATCTCACACTGCACTGAACAGACCTCAACCCAGTAAGCTACATATGGCACAGCATTCCAAAATAAGGTGGAATTTTGAAACCTTTTAACTTATTTGAATGTTACATACCGTGAGAAACTCCAGCAGAAAAAAGAATTATGTAAAACTAACAAAATAAAAAACCATAACATTATAATTAAATCAAACTGAATTAATTATATTTTTTTGAAATTCCTTAAAAAATAAACAAACAGACAAATAAAAAACTCATAAAGAAACCCTTAAAATTCACCAATTAAAAAATATTTTTTTTCTAGAGTACATAAATATTGAACTACACTTTCAACTATCAACAGCTTTAAATCAAGCAAACCAACTTATACTGACATCACACTCATAACTTCCCTATACACTTCACCACAACTTACATGCCATTCTACCGGATCCATTGCTGTACCTTATAGAGAAAAACTGGTGTGAATTTTTTAAGAAATAAAATGAACACAAAATTACACGTATCTCCAAATACATATTTGTATTACGTGTATTCTTATCACAGAATCAAATATCTCAAGTGGAGAGTATTTAGATCAGATAAGATCTCTATCTAGATCATTAATTGAAACTTTTACACGTCACGATGCTAATATGTAAATAACCTATTTAATTATATCCGCCCATCTCCTCTCCCTCACTACAACAAGATTATGCTGTTGAGTCTTTAGTGTGTGACCACTTGAAAGGCTTGAGGAGATATCCAAGTGGAAGGAAATAAATCTTGTATATAAAACTGGAACACTATGAAAGAAAGTCAGTACAGAAAATGAGAAAATGTTCAGAAAAAGAAGTGTATGTGTGTGGAGTCAAAGCCAAAGGAGACATGACATGTCATGTATGCCCTGAGTCGTGCCTCGTGTTAAATTTTAATTTCCACCGCAGCTCCTATTAATATAGTAAGTACATACATACATATATAGACTATTGCAATAGAGGGCATCTGTAGATACGAGAGAAACAACTCGTCTGGAGAATATTATGGAGACGAATAGCTCATCGGAATGAAGTAGACCAAGAAAAGAAAGTAACCGAGTAATTTCCACGTACTCACATTTTACATTACATTTATGTGTCCATGATGTACAAAGTTGTGTGAGGAAATCTCAAAGACCAAAGGGGAAATGTGAAATTGAAAGAAAGCAGAACATCATCTACAGCAGCGTCTACTTTCCGATTATCTACTACAAGTATGTGCGTCACATTTACACGTCCTCCGTCTTCGTCTCCGTCTCCGCCAAGAAGAAAAGATAAAGTTTTTGCCTCCAACCAAATAAAATTAAGGAAAAGTCTCCTCTCATATCTAAACACTATATAGAACCAGAACCAGGACCACTCAGGCCAGAATCAGAGTCACAAAGTATAGGTATCCGTACATATTTAAATGTGTCACCCATCTACGTTCATTTCCTACTATCTACTTTTTTCAATAAAAACTATATTCATACTACAGATATTTTTGAGCAATTTTAATCTCACTCAAGATGGGTGCTACTATTTACTAATAAGCAAAAATTCTAAAACCAGAATAAACATTGTAAAAAAATTATTTAAAAAAATCTAATTTTTAAAATATGACCAACGTCTGCATTAAGTTCCATCAAATTTTTTTTTGTAAACATATATTTCAGAAAAGTTCAAATATTTTACTAATAATAATACACGTTTCAAAAAAGTGTACCTTCTTTAAATATAAAGTTTCAAAAAAGGGCGAATTATTTAATTTGTAGATTTCAAAAAGAGGCGAATTATTTAATTTGGAAGTTTAAAAATGCACCAAATGTAATATTTACGTAGTTTTTAAAAACGTACACAAAACTGTATCCCCAACTTTTGTTTTTTCAAAAAATATGTAAAAATACAAATATTTAAAAAAAATCAAAATCAAAATCAGTACAAGATATAGAGCCTATTGTGGAATGCTGTATCCTAGATTTTCATATAGAACAATTTGCATTGTCATATTTGGAAAAATATCAAGTCTATATATCTATATAAGAAACATTCCCTCAGTAAACATTTAATTCAACTCCACGCACAGTCAGTCTTGGAACCAATTTACATTTACAGTACATCCAGGAATCTACAAAAAGAGTTTAGAAAATTGTCTAAACGAGAACAAATTACGGATACGGAATTGGAAACAAGGAGAAGATGAAGATGAAGAAAGTCTTCAGAAGAAGACGACGACGAAGAAAAAGAAGACGGATGGACGGATCTTGAAAGTGTAAACGGGAAATGTTGACGAGTACATTGAGTGAGATGCAGTGGCCAGAGGCCACACGGTGTTACATCAAGCAAACTCATCCTCTTTATCCTTCCCCAATTTTCCTTCATCTTTTCTCCTGACACACACACACACACACACACATACACATAATATAGCAGACACAAAACCTAGAACGACATGAACGCTATAACCTCGTCCCGTAGGTCAGAAACAGAAACGGAAACTGCAGAGCAGACTAGGACCAGAACTGAACAAAACAGATCAGAATATTTTGAAATTCCTGCAAGGCTTTAAATTTATTCTTTACATCACCATACAGAGCCAGACCAGGGCAATATATTACAACCACACGTACACGTGTATTTGTACAAGAACTACTACATCTCTTTTTTCCTACTCATGTAGCTCTCTAAAAAAAACTGTTGAAAACCAGAAAGACAAGGAACGTCTAAAAGTCGCAGAGAAGATGAGTGGAAAACGGAGAAAGAAAATTCTTATTTACACAGAATTGCGCTGCTCTGTCTCAGTTCTTTGTCAATTTCTATCTGCTTCAAATCTTCTCATAATGACTTTCCTTTCCGTCTCCAAAAACTTCCAATTGTCACACACTATAGACACTTACTACACATAACTTTCCTCATTATTAAGGATTTCCATTTTCACTTAGGCGTACAGTAGCGGCAACCGAAAGTGAGGTCTGGCAAGGATAAATTTTGCATGCAAGTGAACGGCAGCTTTATCCTTGCCAGACCTCACTTTCGGTTGCCCCTCCAATACCTACTACGCTATAATAGTATAAAAGAGCACTATGACTACTCACATTTGAATATATCCTACTTTTACGCACCTACCTATCTTACCAACGCACACTAAAAAAACGTCCCACTTTCCCCCTTTATTTGAAGGGACGGACATTTCTGTAGAGGAAATTTCGATTCTAAATATAATTGTGACTATATGGCTTGCAGGGATTCTGGTGGTAGCCCACCGTGTATATATAGCAAGGATTTTATTTAACGCGGCGTACGATTACGAAAGACCCCAAAGGCAGGTGATACCTTCACAAAACTTTGACAAAAATATTATGCTTCTATCAGGACCTACGATCTAGAGCTATACTACATGTATAATTATCCGCAACCTGAAATATAAATAAAAACCTTAAATTTTGTGGATCTAATAATAGACTACAGCACTAAATATTTGGAAACTTTACAGACCGACAAGTACATAGATGAACTTGCTTACGAATAAAATATCACTATTTCCTCAGCCCCTATAGGTATAGCTAGTATATATATATAAACACTCCTCTACTGCTCTCTGTTGACTTTTCCCTTTTGCTCTCGCCTTTCTGAATTTAGAATTTGAAATTTTACTAAAAAATTCAGTGGGAGACCTCAGTCAAAAACCGCGAAGAAGAAGCCAAAAAACCAAAGGGGAGTAATTTCTTGACTCAAAACTCTCTGTTTTTACACATTAATTTTTCTTGGGTTTCTGTGTAGAAGAAAACTCTCTTAATTTCTCAAGTTAACTTCATCCAGTCTAATATGTATAAGTTGGGGGTTCGTGCAATTTTGAGTAGTTGACTTTTGGCTGGCGCTGGCGGTACGGGTACGGGTGCCGGTGCGGGTGCCGGTGCGGGTCGTGGTTCAATTAAATATTATACATTCCTTCAAGCTTGTTTACAATTCACAAGCACAAAACTCTCAACTCAAACTTACACACACACACACATTCTAACCAACAGAACCTCTCTGTACAACACAGACTCAATATAGAAACTCAACTCACTTCTCACTCCTCCGATTTTCTCAACTAAAAACAAAAACTCCAATGATTATTTCATTAGCTAAAAACTTCCCCAGACTTTTCTACATCTTTTCCTTGTAGTTGTACTTTTAGGACTGAACGTCAAAAAAATGGAAGACAAAAATGCAGAGACGCAGCCACAACGACAGACCAATTGAAATGATGAGTGAGTGGAGGCGCCTCTTTTTTTGTATTAATTTTTTTTGCTGTGTCCAATTATTATAAACACGGAAGCCATGCTAAGTTCAAGATGCCAAAAGTCAGTACTATTCCCATTCCTATATACAACTCATATTTGGCATAAGAAACAAAATTACAATGTACAAACAATTTATCCGAAATGCCGAAATTTGCATAAAATTCTTTTTGCACTTTCAACAGTACTGAACTGTTGAACTTGTTGTGTAATAAATTATTGCATTTAATTATACGAGGCCATTATATGTTTCTGTCCCTATACTTTTTAACTTGCTATATAGCATCGCATCGTTATCGACTCAAAAATCAGGCAAAAGCAAAATCAATTATTGCTCCTATGTTGTTGCTATACAGAGAAGTAACAAAAAAAATGAAAACTGGCCACAGAGTCTCACCCCTTTTTTTGTAAACTTGTTTTTCCTATAAGAAAATTGAGGAGAAGGTACAAAATATGTGAGTCGTCGTCGTGCCGAGAGTCAGAGGCCATGGCCATGCATGCACTCATCAATATCAATGATAATAACGCTTTGGGTTTTTATTTTATTATTTCTCTTAAAAAATGATTTAATTACTGGAGTGAAAAACCCACATGAACATGACATGCTCAACTCGTCCTCGTTTAACATTACCTTTTACATAAGTCAAAAGATTTAGGATTCGATTAGGGATTTTCGTGAGGACAAATGAAGGAGCAGATGCGTTGTCTTATATGTATATAGATACATTGAGCATGTGTTTCTTTTTGTCCTAGATTCTATTACACAATAATTTCAAACTAAACAAAATACCAGGAGTTACACATACTATGTACATACTTAACGTCAACCACAGGCCAAGGAACAACAACCACTGACTAAACCACCCACCCAGGATTATGATGTAAACGTTTTTCTTATTGTTTTTTGGGGCCTTTCAACTTTGCTTTGCGTTTCTGTAATTGTTGGAGCAGGAACAATTCCCTATTGTTTATTACAGATATAATAATATTATTACTATTGCATGAATTTTAATTTTTCTCAGCCCCTTTAGGGATATGTAATCGTCAGTGGAATGCATATACATAGTTTACCTAAAAATTGAAATGCCTACCTAATTTAATTTATTTTTCTTACATGAAATCCAAATACCGATACATTGTACTGCGTATAGTGCAGTGCCCCTTGCGTATATAATAAATAATTTATTCATTGGGTCGATTTAACCGAAGTTCATACAACCAGACTCAACCAGTCACTGTGGGTGAGGAAATAGGAGGCTACCGCGTTAGATCGTCTCGGTCTTTGTACCCTTTCACCTATCCCCGTCCCCTCCTCCACAGTAAAGGAGTCTCATTCCCTAGGCCCCTACAGTAAGTAGTGGTCACTAAGGAGCACCGAAGGAGATTGGGTTTCAATCAACCATCCAGTGACGTTTACCGTACAACACCGAGCCGTAAACGATTAGCAGTGGCCGAGGATCGAAGCCGGGTCTGAGGCTGTAAATTTCGTTACAGTCTGCAGTCCTAACCACTCACCCAAGCACGCCTGCTTCCCTTACGTATATATCCTTTTATATAGGTAATTCGAATTAGAATTGGAATATACTGCCCTTAGGTAAAGAAAAAAAATAGTAATTACATAATTTTAAATACAACTATATACATGGTAAATATACGTGGGGTAACGCAGCGGCAGGTAAATGCTCACTATTAAATAGTATGTAATTATGAGGAGGCATGTGGTATTTTGTATAAAAGGAGAAAAACGCTGGAAATGATGAGACGAAAATGTATTAATTTTCGATATCGGTTTCCATACTTCGGTTTCAATGCGTCGGTTTCAATAAAAGCGGTAAGCATTACTAAGACGATTACGATGACGATTATGAAAACGAAAACGAGAAACGAACACCACTGACGACGACTACGACTACGTGCGGTAATATGGTGCAAGGAGACAGACGTTGGATGCTAATATTATAAAAAATTAATACCGAGAATTACGGAGCCACCACGCACGTGAAATGAGACGTAGGTACCTATGTAGGTAGGTAGGTTGGTATGTGTAGGCAGTAGCCATTGGTGGTCATAAATATTTTTATAAATATTACTTTTCTCTTTCTCTCGCCTATTGTTTTTCTGTTAATCAAATAAAAACCGCTTACTACTAGCATGTATATCTATGGAGGTAAAGGGACGGACACTTAACAGTTGGTAGTCTGGCCTGGAGGACACATCATAATTTCCCAATACATTTATTATGTGTAGACATTGTACATATTTAATTACATAAATTATGTGGCTATTCCCCTACTTTTTTATGTTTTTATTTCGTAGATAAATAATTACTAAAATTTGGGCATTTTTTTTATTCGGGAACAATTATATTAAATTATTATTTTTGCAACTTTTCAACATTATTCAGTAAGCTATAGAATTAACTGTGTAATTACAAATAATTTTGAACCATACACGCACAATGAGACAGTGTATTACATTTATAGACATGCAAAGTATTACTATTGGTCACAATTAATAACTTTTTTGTGACCAAAAACAAAAATTTTAAACTATAACTATGTTTTGCATTGAATATTTATTGGCACGTATAACAGTGCGATAAATTAATAGTAGTAGTAATAATGTCGATGTTAAAAGGCGCGAAACTTGTTCACACATTTGCTATATTTCAAAGCTGAATCGGCATTATAATATACAAACAACCAACCGTGCCACTCGTGCCAGTGCCATTGGGTTGCACACTTTAGTACAGAAAAGAAGGCGCCCGCCCGCTCCCTGTCTTAACACTAACAAGTTAAGAATACTGGGGCTGGTGGGGCATATAGGGGCTAATCATAATGAAGGATCATCATATATTTTAATATGACAGAGATTTAAACACTGGAAATAAAAAGGAAGGCGAGAATGACGTGAAGGTGTAATAATAATCAGGGGGCTCGCTTTTATGTACAAAGTGTAGAAGAGGTGTAGGGCAGCCCGGCCCGACCCGACCCACGGCCCGCTTCTGTAAAAACCTCAAAAGCTCAAGCTAATTTTTCAGTGGCTGATATGAGATGTCATAAATCTTTTGAGAGTTTTTGAGCTCTTATATAATATGTTGCTTGTTCTTATGTGTTCTTGTTGGTTTTCCTTCTTCTCCATCTCCTTCACGAATTCACGAAGCTCCGATCTACTACCTACTTTACTGCACGACTGTACGACAAAATATATATGCGGGAGAGAAAGCGGGAAGATTTTACAACTAAAATCGTTCTTCGTTCTCGTTTTCGTTCTCCTTTTCCCTTCCCGTTCACATACTGACAGGGTTAGAAAAAATTGGATGAGTTATGTTCCCTACGCTGGAGCTATCGTGTCCTTGCCTTCTAGTCTAGTGTAAAACCCCAAAAAACGACCACTACAATAGCTTCACACAACATATTAGAAGGTACTATATGTATATAGTCAACATACTTTTGAACACCATGTATTTTACTTATAACTGAATACTTTTTAAAAAATCTAGAATTTCCAGAAGCAAAAAACTACATCAGTAATCGAAATCTCTACATAGCTGCTGTCTCTACGTGAGTCAGATCGTTAGAATCAAAACAAGATATTTGGTTCAGTCATACAGCTGTATAAAGTTAAAGTGGCAAGGAGCCGGGAGCTCAGAAATTACGAGTACGTAAGATGCAAAACGTTGTATCTGTATATGTGGAATTTAATGTATTTCGTATGCCAAAATTACACGAGTTTAAGAAATGTTTGTATACGAAAGCAAGTAGGAGGCTTTGTATTTAAAAAAAATTAGATAGTAGATTGTTGATAATAGGGTTTGGCATATGTTGTATAGGTGTACACAACGGCAACGGACACGGTACGATACGGTTCCTCAAGTTCTCTACAGAATGAAAGACAAAATCCGTCTTTTTTGGGAAGCTCATGTGGTGTGTAAAATAAATTCTGCCGTAAGTAGGAAGGAAACTGAGAGGGCAGGCAGGGAGGCAGGACAACATTGACTTATGTCCACTGTATGCACATAAGTACAGCAGCGTACACTACACGAAGCCATACCATGCTTTATGAGGCTAGTACTAGACTTGTGTACAGGGGAAGCATAATATTATTATTACTGACAGAGAGTTGAACTAAAAACGAGGATAAAATTTACGCGTCCACCTATCAGATTATTTTTGATAGATTAATGGGCTCGGAAATGCCAAAAAAGTTTTGAAATATTTTGTGTTGAAGTTAGACGCTTAGACAAACTTAAAAAGTAAAATCCCCTCAAAACCCTCCTTTTCGTCAGCATTTTCTTGTGTAGTAAACTAATGCGGTTCCAACTCCCGCACAGTCAGACCCAGACCCAGTTCCTTACCCGGCTCCGGCTCGGATTCGGTTTCTGTCTCTCTTTACGCTCCGTTTCCCGTTTTAAGTATAAACAGAAACAGCTTATGATAACCACCTATTCTGTACGGCATGGGATGCAAACAAATAAGTGCAGGACTGCGGCTATATTCGCGCTAATAAGACTAGAGCCTATACCTTAAAGTGTATTTACAAAAATGAAAATGCCTTAGAGCTGTCCTTCTGATAATCGTAAGCCTACCAAACACCATACCACAGTCACAGTGTGAGACGAAAAGACAGGGGCGGAACAAAATTTATCAAGATTAGGTAAAATTATTCGTATGCTCAGAAATTAAAAACTGTGTTATATAGAATACAGCACACACACCAAAATGCAAGGGATGCTTTAGATAGACACAAGTAAATCTCATTTTTTTTAAAGCACTGCATCTACCAAAACCAGAATCTTGGGGCAAGGGGAGACTAAGGACCTCAACCACTATCAGCGACAGCAACGTATGTAACAACGAATAACGAAACTTGGCCTATTATACACTGCACATTGGGATAAAGTCATTAATGATTTGAAGTGTAAATACTGCGTTACATAATAATTAACTTAACGAGCTAGTGCGGGTAGCGCACTTGACTATAAAATCCCTGTCCGTCCGAAAAGACGGAGACACCCACATAGGGTTAACTATATAACGACTTAGGTTAGATACATTGCATCGGTACTTACTTACGACTAAATCTACCGTAATAAGGATACACGTGACAATTAAAAACTGGCATAGGTACATATACTCAAGTAGGTAATTTGGAAGTATTACTAGAGCAGTACATACCCAGAATAATGCATACCTGGGCAGTTTTCTTTCTTTGGTATTTTATGTACCTGAGAAGTAGCCTGTAATTAAAACTTTTGCTTAATTTTGCTATTGCTCTATACCAATACTAGTCAGGGTCAGTACCAGTACCAGTACTAGCACCAGTTCCAGAAAAAGTAAATAAAAAGTCAGTGTAAAATGTAAATTGACTCTGAGACAGACAAACTACAAGGGCAAGTACAAAAATCGTAATGGAATTTATACAAGTAAATTAATGGACATATCATAGCTGAACAAAAGTTTAAAATGAAAAATGAGTGCTTACACTGCACTGCTATTGCAAATAGTACACCCTGCAACGCTTGCTTAGGCCGACGCTAAATACTGTGTACAGAACCTATTTTTAAAATATTCAGTGTTCAAACAATACCAAGAAAATTAAGCGTACTCATGTGTTTAAGTGATACAAGTTCCCAGTACCCGATTCCACAAAATATTTTCATGTTTAGAATATTTAATTATGGGAAATAGGAAACAAGTACAAAGCAAAGTCAAACTGTACAAATTATATACCCACAAACAATACATTCAAAAATTTCAACACTTTTTAATACACCCCACACTATATGCACTCCGTATGTAAGAGCAAATATTGTAGCAAATTCAAATATCCGTAATTTTGCAATTTTAAATGCTGATAGAAAATTACCTACGTACCTAGGTAGGTATGTGTAAATAGTTTCGCCGAATTTTGGAATGCAAAAAAGGTCACATATTTGCTCAGAAATTGTACAAATTCAACAAACTAAAAATCGCTTTAAAATTTATATGTGTATGTATTGGAAGCCCAAATGCCACTCGACTGAAGAGTAAATGCATCCCATTCAATAGGTAGGTACCTACATAATATAGGAACGCGTTCCTTCAAGTTTGAAATCCCTCAATGAAGAATTATTATGATTATGATACTTGACGCGGTTTAACCCTTCTACCCTTCCCAATCCATCCGTCTTTCGATCTGTCGTCCTTTCATGTAGCTACCAACATTCCTTGTATGTTGGTACATCCTCTACATAATTACAGACAGGCAAAGTGCACCCATAGAATGAAATACAAACCCTATAGGTTCGGTTCCCAGTATATAATTAGGTAGGTACGTATATATATACAGACAGTGCATGAAACTGAAACCTAAAGTTACAGCGTTTAGGTATATAGGCAAACTTCACAAACAAGTATATCGATGTGGACGCTTCCAAAGCCGAGGTAGACGACGAGACACGGGACAATTGCGTTGAAATGAAAATGAAAGCCCAGACTGGAATTAAATTTGGATGATAAATGACTTGGGCAGGTAACAAATACTTACATGAAGCAATCAAGATCAAGAATCATAAGAGAAGGTATAAAGGGAAAAAAGGTAGACAATTTAAATTTCAAATTTTCAATGACAGACTCAGACGACGGGATAATTGATTCACACATAAAATAAAAATGAATGTAAATAAACAAATTAATTCCCAATTAGTCAATCAAATAATGAATACGAACATTTGTAAGTGAGAGCAAAAAAAAAGCAATGCATTTTAAATTGAAAGCTATACATAAAAGCTGTATAACTAACTGATAGCTTATAATTATTACGTTTTAAATTTGCAATACGATTTCTACTTCTACTATTTACGTTAGCATACAAGGTAATTCTCATATAATAAGTACAATGATATAAATATTGAATAATTATTTTTGTATTATTTTTTATATGTAAAGGTTGATGAAGGTACCTTAATACATACACAATTAATGGTACACTTTATGCATGTATAGTAGATAGAGTTTTTTTTCTAGATTCTGTAATAAATTTATGATATAAATAATTAAAAATATTCTTGTAAGAAAAAACACAACATTGATATGGGATACGTACATCTTTGCATACCTTGGTGGTGTGAGTCCTTAAAGAGGACTCAGTGGCAAACCCTTTTCCACAGATATTACAATGAAATGGACGATTCTTGGAGCGCTCCAGCTGAGCATCATGATTCCGAAGATGTTGCTGAAGATTTGAGAGCTGAATGAAGGCTCGGCCACAGTCGGACACGTGACATTTGTACGGTCGCTCACCTGGTAATGGAGTTAATCAAAAATATACAATCATTATTATTAATCATTTAAATAAGATATCAAATAATCGAACATAGAACAGAATAGAACTACGAAACCGTTTGCAAAAATCAATATCTGAATTTGCAAACACGAACCATTTATCAGTATTCAGATCTTTTTTATTATATATTTTTCACGAATCACGAAAGGGGTACAAAAAGGAACTCGCTCATAATTGCCTTCAAATGTTCAGCCCACTTTTCGACTTCGAAACTATTCCCCCTATGCTACTGTCAACCCACATATATACTGATAGCAATTAAAATCAATTTTTCATCAACTATTTTGTTCTTAATTATTTAATTATCCAACTCAATTGGTTTGACACTGTATATAACCATCCATAAAATATAGATGGAATTTCACCCAACATTCGTAAACACTATTCACCACTTTGTTCCATTTGAACCCCATTTTTAATTTACTCTGGTTCTGGTATCGGTATCGGTATCGATGCTGCTCGTACATGTACCAGTATTTATTTTCACTTTGGTCACTGCAATAGCATAGGCAGTCGGCACTTTTTAACCAACTAACTGCTGATATCTATAATTTAGAGTAATTTTTCTACTATACACAAATAAAACATATAGATATCTCCACTTTCAGTCCAAGGTCTACATATAAATACTGTATATAGCTGTTATAATAATTTTGATTTACTTCAAAAATCCTTTCCACTTAAAAGTTTTACTAACAAGTAACAACACCATCACAGTATTGACTGTTGACAACTGTGACTGCTAATAATCTCACGAATGAAACTGACACTTATACAAACTATTCGATATAACGTTGTTGGAAGGGTTATTAGTCACCGAATATCGACCAGGATGAAATCATTTTTAGTATATCAACATTTTACATGTACAAAATAAATCGAGTCTAATTTTGTTTCAAGTAAAAGTAATCAGAGTGTAGAACTATGGTATTTTATTTTGTTAATTTTGGAATACTTTCTTATTGAGTTAGATACCAATCAGACGTCTGTAATGTTTGGCTCGCCTCGCGACGCCGTGTACCGGCCATTTAACTCAAAAGTCACCAACCATTTTCCTATACTGATATTTCCAGTATTTACTGCCCAGACACCACACTACACACTACATACACTGTGTCCAGTGTATCACAGATCGACAGATCTACCTTCACATTTTTCTATTACTACATACATAACATGTTTTTAGTTAAAATAGTATATGTTTAAATTGCCTTGTTCAACATACGAAATTTGATGAATGGTAGAGCTAGCCAACAAAAGAGATATCAGTAGTACGGTACATAGGTGTTGGACAAAGAGCTTCCTTTTAATTTACGTCATACAGAATAAAAATATCAAGAAGAGTTTTTTTTCATTTTTTTTAAAGACAACGATCAACACCAACGAGCGGGGAAAACCGTTAGTGCGGAGACACTGGAGTTTCCTTTGATTTTATATTCTATTCTATAATAATTATTGTTAAGTATAAAAATCTTACTACATCTCACAGTGCAGACTATTTTTAATAATGTATTCAAGTCGCGAGGAAGTTGTCTTGGTCAGGGCTCCTCCATAAGTTGTTCACACACAGTTCCTCAATATTATAAGATTAAAAATAATGTATTCAATTTTCTGTATGAAATACTGTTCCTGAAGAGAAAGAGACAATCTATCTGAATGTTGAATAAAATCCAAAGCAGCAAACCAAAGCAAAGGTCCGAAGAAAAAACTTGATTAATATGCAAGTGTCCCCTTACAACATTCTCCATGCATCCACTTATTCAAATTTTCAGTGAGAATTTGAAACTGTGACGCACATATTACACTTTTTGCCTATTCCTATTCAAGGGTCATGCCTTATAATGCTGATACTGATATGTAGTATACCTATATAAATTTTGTACAGCAGTGGAGCACAATAGAAAACGCTCAAATAGAATAGAACGTCTTATGGTCCAGCTCACGTCACATCTTCCGGCTACTCACTCTGCATAAATTATCTATTATAAAATTCAACAGTATATATGTGGTAGTCCAGAAGAAGTTTAGTCCTTTGGCCCAAAGGACTAGTCCAGAAGCCCAGGATTCTTCTGGACTAGTCCACAAGGGCAGTCCAGAGGTCGCCGCGGCCTATGGACTGGCCAGTCCAGAAGCCGATGCAACGATATAGAATGCATCATTTTAATGCATGTAAAATAAATGAATATGCTCATTAAAGGCAATAAGATACAATCACCTACATTAGATATAATTCAAATGTATTTTACATGTAGATTCCATGCGTATCGTCAGGTATTAGTATTGGGTGAAACTAATACAAGTAGTTGTTAGTTGCAAAATGGCATCCAGCACGATTCCTCAGTTAATGGACACGAGCTAATAAAATTTCGAAATAATGGCAAGTTTCGCTGTGCGTTGCTTTTCCTAACTAGGACAGATTACAATTTGTATGTGATATTTCTGATATACCTACGTTGTACATACGTTTCGACATTGCTCACGCTCTGAATGACTAGTAGCAGGTGTTACTACAATAAGAATTGCGTCATTACAAATAAGTGTAATATTTTGTGACTTGAAATGCACTACTTGGAAGACCTTAGTGAAATCATTAAATTGACATGCCCGGGATTTATCAATTACCTATGAAACAGAAACAATCCACAATGCACGTGCCTTATATTTCTACAATGTAAAGTATTGGTGCGGACCCTGAAAGGTGTACTTAACCTTCAGTGCCACGCTGAAGTCGTTGACGTGAATCTGTAGATACCGCCCTAAAAATTGTGGGCAGGCAAAGAGGGCAGACTCTAAAGACCACATTTTAGAGTTCATATACTCAAGAGTGCGAGATACTAGAGTGTATACTAACAGGTGTATTGCTGTTTTAATGCAACTGTGAGATATAGGATAAAACTATATATGTATGGCAAAATTTGCCCAGCAAATCAAAAATAGTTAAATATTTACATTGTTACACACTCTTTTGCCATGTAATATAATAATAGTAAATGTAAGATTAGCAGTGGCCGAGGATTAAAGCCAGTTATGAGAATGGAAATTTCGTTCCAGTCTACAATCCTAACCGCTCACCCAAGCACGCCTGCTTTTGTCGCGCACTCTTTTGTCCACACGCTAACATCCCACACACTCTTATGATTCTGCACTCATTATTCCAGACGCTAAAATTCCGTCAATCTTATGTATCTGCACTCTTTCGTCAACATGCTAACATCCCTCACTCCTATTTACTCTTTAGTCCCGAATCTTGGGGAAGACAAGGTAGTGATTTATTATCGTCGCACATAGCACGGAGCCTGACCGTTGACTTTTATTCCAAAATTTGAATCACATTTAATTTGAAAGAAACTTTGGATTCTACTGACTAGTGAGCATGTACAACAGGTTCAATGCTATACGCAAATATAACTGATGGGACCAAGTATTGACTTCTAAGCTGCTCCAACGACATCCTCATCCACAAATCTAACCCCAACGATTAGATATTAAAAGTTATTTTTTGCAATTATTGCTTAGTGTTTAATGCATAGGGACATACAAATATTCACTTAATACTAATACCTGACGATACGTATGGAACCTACATTTAAAATTCATTTGAATTGTATCTAATGTAGGTGATTGTATTTTATTGCCTTCAATGAGCATATTCATTTATTTTACATGCATTAAAAGGATGCATTCTATATCGTTGCATCGGCTTCTGGACTGGCCAGTCCATAGGCCGCGGCGACCTCTGGACTGCCCTTGTGGACTAGTCCATAAGAATCCTGGGCTTCTGGACTAGTCCTTTGGGCCAAAGGACTAAACTTCTTCTGGACTACCACATATATGCTATGTTTGGTGCAGTAATAGTAGTAGTGTAAACTCTACCAGATAATGTGTGTGCCTATCTCTCCTTCAGACATGGAAATTTGAATATTTAAAAATCCTTTTGTGTCTCCTTCTTTCTCTCACACATCTTAGCACAGGAAGAAAAGAAGCAAACCCTTCCGCATTCCCTCTCTCTCTATTTACTATTTACACTGATCAAATTCAATTTCACATTCAAAAGAAAACGAAATTACTACTACTACTACTACTATCTGTATTACTGCACAGCATACAAAATAAAGCACAATTCTTTATAGCATGGAGATAAAACAAGGAAATCCAACGTCCACACTATACACACACACACACTATTAATATCATTAATCTACGAAATATGCAGATATTATATGTAGCATATGTATAGGATATTATGTACATACCTACATTGCATAAGTTACATAGGTAGGTAGGTATGTACATAAATAGGAAAGTATTGCATTAAAAAAAGTATTTTTATTTTTATCTACGCACTTATAACTATGAGTACAGATAAATACTGACTGTGAGATCGTGGAGGCTATGTGAATGTCCATGCGAGCTTATTCATTTGCATATTGCTACAGTATCTGGGAAAATACAGAGGTACATATAGGAAGTAATCAGAGGTGAAAACAAAGCAAGAGGGCAGACCTCAATGGTATTATATTTAAAAGCATAATCCTTATCCAAAGGGACGGGGAGACGGGACGAAAGAAGATATACACAGCAGAATGAAAGGGTACACCTATCTCCTGCACTCTGCCTGTGTAACTATATGCTCACAGCTGATTTGAATACCAAATGAGATTTGACTGTATAGTGATCTGTGAACTGGCACTGGTACTGGTACTGGTAAAGGGGCCTATAGTAGCCCTGCTATATATTACGGATATATCTGTGAAGTTCTGTCGTGAGACAGACAGAGTACAGATTATCTTGTTTCACATTGTAGATAGTTGATCCCTATGTCTTTCGTCATCTTCACCTCACCACAGAGTCTCGTCCTCGTGGACAGAACCAGAACGGGAAGACGAACATTGCTTGAATTTTAATGTGGCCACTACTTATAGTCACGTAGCAGCACCAAGGATTTATAAGCGTACAGTAACAGTAAACATAGTGCATAGTACCTACGTCCGAAACCGAAGCCAAAACCGAAGCCGTTGCCGAAAAGAATGTCTGGGAAAATTTTTCTTTCCGGGTTTTTTTTATTTCTGCTACGTAGTAACTGTAGTTGCACTCTCCTGACAGACATTAGAAATGTGCAGTTGCAATAATTAGACATGACGAACATCTAAGGGATATATTTTTATTTTTATTTATTTTTTTTCGAAACAGCACGTAAGTGCATCCACTTACTACTTTGCATATAATATTATTGAGTCTCTCTCTGTCTATCTGTCTAGCTGCCCTCCTAACTCATTCCTATTTAATATGCGTATTTCTGAAACACTGAGTACTCAGTACTGAGCTTTCAGGGTTTTCGTCTTTCGTCAGAAACAAAAAGGTTTCACATTTCCTTGTCCTCTTGTTCTTGCATCTTGTTTGTACATATGTATGTATATCTGTATAGGTATGCGTGTAAATTGAACTGGTTATTTAATATGCGGATGATAACGTGAAGACTGAATAACTATGAATCCATTTAATTTTTAAGCCGATAAGAACAACGCTTTTTTTAGTTTTTTTTTTAAAATTCTCTTTGGTTTTGGCTGTATGTATATTCTTGTATTGCCGATATAGAGACTTTCTCAGGATGTTTCACAAAAATACTGCATACTGTACGTTCAGGCTTTATACCGCATCGGCATTGGCGTGCTCTTTAAACGTTAATTTTTGAAATAGATTAATTAGAACCACGTAAAAATTATTCGACATACTTAATATTATACATATAGAATTTTGAACCGCGTGTGAAAAGTGTAACTGATCTGTCCGTTCTAATCTGACATTTCTATGTTCTACATAGTTCTATATGTTGCCTTCTAATGCTGCAGTTGCACTGCATTTCTTGTTTGAATTTTAATTTTGAACGTTTCACATTTCAATTAACAGAGAGAGAGAGAGAGAGTGGGCCGAGCGAAAGGGACGAGCGAGTGGTAGTGCAGTGGTACAAAAGAAGGGGACTAATTGAGACACGACTCTATACTATGTTCATGGTCACATTTACATACATACATACACTGTACAATGTTACAAGGTATGAAGATAAGAAGATAAACGATTCTGGACCTTCAATTCGACACTGAATAGCCCTGGTTTCCCGTTTCCCTACTGCCTATTTATATGTATTTTATTGAGTGGTTCTGGTTATATAGGGATTTCGATTTCGACTCACTGCTTGACTTTGACTTTCGAAAGAGCAAGACACATGTTCCCTTTACACGTTCCTTTTACACATTTCTTTCGTTGAATTGTAATTTTGTGTAAAAAGTGACCTCATCACACAGAGTACGATAGGGATCTTAATCGATGACATGGCTGGTCGACCGACGACAAGCCAGAACTGCCCCCAACTTATAACGTGGCTATACCGCCGACGCCGTCCGCCGAGTGCTGAGCGCGAACAAAATACAATTTTTTTCAACAATTTTTCCTCAAGTCTTTAACCGATGCCGATTGATCTAAACGATTGAAGTCAAAAGTCATAGTCAAACCCCCTGCACTCAATCTTCATTCCACTCTCTCTCTCCCCCTCGCACCAAATACTAGGTAACTGTATAAGAGCATTAGGAGAGGAACAAATCATCAAGACGCAGATATTATACACGTGGAATTAAAAAACACAGAATGTTTTTGCATTGAAAAATAAATTAGTGTAGAATACAAATTTGGACGTATTCTAGACTGTAGAAATCAGAAATTAAAATTCGTATCGATTGTTTCTGTTTCGAAGGAGTTTACCTTATAAGCACATATTATGATACGATATGATAAGGATACGAAAAGGATAAGTGTATTATGTACAATTACAAGATTACGTGAAATCTACAGGGAAAAGGGAACAGGAGGAAGGAAACCACTACGAAAAACGAACGCGCGACGACGACGACCAAAACCAGAATCAGAACCACATGATCGATGGAAATCTACTACAAACTTACAAAGTGGTTTCCTATTAAAATGATATTTACCCAGCTAATTTCCCTTTATACTGCAGCTCCTATGGATATAGATATAGATATACTATACAGGTACAAGTATGTACGTATCTGTGAATATTGTGGACCAGACCATAGACTATATATACGCAATAGGAAAAGCCATGGTGGCGGGAAGGATAAAAGAAGAACAACTCGATCAATCTTAAATACATTGCGTCTCCAACGAGGCACAAAGCCCAAAAAACCCAAATCAACCATTAAATAAACACACATTTTAGACTGCATTACAAGTTCGACTTGACTACTTGACTTTGCTTCGTTTCAACCAGATCTTGTGGTCTGTGACTAAATGAATCTAATTGAAATTTTAAATCAAACCAGAACTCACACACCAGCCCTATAGTATCACTACCAGTGCCAGCTCGGCCAATAAAGTATTTTTTTTTTTACATTTTAAATAACAATACCAATAACAGTATCAGTCTTCCAGGAGAACACAGTAGCTCCCGCACATTGCATGTCTCTTCGTTTTTAGTAAGAAAAAAATATCAAGGATTATACAAAAAAAAAATAAATTACGGATCGCCGCAGTCTGTACAGTGTGTAAGATCAAAAGAAACCATAGCATCAGAACCAACTATATAAGAAAAAGAAAATTAAGTGGGATGATGATGATGGGGATAATGATAAGAATACTGAACACTAAAGAAAAGCGTACAGCAAGTAACAAGTATCTATCGCTACATGACCAAGGCCATCAATGGAAGCTGCCCCGGTCCGGTATGTCTATCTATAGTGTTGGTCCAGTTTCCAATTCCATTTCCATCCAGTTAATACATTCAAATTTAAAATGTGGAGCATATAGTGTAGAACAAAAACTAATAAAAGTCTGCCGTAAATGCAGTAAGTAAAGGCAGGCCGCGTCCACTGATATGCAAATACTAGGTAGGTGATACTATAGTTATAGTAGGTACGTACACTACATATCTGTAGATTGTAGAAGGTCCAGGTGGACGTAATTGAAAAAGTTTTTTGGTCAGTCCCTTTATGAGCCAAGTGAGATCGAAGCCGAAGCCGAAGCCGAAACCGAGACGAAGCATAGACCGACCAGCCGTTACAATTTTCCTCAAGTATGTATCTTTCCATGCGTCTATCTAATCTGCATGAGTAAATACAAATAAAATAGCCACCGGGCGATGAGGGCTACGGCTACTGCTACCGGCACCGGCTAGACACTATCGTGTATATAAAGATAGGTAAGTAAGAACAAATATACTAGACAGCATGGAAATTAAAAACGACACATGTACATAGACGTTATCAGGGCCATGGTGAAGAAAAACAGGATACTTTTGGATTTCGATACTAAAATGTAACCAGCTACATAAAGTAGACCAGCCGGCCGTATAGCTACAGCAACAAGCTATACAGAAACGTACCTATTAGTATACAGAGACAGTTTACTCTAAAACTGCATGGGGTGGCCGTGGCCGTAGACGTACACGTTTCCATGGCTCTCCGTCAAATCCCAAAATGAATTCATGAATGAATAGTTGAATAGGATGGGGAAGGGGAAATTTTTAAAAAATCTCACATTTTTTCGATTTTTTCTTCAACAACGTCCATATGCAGCATTATGCACTTTCTATTATCTAAAAACTTTACGACGTATAGCTATATACCTATATTAGAGGTCCTTATAACTGTACTTGTACTCTGAATAATTTTGTAACTGTAAATAATTTTTTAGCCAGGGTCCATAATACAGATAGCTGTCTCACTGTGTGTACAAAACTGGGAATAAAAATGATTAAATGACTGGATGATAATGCTTTAATGCTTATTTTTTTAGTTTGGCCCCTCCGTTGCCGTCGCCGTCGCCGTCACCTTATTCTTTCTTCCATTATAAATTCCTATTCAAAATCCAAAAGCTCGGCGGACTCTGTACTCTACAACAAGGCACCGTACTACGTACAAGTATGCAGATTATAATAATGGAAGGAAGGAAGACGCGTCTCATACTCATCCGCTGAAATAAAAGGAGCTCGGACAATCCATTCTACACTACTCCACTGAGATTTCCATAATGCTCAAGCACTATGTGTATATATACGCATTTATGTATATTACAGTACATAAGGACAAGGAAATAAAAATTTACTTCTTTTTTTTTATTTCGTGGGTCCTTTTCAATCGCATAGTAAAAATCAAAGAAAGATATATTCAACGAGCTTATCTACGGAGGGGAACTCGCACGACGACGACGACGACTCACACTTGTGTGGGATTGAGTGAGCGTATAGACGAAAAGCATCCCTGTGATGGGATGTGATGTAATGTAACGTAATGCGTAAGCGTATCGTATCGCAATGTAAACTGTAAACCCTTCGAATTTTATATTAGATGAAGGACCAAAACCGAAACAAAAAAACTTGTTACTATGCATATGCAAATCTCTCAGCTCTGAGTCTCACATAGACTGAGGACGAGGACGATTAGATATTCACATCTCTTTCTTCTCCCTATTCTATTTTTGAATGGTGAGATGAAACGTGAAACAAGAAACTCAAAATTCAAACACTGTACATCATTGTACGCCATGTACACTGTGTGTAAAACTGTAATGTAACTTAAGTCCCTGCTCTCTACGTTTAAGGCTCTGTCCACAACGCGGAAGTAATATTAATATGAATTACTGTTTATTTTTTTCTTGAAGATTATATTATAATATTATGTACATATAATTACAATTTTATAATCCACAATGAAATATCAGTATATGCTTGTAATGTACCTACCAATGTATGATATGATGAGCCTGTCACCAAAATCAAAATATCTTTAGGCACACTATAATATGATGTACACTGAAAAAAAAATATTCAAACTAATTCAACAAGGAAAACCACTTCCTCCGTTTGAAATTTAAAAATACAGAGATATTGTTGTCAAAACAAAAGTGGGTATTATGTGTAGATATGTAGGTAGGTACCTACATTATGTAGCCATTGGCTATGTTTTTATATGCACGGATAAATTTACATTCAGGAGAGGAGACCACTTGGTTCTTGTTGTAATATTAGACTGATTTGCATACGTAAATGCTTCCTCATCTTTTATTTTGATTCAAATGATCTCCGTTTTTCTTGTCTTGTTGTTGGGTGATGTGTGTCTATGATAAGATATACATAATTTATTTTGGTGTTTTATTTTCTCACACATAGCATTTTGCTTGTGATCGGTTTAAGATGCAGATTATTCTATCACTCTCAGCATTCTGCGGTGTAAATTGATCCTTTAAGAAACAAAATTTACCCTGATGCAAAAAGTGCTATCTATTTTGCCATATTCACAACAACAAAAAGTTCTCCCTTACGACTACCAACCGATGAAACCAAGACGAATAAAATTAATAATTTCAATTTTCGTGATTACATAAATTGAATAATAATATAGTACAGTATCTGCCTCCACATAAAATACTGTTTTTCTGAATATTAAAATAATCAGAAGCCTTAATAATTATAATTTCCAATTTAATTTTTTCTTTTCACAAAAACTTAAAAAAGAAAATGAGAAAACGAATCTAATTTAGTTTTCACGCAGCGGGCATCCGTATCCGTGCAGACGAAGAAGTGAACTCGAGCCAATGGCAAAAATAGTGAATGAATTTCTGTAAATAAATACATTTAATCAAGAAATCAACTGCCATCACCATAAGGCCGCAGATACTCCATAGGCAAACTTTTTAAATTCTATTTCTTTCTATTTAAATAGGCTTCATGTGTGCATTTATATTGCCACTAATTAACCATACACATGTACACCCATATGTATCATATACTATATCCAGAATTTTAAGCTAGGGAAAAAGTTGAAAGCCTCTGCGACTGATATAAGAAAATTTCAATTGACATTATTACTTAGCCTCTTTTTCATTTTGGGCTCGTTGGGGGGTTTTGTATGCCTACAGTGGCACTACATTCCCGGTTTTCTACATCTACACACGTATGTAAAAGGTTTATGAATTTATTTCCAAATTCTAATGACTTGAGCAATTTAAAAACTTTTTCTATATTATTCCCAAGAATTTTATGGAGGAAGACCACAAGTCACAAAAACTCCATTGAGCTTTTGGAATGCTGATGATGACTGGAACTGAACTACTGAGCTGAGAACACGGAATATAACGTCTGTCTACCTGCTCAATTTAGAGCGTCAGGCAGCATTATGGGAGAGCCATATACATAGAGGCAGCAGGCTGCTGGCACACCCTTAAAAAATTTTGCTAATCAAAAATCCCACAGAAACGCCTACATCCTGGCCTAACTGACATGACATATCGAACTACATCTACTACAAAAGTACGTTTACACACTATAACTATAGTATAGCCTATATTTTGCCAGTTATAACATAATCTCCTATGCTCATAGCTTCACCTAATATTCCTATATACTGTTTCCCTCTACAACCATATAGCTGTAGTTTTCTATATGAACATACCTACACTACTAATAAGCTTCCATTCAAATTTAACTTTTACCATTCACCTCATGTACAGTTGACTCTGATATTTGTATATATTTTACAAACATAACGTCAAATGTCAAAAAATAGAAATGGCCCAAGCCAAAAAGTCGCTGCGTCTCATAAAAAATAAATGTGCAGTTTAACTTTTTGCCGTTGCTCCCTTTTAATTCGCAGCTCTTGTCGCTCTTTTCCCCCGCTATTTTCTACCGTCCACCTCGACAGTTTTAATTGTCACCATTTAGCATATTTACTCAGCAAATATTGAATTAAAATTCTAAATATAAAATCCTTTCGAATTTAAGAAATGGCAACAACTCTCCATCAAATTCATGCAAAAAAAATCCAGTTTGAGACTTTTCCCCCTTCTAGACTTCTAGAGTGTGGTGCTGTATTTACAGGTAGGTAGGTACTTCATCGACAACTGAGCATGTAATTAGTGAAGAATCAATATGTAAAAGTTCCTGCCATGCTACTTGCAAACAACCAGCTGCAGCTACATACATATCTGCCACTGTCACTTGTGTGTGTCTATAAATATATTCGGGAGGAAGTATACAACTCTGTGGAAAAACTTGCCAAGCTTTGTGCATATAAAGGCACATTAATATTAATAGTAATAGTATCTGTGTGCAGATTCAAGTAAGTAGTTTTTAAATCCACGATGTAGTAAATGCATAGACTGACTGTAAAATAATAGAATGAGACATGCTTAGGAAGAAATAAATAGTCGCCTGTATAATAGCGTGTACATAGTATCTAGGTAATTATGTTGTATTTTTGTCTATGCCACTATATCTATACCACTTCTACCTATGTACGTCCGTCCTACTTATTATACTGTATCACTTCATAAATCTATGCGCCTGTATAGCATGAGACAGCAACGTTGAAATCGACATTTGACATCGACTCAAGTCTAAAAAAGGCGGAGTGTTAAAAAAGTTGACATGAAAATAACAGACTGTGAGGCGGAAAGAAATCCAGGGTGACAACAACAACTTTTCACCATGATAATTACCACTCGTGTATGTTACTCCATTAAAATTCCCAAACCCTACGCTCTCCCTCGGCAACTCCCATTTACTCAGGTATGTACTTTTATAATCCGACTTTGGATTTGGATTCGGATTCGGATTCGAATTTAGACATGTCCATTTCTACACACTAAACTCCCTCGTGTTGCAAAATCCAATGTTTTTTGTTGATTCTATATTTATATTCTTTGTAGTGTTAAATGTAGGAAACTGTACAGGAGCACCGACCGGACGGTCTATCCAGCCCCCACTGCCTCAACGCTGAGTGAGCCTTGAAAAACCTATCTTTAGTATGTGTGTTTCTTTAGTCTTCCCTGAAATATGAATATTATAGGACCAAGACTGAAACCGTCTCCGAAACCGAAACCGAAACCAGTACCGGTACCACATACATAAAAAGAGCAGTAGATAGAAAAGTAAACGGAGAGAATATTATTAGAGAAGAAAAAGAAATGTATGGTTCATCCCTTCTCATGCTTCTCTCTCCGTCTGCCTTCTTTTCCACCATCCCATTCGCATTGGCTTCCACTTCCACACAAACTCAACCGAGACGAAACCACACGGGGCTAACCGCATGCACCAGCACGCCAGGACCATTACCACGGGACCACTGTATAACCACCGCTACTACCTCCAACATCTAGGCATTAGACATTCCACCTACATACTGTATACCTTCCAATATTATATGCTATATGGGTCCTGGCTGTGGTAATGACTAAAAAAACTTGAACAAAAATTAAACGAATTCACAATGCAAACTTGAAAGTCAAATATAAACTGCCCATTTTAACACACGTTTATAAAAATTATTTTCCGTATTTGTATTTACTACTATTGCACTAGCAAATACAAGACTATAATTCATCGTACTAATTATTGTAAATCTAACCAAGAAGGATCAAAATACGAAAAATTCTAGTTACCCTTGTAATGTACATATTTATACTAGAAGGAAGAAGAAAAGGCTGGAACTTTGGAAAAGAGATTGGGTCTATGTTTTATCGAGAAAACAAAAAGACCAGAAAGAACGCACACACTCACACACACGAAGAAAAAATTAACCAGCGAAGAAGACTACGACTGTAAGCTTTTGAAGGATTGACGATCAGCTGAAGCGGCTCATGACTAATCAATACATTTTCATTTTGACACTTTCATGATTGATTGGATGTACACACGCTGCTCCTCCAATGATAAGCTCCCTCATCCTTTGTGTTTAAAAAAAATAATGACACTACCCAGAAACCGCGAAGCTGAAACCGAAACAGCTATAGCTCCACGTTTCACAAGTTTCTCTCTGTAATTTACTTTCCAAAAAGTTTTACTAATATGAATGACGCTCCCTCCCAAAATACCAATGGTGAGGAGTTCATTTTCAGTGTATTACTGTGTACTCTACTTTAAACATCGGACTATGTTAATATTTTATAATGGGGTGGAAATAGAAAGTTTGTAGATTCCACAACTTATTAATTACATACATAATTTGACATTTATTCAAAACTGTAAAATGCTTACTTTTACATTTTTTTAAATGTAAAAATTACACACAGTTTAGTGTTTTCGAAAATTTAGAATCGTAACTTTTAAAGTTTAAAATTAACCATAAGACACGAGTTATAAAATTGCGTGTTGAAGTAAATTATAAAAATATTGGCATCAAGCTTCTGCAATCCTGTAAACCGTAGCATTCATAGCGAGTAATAGTAGTATAGTTGCCTACATAGTCTAGTACAGTAGACAGTAAGTATTAAGTTAGATATATAATTTGTTTTTGCAATACAGTAAAGCACGTCACGTTGTCTTGTGCGGTTCTGCTACCACACGGCATAACTAACCACCTGCACATTATATTAAAAATATATCTTCCAATCTTTCCCTCACTAAAACGCGTTTGATTTTTGATTTTGAATAATGGGAATGCCAACTACCCGCTGTCTTGGTGCTATATTATGTACTGCCCACGATTACATAATAATATTTATCTAGTTAGCATGTAACCATATGTTAGGAGAACTGGTAAATACTAATATTTTGGCCTGGTCACGGAAGCCAAAAAACACAGGGCAAGATCCAGAATCCAGAAGCAAACAGATATCAATAAAGCATTATAAGCAACGGCCAACGCTAAAATTACCCAAACACACACACACACAAACACGATGGATTGATGATTTTCCTCATTTCCTATGTTTTTTTGCCATACTTCATACTTGCCCCTAACATAAGTTCAGGTCCAGACTTTCAGGGGTTTCCACATTTGGTGAAGAAAGGGTGAGTGTATTATATTTTGAGTATAATAAATAATATTAGTGTAGATAGTAGGTATATAATTATACACACATGCAGTACGAGGACGAGGACGAAGGACCAACTACTGTGTGTGAGCCTAACTGTACAACTAACGATAAGTAAAGCCAAAAACATGGTCCTTATAATAATAATTATTGGCTTATTACAAGTACGGAGGCCCGTACTGCGGACGGACGGACAACTAAAACTAAAAGTATGTATAAAATTTGACGTAGGTGTAGGTACATAAAAACATAGATATGTACCTACCACGTAGATTGCTTAGTATTACTTACAAACTGACATGCATGACCTGACAAGGTCTCACAGAAAGATGTGTCTTATGTTGTTGTGGCTGTCGAAAATAGGAAAATACCGAAACCGAAAGCAAAATAAATTGTTCATGAATTTTCCCTTGCCATTTCCCCGACTCCATTTCCGCTTCTTGATTATGATTGAAAAATGATCTAGCTCTTCTTCCGTTCCCGATACTGCATTCCCATTCCCATCCCTTGCCCTTCACTTCCACACACACACAGTACAGAACAGAACAGAGCAGAACCCGGGAAACAGTCAAACAGAGTCGTTTCACCCAAAGTCCGTTCTTACTTATTTACATTTCCATCAGATGCTCAACAAAAATACATAGGTACATAACCAACCTACCTACCTACATTATAGTATGAAAAATAAAAGCAGTACTGTTACTATCCATACACTTGTAACTGCCCAGATAGAACGCATAGTGTAAACGGAAAAAACTTGGATACCTATATATGAACAATTTCAAATTCTAAATAATAAATGTATGCTTTCAGATTCATAAAAGCTCATGCTTTTAACACTAATCTTCAAAAGTCCAGGAGATTAATAAAGAATACTACGAGAGTTCACAATCTAATGCAAAATCCAATAAATGAAAAAAAACATTATGTAGGTATAACTTAATACTTAGAAGAGTACCTACGGTCGCCATAATATAGCATACAGTTTTAGTAAAGTAATCAAATCCTTTTAAGCGTCAGCCAGCTATAGGTATAGGCTCAAGATGCGTAAATCCGGGTAAAATCTTCTAATGGCATTTCACTATTACTAGACTAAGGATCCTACCTATTTACATACTGTGTTTATCTTTATAGAAATATACACATGGAAAATATTACATTATACTTACTATACTGTAATCCTTGAGGTTATCAGTAGTCTTGTATGAAGATAGAGTCGGTATACTTATATACTATAATGCAATATCTAAAGGGCTGACAGCTCGCTCACTCGCTCTCAGTCTCGCATTGTCAGAGAAATGCAAAAACCCAAAACCAAAAGGAAAATCAAACTAACCCTTTCTTTATTCCTTTCATACAAAACCTCGATTGTTTGTCTGATGTTCTGAGACCATTAATCTAACTCTGTATGTGATCTGACTGCATGTATGAGGCCCTATACCTTTTTCATATAATATCTATACTAAAAGCATATTATATACATGTCGGTAGAAAATATATGTAGGTACTCAGACTTACAGTAGCTCTAAATTTAGCCTATCTGTAGTTTAAGGTGTAAAATACCAGCTCTAAAACAGGCTACTTATAGGTAAGCAATGATTTATTTTTTTAAGCAAACTAACATATTTTAAAAAGGAAACATTCAAGTTTAGAAATTTTTATTTCTGTCGTTATAAAATTATTAAAGATACTATTGAAGATATAATTTACATTTTAACAATTTTAAAGCAACTGATCAACTACAAACCTGATCAAAATATGTATTCTATATTACAATGCATTAAAATTGAATATTTTGCATGAAAAATATTTACTATCCCACTATTTTCCCCACTCCTAAAAATAAAAAGATTGAGCAATGTTTTCGAAATTTGTGATTGTGAAATTAAGTTACAACTTTTTCCGTCTCAAATAAGCAATTAAACTATTTACTGTTTTCTGTTTAGCACATATTTACCATAAATATAGGTAGTAATTAAAAGTAGACGACGGGAAGCTCTGGAAAAATAGCACAAATGCTGAGAGAGCATTAAATTTTTATTCTTTAAAAAAAAGAACCTAGAGAAAAGTGAAATAGAAAATGGTAAGAAAAGAAAAAGATACTTTAACTTCCGACGACCGACGACCGACCGAGTGAAAAATGATGCAATTTTCATTTGGAAAAGAGTAAAAATCGTATCAAGGAAATTAAATGAGAATGACTCTATATATTAGAGACATGCACGATTGAGTATATCGTCGGTGAAGAGTCATTCTGTCGTAAGTCCAGTGCACAGCTAAAATCATTCTGTCGCAAGTCCATACGATTCTTAAAGTCATTCTGTCGCAAGTCCATTCAATTGGTAGCTACTGTCGAGATGTCCTATGCATTAGGGGAGGGGGGTGGGTGGTATATTACTAACTGTGTTGTGATCATGATGTACAATTAGGGGTCGTCCACAGAAGACGTAATGTTACTGACTGTGTTGTACTTATGACGTACATTTAGGGGTCGTCCACAAAAGACTTATTAAAAATTCCAATTCCAAAAACTGCAAAATGTTCTATTTACATGTTCTTTGAAAGTGCAAAATGGTCTATTTACATGTTTTTTAAAAGTGCAAAATGTCCTATTTACATGTTTCTCAGAAGTGTAAAATGTTCTATTTACATGTTTTTTGAAAGTGCAAAATGTTCTATTTACATGTTTTTTGAAAGTGCAAAATGTTCTATTTACATGTTTTTTGAAAGTGAAAAATGTTCTATTTACATGTTTTTTGAAAGTGCAAAATGTTTTATTTACATGTTTTTTGAAAGTGCAAAATGTTCTATTTACATGTTTTTTGAAAGCGCAAAATGTTCTATTTACTTGTTTCTCAAAAGTGCAAAATGTTCTATTTACATGTTTTTTGAAAGTGCAAAATGTTCTATTTACTTGTTTCTCAAAAGTGCAAAATGTTCTATTTACATGTTTTTTGAAATTGCAAAATGTTCTATTTACATGTTTTTTGAAAGTGAAAAATGTTCTATTTACATGTTTTTTGAAATTGCAAAACGTTTTATTTACATGTTTTTTGAAAGTGCAAAATGTTCTATTTACTTGTTTCTCAAAAGTGCAAAATGTTCTATTTACATGTTTTTTGAAATTGCAAAATGTTCTATTTACATGTTTTTTGAAAGTGAAAAATGTTCTATTTACATGTTTTTTGAAATTGCAAAATGTTCTATTTACATGTTTTTTGAAAGTAAAAAATGTTCTATTTACATGTTTTTTGAAAGTGCAAAATGTTCTATTTACTTGTTTCTCAAAAGTGCAAAATGGAAATTTTATTACGTCTTTTGTGGACGACCCCTGGAATTTTTATTACATCTTTTGTGGACGACACCTGGAATTTTTATTACGTCTTTTGTGGACGACCCCTAAGTGTACATCATGATCACAACACAGTCAGTAATATACCACCCCCCCCCCTCTCCTAATGCATAGGACAACGCGGAAGCGATCTTGACAGTAGTTACCAATTGAATGGACTTGCGACAGAATGACTTTAAGAATCGTATGGACTTGCGACAGAATGATTTTAGCTGTGCACTGGACTTACGACAGAATGACTCTTCACCGACGATATGCATATATTATATGGGCCTATATATATCCTGTCAGTTCACTGTGTGTGTGTGTGTGTGTGAGTCCTGATACACTCATGTTCTATATATCAGTGGCAATAAGGATTTCTTTTCTTTAAAACAAGTTTGAACAAGAAGAAGAAGAAGAAGAAGAAGCAGACGAAGAAGAAAAAGAAAAAAGGAACCCTGCCCAGCCCGGTACCATTATTCTCTCTCTCTCTCATTCTCGTTCTGGTTCATTCTACACACACACACACACACACAATCACAAAGTAATAATTTGCATGGAGAAAAGAATGAGGGAAAAATGCAAAGGAGAAAAGAAAGGAAAAAAGAGACGACGAGGACGAGAGAGCTTTTTAATATATCTTCCGTGTATGGGTGTATTTAGTGTCTCTTTCGGTATACATGCACCTATATTACATCGCCGACGAAGAGTGAGAACAAGCCATTTCCTGTTAATTTTATAAGTGAAAAAATCTTGTAGTTTGAACTTGAAAATTTGTAAATAGTGAGTTTAAAATTTTCAAAAAAGCTGTTTAAATTTTGACTTAAAAAAACCAAAAACAAAATTTAATTTGCACCTTCAAAAAATAAAAAATTGTGTAATTTTTCACTGTAAAAAACAAACAAAAATACTTGATTTTGATTTTTTTAAACACTGTCAATTAGTGTAATTTAATTGCACTTTCAAAAAACAGGAAATATTGCAATTTACTCTGTTAACAAATATCAAATAGTAAACTTTTTGCACTTTAAAATACTAACAAATAATGCAATTTCCACTTTCAAAAAATACCAATGAGTTAAATATTGTTCTTGAAAATTTCTAAAACTCTTTGCACTTATACACATGTTTCTAAAAGTGTTCAGAAACCTATGATAATTTCCCTTTTAAAAAAAAGTAGCGGTTGACTTATTTTAGTGTTTCAGTGACATTATAATTATATCTGATTCTATTACTATCAGTATTACACTTTACTCAGCAGCCCCAGTCCCGCAGTCCACTGAGCCATACACTGACTGACGTACCTAACCTAGGTATCTACATATTATATACACATACAGTCATACTATAACCAAGGGAAAGAAAGAGTTCAAATTTCAAAGAAAAATGAAGTCATCCTATTATTTCTTTCTTTTCATAATATTATTATTAATTCTTTCCCACATAATTTTTCACATTCCAAAATAAATCCGGAACTCTCATTCAGAAAAGGTGTAATATCAGTCCTGATAATAATAGTAAAAACCCCGTCATACATATACCTTCTAGCTATGAACATACCCCTTACTACTCTTTCTTTATGCAGTATAATTATACTACCTCACGGCTATGGTACAGTATGCCTTTATTTCTTTGCTTATAGGTCCAAATTTTGACATTAGAAATACCTAGGTAGGTTAGGTATGTTTAAAAAATCTAAATGTACGCTCCACATATTCAGTATACATATAATATGGGAAAGCATAGGGAACGGGAAAATAAATCTCGCTCCATTCACAATTCACAATCATATCACACGGGGATGAGTTACTGTTTCCGAGGGAAAAGAGAAAATGAAAAAAGTAAAAAGTTTCCCTTGTTTTTTCCCCTGTATTTTTCTCGGCGACAAAAATTTCAAATTTTCAAGCGGCGACCCAAAAAAGAAACGGGAGAGACAGAGAGAGAGAGAGAGAGAGAGCTCGTTATCGTCATCGTTACCAGTGTAATTTAGACGAAGGGCTGTATGGCTATATACCCAAGTGCTATACTATTATACAAATTCTAAAAGTACTACTACTATGCTATAACCACCATGTACGTACATCTCCACATACTGGTACTGGTGCAGTTCTGTCTAAGGTTAGATGCTAGGCGTGTTATTTTACATAGAGTTGGAAGGTTTGCCTCTGAGTTTGGAAAAGGCCATGGCATCATATCATTATCGTGGGAGTCCGCAATTACTCATTTCTAGGCTCTAAAAAAGAAGCGAAAAAGAAGCCATTCGTCAAGATCAACCTCAAGAAGAAGAGTTTTCCCTCCCGAATTTTCTTTTCTCCTTCTGGGCATGGAATTCCATGTCTCTCCATTGCAATGCATTTGACTGCCTGGGTGAGCCAAGAAGAAAAATCAGGAGAACCCTATAGTAATATTATAGTTCTGTACACAGATAGTAAAATTCTAGTCATGCAAATAATATGCCTTGACTAGCTACACTATACTCCCAACCTCTCCCTGTCCCACCCTGTCTATTGTCTATGCAGTATGCACCTTTCCATTAGGAAACAGATAACGTGAACATTTTAGGATTTTAAAGAGACGAGAATCCAGATCCTTACTCATGTACATAATGGTCAGCCCAAAATAGTGGTACCTACGTATAATGTCGTACAGTAAAAGTAGACGCACATGTACCTACCTATAGTTCCCTCAATACTCATCATACAGAATTTACCTAAGTAGCTCTGAACACGCAGTTTGAATTATCTTTATTTCCATCCACTGCCTCCTCCTTCTCCTTCTATCGCATCTTTCTCTCTATGTATACACTATGCTTAGCAGTGCGGCATCCACTTACAGCCACCAACACCAAAATCATAATTACTTATCGTTAATAAGAATTAGAAAATCTTTCTTAAAATAATATATCGTCGGCGAAGAACCAAAATGACCCATATCCATTTGTAACTAAAACCAATATCCACTATCTACAGAAATATTAAAACATGTCTTTAAGGAATTAAAATTGAATATTTTGCACTTTTAAAAAACTCGTAAATAGAACATTTTACAATTTATAAAAAGATGTAAATAGAACGTTTTGAACTTTTTAAAAAGCAACTAATTAGAACATTTGGCACTTTTCAAAAAGCATGTAATTAGAATATTTTGAACTTTTCAAAAACATGTAGAATATTTTGAACTTTTCGAAAACATGTAGAATATTTTGCACTTTTCAAAAAGCATGTAAATAGAATATTTTGCACTTTTCAAAAAACATGTAAATAGAATATTTTGGACTTTTTAAAAACATGTAAATAGGATATTTTACACTCTTAAAAAACACTTAAGTAGAACAATTTGGTCATTTTAGAAACTCGAAATTAGCATTGTAATCATGAACCTTATTTACTGTCTTTTTTGTTGACATAGCTCATTTTAATTCTAGCATAAATTGGAAATGGGTCATTTTGGTTCTTCACCGACGATATCATCACATTACACTTACGTACATGCGTCACTCCAGTGTACTTGTTAGTACATCGATTTAAAAAATTCAAATTACCAAATTTTATTAGAGTTCAGAACTATTATAAGAAATAATAAAAGTATTACTAATAAATTGCTTTGCAATTAATCAAAGAAGATACGACCAAAAAAAAGGTTCAAATACATTAGCAAAATTCAAGGACGAAATACACCCCACTATATAGAATACAATACGGGAATCTATGCATAGGCATGTGTGGACATATAATAAGCCTTTCTGCTTTAAAAACTGGCTTTTTTTTAGTTTGTGTCATTATGCAATTATAGCAGAATGCAGGACTGTAGGACTAGGAAAAGATAGCGCATAGAAGAAAAGGGTCAGATTCGGATTTTTAATAAAAATCCAAGCATTTTTCGCTTCCTTGCATATCCTTATGTAGAATGTATCTCTTCTTGCCACGTATGATGCTCAGGTCCCTATTCCATGCATTCCTACTGTCTAATACGAAAGGGCACCGACGGGAGCACTGGAACGTTAAAGCTTTGTTTTTTAATAATTCACATTTACGTATGATGAACGCTCATGGATGTGGCCGTGGACGGGGACGTGGACTTGAACGTGAACGTAAAAACGGGAGGAGCGCATTCACTACTACAGATATGTGCTTATTGTCTCAAGCCTGTACACTATGCACTGTACTGTACTGACTTGGTCTTTTATTATACTGACATATATATCTGTACCTATATGTAGGGCGTACGGGAAAAAATAAGGGGAAAATAGAGAGTTTATTAAAAAAAATTAATTAAGTGAGGAGAAGAGGGAGAGAGAGAGAGAATCTGGTGCTGGGACGGGTGCTGAAGAAATATTGTAAAAGGCAGAGTAGAAAAGAACAAAAAAGAACAGCAACAGTCAGTGTGAAACTGTGAAGCTAAAAAGAAATACGATGGATGTAGGTAGGTTACATAAGATGCATAAGAAAAAAAACTGGAAAAAAAGGAACTATAACGGTAACGGTCTGTGAAGATATATATATGTATAAGTTGTATGTATAATTAATTACCTATATGTACACTATCAGTATATGTAGAAAAAATAATTATACATAGCCTACAGCACAGTACAATTACGTCATAATAAGACATTCTGTACATATTTTTTGTTGAATTTAATTTCCAGCATAAGAAAGTACCTAGTACCTACTACTGAACTATGTATAACCATGTGCACTTACGCACATTTATTACAGCATGCGGCATATTAAATTATGCAACTTACAAAAAATGATTTTAACTAAAAAAAAATTAAGACGAGATGAGAGAAAAAAAAGGTTAAGATGGCCCTGATCCTGGTCCTATACTTACACGAAATTATCAACTACATACAACAACGGTACTGCACATCCAGCTCAAAGAAATATTCGGGTAGTATGTATTTCTATGTGATTGTGTCCCTGTCTAAATATGCTTGGTATTATTTACAATTAAAAATACGATGTGTAATCATATGCTAGTAAAAGTAGCACATATTATTAATAATATTATTACATATATTTTCATTTCAACAAAAGACTCTCTCCAACCTTTTTATCTCGTCGTCAAACTTAGCACAAAAAAGACATGGCGATGGGAACGACAGTCAGTGCCCACGTCATAAGACTGTCAACAGAAAAAGAACAGAACCCGGGACAGTCCATATATGGTAGAAAGAACCCGGGAATTTTTTTAGCTGCCATGGAGCTGGACCTAGACCGGCTCTGGGTCCGGGTTGAGATTGAGAGCTGAGTGAGTTTTTGAGTCTGTCAAGTTAAGTCAAAGTAAAAGAAAAAAAAAGACAAGGGAAGGAAAGAAGGGAAAGGAGAGACAAGTGAAGTGAAGGAAAAAATCTTTATTAAAAAACTTATTAAGGATGTTTGTGAGAAAACCTCACTTCACATGTTGTGTATGCATCCCTCACTTTTTTATATTCTTTTTCTTTATACAATTTTTTTTTATAGTTCTTTTTTGAGCACACGTCTAGAGTATAGTGCGTAGTAGGTTGCATATACGTGAAGACTCAAGATCATAATATTTATTATATCAAGCATATAATTACCTACTAACAATGATAAGTATACCCGTCACCATCACCGTCACCATCACCGTCGTCGTCGTGGGGCCCTATATCGCAGCACAATAGAATGTTGGGCATGGTCCATAAATGATGTCATCGATGACATGCCTTTTTCTGATAGACCCACCCACCCTAACAAACGAATGACAACTTTTTTAACATGGGCTTAAATGGAGAGGTTTTTAGGACCCACCCACCTAGTGGATGACATCATTTATGGACCATGCCTTGTCAATTTTGTACTGTAGAGAATACTCATATGTAAGTATAGGTGTCTAGTACATAGGTACCGAGGTACCTCCTCGCTTCTTACCCACTACATGCAGACAAGTTGACGGGGCTGACGGAATGAAGAGGCACGCTGTCGCTCTGTCGCTATCATATCACTATTTTGTGAGTGAAGGCACAAGACTGACGAGCAGTGAATATATGGAACCAGGAACGACGAGAGAGAGAGAAAAAGACAGTTAATTAATTATTGACTTTACTTCTTTTCCTATATCTTCTTTTTTGGGACTCGTATTAAATTTTTAATATTCCACCCCGACCATCATTATGTATTTAGCTGCAGTATTAGTAGTAGTAGTAGGTACATACAATAGTATAATATATCTTATACATGCACATTTTCAAGCTTGACTCGTGACGGTGACGGCGACGGTAAACTGTCTCAGTTTTGGTCTTTAGTTCATATTCCTATATATCGCAAGACAAACTTCCAAAAAGCACTTCACCTATATACTGTGTAGATATGAAATGTACAGCAGTATAGCCAACAGACACTGGAGCGTTGGTTTAATTTTAATATGGGACCTACATGTATAGGACAGAAATGCGTTTCGCTATTACAAAAGCAGGAAAAAATGCGAACGACATATTTCACATTCACAACTTATTGAATACTTCTACATTTTTCTTACCCTTTTGTTTTTTTTGCCCTTTGCATGTTTCTGGTTCGGAAATCTTGCAGAAACTTTCCTCTAATATAATAAGCTGAAAAATCTCATATCAATATCTGTAATCATTTTTTTAAACGTCTATCTCCAGTATAGCTTCTCTATGCCATAGGAATTATTGAACGGTAATTTTTATTGGATTTTACTATTTTGATTTAAAATTTGTAGCATTCTTAAAGCTTACATTCTAAAGCTCTCTCATCACTCATAATAAGGCACAATGCAATAATGATTTAAAATTGATACGAAAAGCAACACTCGAGATTTTTGAAATTTACATCGACCTAGTGACACGGTCATTCAAGATCATGCAAATGCAGGAATTTCCTAATACTTTGAATATTTTTTTAAAAATTAATGCCCTAAACGCGCATTATGATGATACATTTTTTTGAATCTACATTTCAAACAATTGCAATAATTACTCCATTTTCTTTATGCCATTTTACAGGACCGAATAATAAGGCCAGCAAAGGCAGCCCTTGATGCCTGAATTGTCAAAAAATATGTAAATGGAATATTTTGCACTTTTCAAAAACGTGCAAATAATTTTTTTTGCACATTTTAAAAACATGGAAATAAAACATTTTCCACTTTTTTCAAAACATGTAAATAGAAAATTTTGGACATTTCTGAATCAAGTAAAAACAACATTTGAAACATTTCTAAAACATGTAAATACAACATTTTGGTTTAACAAAGAAAACCTTTAATAAAGTCGAAATGGTGGTTTTTGTATGGAAATAAATTTCTGCCTTAAAGTAACTCCTTCGCCTGGCCCTGCCATTTTAGCATGTGAAATATCACAAACTTCTTATGTAATTGTTAATTTACTACATATCAATAAATTTGATTTCTGAATTTCTTTCCTTTGTATCCTACCTACACGTTAGTAAATTGCGCCGTATTTTTGTAAAAATCTTTACTTTTTAATGATTTCCATGTGATTTATATTCAGCATAAAATGTTTTGTATTATTAATGAATGCCCATTTCCAAAAGAGTAGTCAAGGCAGATTTATATAATAATTATATTACAACATGCTTATAGGGATGTGTGCTGAGTACCGATGATATAGTGATAATGATTGGAACAATAAATATACATACATATATGTATATATATGTGTGGAAAAACAAAGATAAAAGAAGAAGAAATCTCTAGCCAGCCTCTGTCTCTGTCTCTGTTTGTACCTCTCCAGTCTCCACCACGACGTCGTACGTAGCAACGTGGCAACCATATGATTTGATATAACTGCTCCTTTTTCTCCTCCTAAGTGTGTGTGTATGTGTGTATAATTAATTTACAAAGAAACTTTCAAGTAAAACTAACATAACATTTCTACAAGAAGGAAAAATACAAAATACATAAAAGGAAAAAGGAAAAGAAAACAGAGGGAGACGGGGAAAGAATATCCAGGAGCAGGACCAGGATCCACAATCCAGATCCAGGAATTGAGTGAGCGACACACAAAAAGACATAAGATAAAACATGTCGTGAGGAGGTTATGTTGTAGTCTTTTGTAGGCGATCATCAGGACGACGACAGAGAGAGCACTGCTTAAGCAAGACGCATATGTACATACGTAGCACACATTACTTATACTGGAAACAGCAGGCAGTCCATCTCACCCTTCCTCCTTCTTTCTGTCTTTTACTTCTTTTCAAGTCAACCCAACTATGTACTGTTCCTGGAACCGGTACCCGTACCGGCACCGGCACCGGTTCCGCACCGTTCCCAAACTATGAAACTACCCAAAAGACCGACGCCGACACAAACCCGACAACCAACTTCCTTTGAAATAATAAAATCTGTTTTTTTCTACTAAATAAAATCTCAACAACACATAATAAACGTGGATCTCCCTCCATCATTTGAGTTCTAAGAAAATAAAGAAGATTATAAAAACCTTGTTAGAATTTATAGAATGATCAACAACATGAACTTTACCTATTTTTTTTCTTTTGGCCAGAATTTTACTTTCTTGAGCTCTATCTGCATTACTAATGATGGGAAGATGAGACTTTTTGCATGAGTACTTAGTTAGTTGTAGGTTTTGAGTATAAGCGTACATAATAAAGTGAGTGCGTGAGTGAGTGACTGACTGAGTCTTGAGTGCTTTTCCGGAAATATATATTATATATACATATATAGATATATAATATTAACAAAACTAGAGATCTGTGTAGATCTCATCGCATCTTGTGTAAATCTCATCAAGCTACTGTATTACTGCTCCTCCTGCCACCCCATTTATCTGTCTGCATAATACATGTATCTACATACATATTATGTATGTAGAGGCCTACCTACATAGGGAAGAAGATGGGAAAGTTAAAAAGTTTTCATGTGTGTTAATGAAGTTTTCTTTAGCCTTTTTCTCACTCTCTCTCTCTCTCTCTCAGTATTTGTGAGAGGATGGAAAAAACTTCTTGTTCTTGTTTTTTCTTTTTTGTATCCTTTGAGTGTTCCTCTTTTGAGTGCTATACATAAGAAAAACTAACAACTTTATTTTTTCCGCTTGTTTTCTTGTTTGTTTTTTTTATGCGGATCTCGATTCCATCCATAGCATCATAGTAAATAAAGGAAAAAATACCTGGAGAGAGGGACGAAGGAACTTACTGCCTACTCCACTTAAAAGATCTTAGTCGAGATTTCAATCTATTAATTCCATGGATTTAAAAACATGTCTATAATTTCATTACTTTATACAGATATACAAAATGCTGTATCGCCCACGCATAGGACATTAAATGCATGAATAATGTGTAGATAAGCGTACAGTGTACTGCACATTACATTACATGGCCATACAAAGAAGTATATCTACCGTATTTTCTCTAATACAACGACCAGCGTTGTATTAAATACCATACGCATTCTATTAATGTCCCACGTTCTAATACAGAGCCAAGTAGTATTACAGAAAATATACGGAATTTTTAGGCCTTTAAATATAAAGTTTTCAAGAATTGCATGATAGGTGGATAGGTCCAAAACATTAAAATATAGAGTTTTTAAAAATTCTGGAAAATAGATTTTTTGATTATTTGAAATATGTTAAAACATATAATTCAAGCTTTTGAGGAACTATCAAATTTTGAGATTGACATTTTCAAACAAGTTGAAACATTTTATTTTAATTTTTTTTGAAAAATCACAAATACAACTTTATTTACAGTTAAAAACTTGGTTAAATATTCTATCTATGTACATACATTTTAAAAATGCAAATAGCAAATTTAAAATTTTTTAAAAACAGTCAAAAAACTTAATTTATAATTTCTTAAATTGTCAAATCGGTCATTTTACAGTTTAAAAAATTTTTAAAATATTGAATTTTCCAATTCGCAATACCTTCAAGAGGTTACAACAATTTTATTTTAAAATTTTAAAAACTTGTTAATTCAATGACAAATGTAGACTTTCTCAGCTAGGTATTTCCGTAAGTAGTTAGTGTAGGATTTCACATCGTTGCTTTCTTTAGTTCATAATTTCCTTATTTATTCGATGTTAATTCTAATTTTAATATTATCCTCATACTTCTTTCTTCCCAACGTGTTTGCATTGGCAATGTACTATTGAGTTACATATGGGCCTATACAGACTGAAAGTTTTTCTTCCTTGTTCTTTTAAAGATTGCTTTGGAAACTTATGCGGAGCAAAGAATAACAAAAAACAGAGACAGAAGGTAAGATTCCCGGGTGGAAGATTGAAAGAGCTACCATTATTGCATTGTTTCCTGTAACATTCTATTTGCTATGAATATCCAAAAAACCACCCAACTTGTAAAAAGGAGCTTTTCTTGATTATCTTGGTTTTCCCGGTTTCAACTTTTGCTTGAATATTAGGAACAGTGATTCTTACTTTTAATCATACTTTTCGTGATCCTACTCCTACACGTTTGTCAACTCTAAAATATTCCTCTTACTGTCAGTTGTTTTTTGAAACTGCTAAATATCCTAAATTCATTATTTGAAATTCATAATAATAATTAAGGTTTTAAAAAATCAAGAAACACTATTTAAAAATGTCAAATTCTTGTTCTTACACTTATACAAAGCCCCACAAGGGCTACTACGTTTAAAAACGATCAAGCTAATGGTTGTAATTATTTTTGTTGGAATGTATGTACAGCTTGCTTTGAAATCCCGAGATCTTTTTCTACCTGCGCTGCTGCACTGTGATGCTTCCCGGTGCCTTCCTTGACCCTTTCTAGCAGGTGATTTTTTGTGCACTTTATAAATATGGAACCGCTTTTTTTGTGTGCTCCAATTGAAATCTTAGTACCACTGCACTGCCAGCACGTATATACTTACAGATACCGATGCCGATAATTGAACACTGAACCCTTAACCTTTTCCATGATCCATGTTCAATTACCGATTACACATTGTACATAATATCCAAGGCACTGAAAATGAAATTAAGGGTGGCCTTGTCATTTAAAAAAGTATGGATTGACAATCCGAAATCGAAATATGATACTTTTGTGTAAGCCCAAATTTTTTGCCTCTAGTTTTTTATACAGTTTTCAGCACATAATTTGTCTAGGCAACGATGTATGTAACTAGAACATCTTATCTATATGTATTTAATTCACTATATGCTAACCCTCATTCCCAATGCACAGGACGCAAGGACAAGTGTGTTTTGCAAAATACAAGAGAAAATAACACCATCAGGCTTCAGCTTTTGCCTTGTTGCCACACACAAAAAATGAACCCAATTTAATTATCAGGACCACCAACCAGCACAAGATCAACGACTATGTAGGCCGCAGGTGTAATCACACAATAAAATCAACTAAAATCATTTACTATGTAATCATAAGAAGGTTTTGCATTACCATAAATTCACCAAACCCCCCACAATAACAGCAATAAAAAATACACAAGTAAATATATGAGGAAGGTAAATGCCGATAAACTAATGAAGGAATAAAAACGAAGAATTTGATAAAACAAAAAGCAAGCTTGAAAGGAGCCGTCGTTCAAGCGTTCAAGCTCTGACACCGTTTCTGTAGCAGTACTGTAAACGTCTTTAGCTATATGTATTACGTATAGGTATAGGCGCATACTATGGTAGTTATACATTGAAATTTTAGCCCTGTCTTACTCTGCCTTAGTTTTTATTGCAATTACAATTCTATAATTTGTCAACGCAATAAGCAATAACCGTCTCCACAGCCTACCAACAAGAATGTTTAATATGCGTAAAAAATTCAACGCACGCTCAAAAACCCCACTACTTAAAAACGTACCTACGCAGTACTATTATGCACCTTCCTCCTTTGCAAATCATCTCTTTAGTTTTCTCATATAAAGCAAACAGAACCTTCTTTTGTTGTTTTTTCAATTTTCCACATAAATTTTTTACAGCTTTTCCCAGTGTTCCACATAAATTACGAAATTACGATAAACTAAACTTGAAGCATTGCGCTCTCATTACTATTTTTATTATATTTGTAGAGAAGTTATAGACATGGAAAATGGAAATGGGAAATGAGTTGACGTGAGAAGCATACTCGGATTCCGATTCAGAATTCAACTCTTGCATATTATAGGCATAATATCATCAGTATTAACATTACCACCCATATATTTCCATACCGTTTAGCATATTAGAATATTCATTACTCAACTCAGCTTACGCATAATAACAATATGACTAGTGAGGTGTAAAAAATTATACTGCACTGTGTCATACGACGTGCCCACGTTAAAGTACCTACAAACCTAGGTAGGTACCTACCTCAGCAAATACACATATATGACATGAACACATAGTAGTAGTATTACATATATGCAGTAGTGAAAAGTATTCAAAATACACTAATCTTATACGATTACGATTAGAACAACTCTCATACTACATTTTATTGTGTTGGGTGGCTGTGGCTATATGGGAATGGATACGTGTAGAAACTTATAGACTGACTTACTCTCCGACTTTTGACTACTTGACTAAACAAATATGCTAATAAAAAGGACAAACGACATAGAATTTGTTAAAAACTCCATAAAATAAAATAATAAAGTCAGAATTCAGATAATAAAATACTTACCACCACTATAACCTCACCACCACCACCAACAGACCGAGTACCACCCTTAAGTAAGCAATAATAACGAGAAACGAAAACGACCACGACAACGACAACGACGTGAATAAAATAATCATATGAATGGGTATATACATACGGCCTATACTCTCTTATGCTGGAGCTATTGAAATTCAAAGACCGAAACGGAGTCGGAGGAAAGAAAGAATGAAAGAAAGAAAGACAGAGAAACATTTTAATAGCTTCAGAAATTGTATCGAAAATCTTTCGAGAACCGCAGCTATAGTTATATATAGTCTGAAGTCAGTACTGCACTCATAAAAGAATTCTGCTTTTTGTAGCATCGTATAAGAGAATACGGCTACAGTTCTAAAGAATAAAGAATTAAGGTTCTCACTACACACTACTCAAACTACTACAAATATTTTGACAGACTTTATATTATTATTATGCGCTCAACGTTTGTTCAAAGCTCCTGACTGAAATTTCCCTCGTCATTATTCCTAATTCGTAATCGTAATTCGTAATCATGTGGAATTTTCCCGAATAAAAACTTGGCACCCTTCCCATGATGCCCCGTACCATCTTTCTTATAGTAACAGTGCATTTCCATGAGAACATCAGAATTGCAATAGAAAAACGTACAAGTATGTGCACATATATCAGGGCCGGACGAAGGAATTGCTTTTAGGCAGCAATTTGTTTCCATACAAAAACCATCATTTTGAATTTACTGATGGTTTTCTTTGGTAAAGCAAAATGTTGCATTTACATGTTTTAGAAAAGTGCAAAATGTTCTATTTACATGTTTTGAGAAAATTGGAAAATGTTTTATTTCCATGTTTTTGAAAGGTGCAAAAAAATTTATTTTGCATGTTTTTGAAAAGTCAAAATGTTGTTTTTACATATTTTTAAAAACTGCAAAATGTTCCATTTACATGTTTTTTTGAAATTTCTAGCAGCGGGGGCTGCCTGCGCTGGCCGCACTATCCGGCCCTGACATATATAGAAATAGGTACATAGGGTGTACATAATATGCAGCATCAACATTAGAAGAAAGCCCATTTTGATTTTATATTTATTTGGGCATTCGGGTTCTGTCCTTCTTCTTCTTGGTCTTCTTCTTTCAAAGAATTTTATGAGGGAAAAACGGGAAACGGAAAACTGGGAAAAACGCAATGTATTTTTTATAGATGTGTACCTATATATGTAGGTTGTCAGCTATGTGTACTTTTTTGTGTATTCATGATGAAAGGATATGGAAACTTTGGAAGTTGTCTCCGTCCTCATTATCATTCTATAACTTCTCACATAACGATCTTTTGTCGCCAACATTTATTTTATTTCTTTTTCCCGCTTTAGTCACTCCACTCTACAGAGTATGTCCTCTGTTGTATAGTATGTGCCTACTATGCTTAATGATGCCCGTACTGGTACTGGCACTCTGCTGTACTTCTAAATCCAGTCATATATAACTCATGTTTTCCTATTAATATTAATTTTAATGTACACAGGGAGGAACCTATAATATTTGCTCATAATATTCTTCTGTTCTTATTCTTATTATTCTCTCGCTTTCTTCCTCTTTAGTATGCATTCTTAATTCTTTCTCTTTCCTTGAGACAACCTTCATAGAGACTTTTTACACTACAAGTTTATATTATATACAGTCTATTCAAACTGTACACAGTTTTTTGTAAGGGGAGAATGTAAAAGTAACATAAAGAATAATAACCATACATGAATCTTTTTTTGTATTAAACAAATTTTCAGTGTTTACAGCGGACATTGTACGAGGTCTGATACAACTGACGAGTAATAATGTCTTTATTTTTACACAAAGTTACAATCACGGGAAAGAGGGCCGGACGGAGGAATTGTTTTTAGGCAGTCAGTTGTTGTCATACAAAAATTACCATTTTGATTTTATTGATGGTTTTCTTGGGTAATGCAAAATAGTGTATTTACATGTTTTTAGAAAAGTGTAAAATTTTCTCTTTACTTGATTCAGAAATGTCTAAAATGTTCTATTTACATGTTTTAAGAAAAGTGGAAAATGATATATTTGCATGTTTTTGAAATGTACAAAAAAATTTATTTTGCATGTTTTTGAAAAGTCAAATTTATTCTTTTTCCATATTTTTGAAAAGTGCAAAATGTTCCATTTACATGTTTTTGTGAAAATTCAAGCAGCGGGGGCTGCCTGCGCTTGCCGCATTATCCGGCCCTGACGGGAAAATAATGTAACGCTAAAACTTACGGAGAGAGCTTGTACTATTTCGGCCTATATAGCCCAATCATAAACATAGAAAACCAAATTGACTGTATGCATTTTAACGGGAAAGAATGCGGGAACGAAAGTCGGAGAGCATTGTGTTAAAATGTTAATTACCTATGTAAGTATACCTACCTCCCTGCCTACCTACCTTCATACAGTGAGTTTCCATTACATTATTTTTAAAAAGGCATCACGCGGATTCTTTTTACCGCAGAGACTATAGAAAAAAATTGTTAAAATAATTGCAGTAAAAATTGAATTAATTAGACACCAATTCAACATTAAAAAAAAACAAAAAATTGTTTAATGTCTATCTAAAATTTTATGTAAACTTAAATTTTGAATGTAAATCTACCTTTTACTACGTAGGTACCTACGTTACAACTTACAATGCATTTACACGGGTTATTCATGATTCTGACTGAATAGGAAATAGAGCTCACTCATCGTCAGTCAGATATAAAAGTCAAAGTGTAAAAAATATAGTCTATATATCGTATAAGAAAATGGAAAAAGGAGAAGGAGAGTCATTTAAATTTCATAGTCAAAAAGTGAGGCAATTACTTTCCCCTTTAATTACATTTTTTATCGGTTCCATCCACAGGATTCGATTCACTATTTTTTTACGACCAGAGTCTCTCTTTCTCTCTCTGTCTCTCTCTTTGGATCAAGTCTCAAAAAATTTATGTCTTCTCCAAACTTCTTCATTTTACACAACTCCAAGCTATATACCTATATACCTCAAATAAAACCAAGAAGAAAACGAATCATACGCATACAATATCTATGTATAGACGACCACATTAAACCACCTGCGTCTTTATATCTTATTACCTCCTTCCTTTTCAGCGCCTGCTACCTACCTACTTATATAACCAGCATAGCATCATCTCAAAATGCCCATTACTCCTGTATTCCCATTATAAATTATATAATGTCAGTATTCTTATGAGTGGTTTCCTTTTTTACTCAAGTCACAACAAACGTTAAGCAAAATGACAATGGACAGTTTTATATTTTGAATTATTATTGTGGGTACATAATTCAAAAATTCAAAATCAAATTTACAACCATCACGTGACCAAGTTTGCTGCTATCCTGCCTATAGGAACTTTTGACTGTATTAGGTACATATCTGCCTATACCTACCTATACCTACATAATATATTAAACTGCGCCACTTGACATGCATAAAAATGTCATATAACTATGTCATACTATAACAGATTTCGTACCTTAGCTGAGCAACAGAGGTATATGTATATTTAATAAGTAAGCAACTGTATGGTGTTGAGAGGAAAAGACCCTTTCTCATCTTTCCATTCAACAAAACATTCAAAAAATAAATACAGCGTATTTACCACCCTAATAAAACATACGTAGCTACGTATGACCCTAAAAAGGTATGATAATACTGTAACTGTAATATCTGGATGTGTGAGTAGTCAATGAGTGTCGTAGGAAGGTAGGTCTTTTGAATTTGAATTTGAAATAAACTTATTTTTCATAACCTCATCATAATCATCATCATCCGGATAGTCAGTCATGATCAAGCTCATAAAAATTATATTACGAGCATTGAGCACAATAGGTGGTCGATCTGGGTCTTCGTCTCGGTCTCATCACTGCACTGTATTGCTTTTTTGTCTACCTATTTTAGAACAGGTCCTACAGCTTCAGCTTTACTATTCAGAGCTTTAAGATTTAAGTTGAAATTGAATTCGAAATGACGTATGTACAAACACAAAACTACTGATATAATACCTTTAATACACTATATAGCTTCAGTCCCTTTTGATTTTTCTGAAATGAATCTCTGAGATCAAAACGTTCTAACAACACGACTTGTAAACATTAAGCGTTTCACGCTCAGATTTTTTGTACGGTTATTATTATTTTTGTTTAATATCCAACCAGTCGTTTCATTATTTTCTTAATGAATTCTTTTTAAATTTATTTCATAATGATTGAAACAAATTCCAGGAGTAATGTTTTTCTTTAAAAACTATATAACATTAATTTTAACTGGCTGCCTTTTCCGTTTAATAATACTCTAATAAAAGTGAAATAATATTACAAATCATATATCAACGAGTGTTTTGCCTATAGTCAATTGCAATAATTAGTATAACGAGAACAAAAATAGCTGTCAGTCCAAATTAAAAATTCAATTTCAAATATTAATTAATTTTACTATTATTTCCTGTGAGTCAAATCGAAATGAAGCCTATTGAGTACCAGCACTATACAGCCTCTGCATTCTGAATCATGATCAGGTCATTCCACATACATATAGGAGTTCAAGTTAAAAATTAAATTGAAATCAGTTCAATACAGTAAGAATTACCTTTGCATATGCAAGTTATACAATATAGATATCCATATACTGCTACATACATGAAATCGGAACCCGGAAAAAATATGAGAAATGGCTCTGTATAGATACAACAAACCTTCTTGCCAACAAGAAATCAGGGAAAAGGTTTCCCACTAATAACCACTTTGTGACTATTTAATACATTTTCGGTCTCAGTTTCTGGTCCCTTTGGCCCACACATCCATACCTTGATTTTGATATTATATTTGCTCGAAATGAAAATGGAATGTAATATGTAAAAAAAGATTTGATATTTGATGGGTAAATCTTCAATATGCGTGTGGGTTGTATAGTTGAATATTTTGCGTACCGAGCCCAGGGAATTCATATATGTATATATAGAACTTAAAACATGCTCATAAATACAGACATAGATGCTATCTTGATGTAGTATGTGACACATTATACTGTGTGGTGGAGATACATATATGGATGGATGGAGGGTGGAGAAGGGATGGGTCCGATTCGGGTAAAATACACCACGCCCTGACTGCGGAGACTATAACGATATAATATGAGCAAGAGAGTGAGTGAGAGAGAGTCAAAGCAGCTTGAGCTTTACTCCCCGTTGATCTCCGTTTCGGTTTTTATCCCGGGCGGAAAGTAGGAAGAATCCCATGTATTTTTTTATTATCTGTATTTTACATTGTATGCATCAAGCGGAGAGGGAGAAAAGAAGAGAGAAAAAAATGGTGGTTCGATACTGGTTTTGGTTATGGTTTAGATTCGGATTCTTTCCCCCTTTTTATATATAGTGCTATCAGTATATAGGCGATCTACACAGTTTCTGTTCAGATTCGATATCGATGCATCTAATATGTGATATATTTTTTTTAGGTGACGGCGGCTTTCAGAATAAAAAAAACAAATGGCTGACCTGTATGAAGTCTTGTATGTTGTTGAACATGTGAGAGTTGTTTGAATCTTCGGTCACAGTAGGAGCATTTGTAGGGTTTCTCTCCGGTGTGAACACGGATGTGCTGAACGAGTTGATGATTGGAGGAGAATGACTTGAGACATTGTTGACACTGATGTGGCTTGGAGAGAGCTCCGGACTCGGAGCCTGAGCTCGAGCCGGCTCGGATCAGTTGACCGTGACCGTGATGTTGACTTCCATGATGACTCCCTCCCTGTCCACCGCCACCACCACCCACTTGCTGCTGAGCCACCGCCGCTGCCTGTTGTTGCTGTTGCTGCAGTTGCATTGCAGACTTGTGCATAAAAATCTGTCAAAAACATAAGAAGACACTTGATTCAATTTACATCATCGTCAACAAACACACAACACACAACACACCCGACCCACCGACAGACATAGACCAGGACCAGGGTACACACATAATGATATAACGTCAACGAGCCCCTCTTATACATTGTATTTGGACTGAATTAAATTACTTCCATTAAATTGGATTGCTCGGTCTCGTCTCTCTAAACAGATTACAAGCCGATTCCCATTATCTAATCCAATTCAGTCAGAAACAACAACAAACTCTTCTCACAACAACTAAACTACAAGCAAAGGCACACAAATAAAACACTTGACGCAAAATTAGAACAAGAGCAAACCCCTATATACGCGTAATTTTGTGTTATGTTTTTCAAAAATGATTTTATCAGTATTTTATAAATCTAAAAAACTAAATACGAAATGTACTATGTACAAACAATGTATGCATATTGTGTAATCCTTAACGCATGTAAATAGAACATTTTACACTTTTCAAAAACGTGTAATTAGATCATTTGACACTTTTCAAAAACGTGTAACAACATCATTTTAAACTTTTCAAAAACGTGTCATTACAACATTTTACACTTTTTCAAAAACGTGTAAATGCAACATATTATACTTTTTTTAAACTCATATTTAACATTTTGCTCATCCAATTAATTTATTGGTTTTTATTAAGTAGCTTTTTTTAATTCTAGCCTAAATTGGATATGGGTCATTTTGGTTCTTCACACACGATATTATTCTTCGCATTATTATTATTATTATTTTTATGGTTTTCATTCTTATAATAATTGTTTTACAAAATTCGATATATCAAATAGATGGAAATTTAAAAAAAATAATAGACGCGAACAACTTACAAACCATTACAAGTAAAATGGTAAAAAAACTTGTCATGCCCGAGTCAATACACACATTGCTAATAATCGTGGCTTAGCATAATAATAATATAGGTATGGGTCTATTTTGTAAATAATAATATGACGACAGTTCAGAATTTTGAAATGAAATTAGAACCGCATGAAACATGAGAAAACATGAAGATATGGAAATTACTGTAAACCCGAACTATAACCGCCTAATAATAGTACGTCTTTCTTTCACTTTAATTTTCCTCCTTCTCTTTATAAGAATAAGGTACCTAATGTAATGTGGAAGAGCTCTCTCCCGCTTCCGTGCTCATAACTTGCTTGGTGAAACTGAGAAAAAGCTTGGGATGTTTATGCATGGGATTTGTTCATCCATCCATCAAACTTTCAACGTTTCAACATTCCCTTTATTTTTCATTTACGCCTTTGCCTCAGCCAAAGCAAAAGGAGCGAAGAGGTGAAGACGAAAACGAAAACGAGATCTTGCTTAAGTAAACTGACTGACGAGAGCCTCGATGAGTAACCTAACAAAAGTGACGTGGAAAGAAAGTGCCCTGGGTCTCGTGTGCTTCCCATAAACTATGCATGTCCCTTACCCTCCCATCCATATATACACACACACACTTTTAGGAGTCTACATTAAGGAAAAACGAAAACTTCCCCACACATATCAGTCCTCCACAACATGCATATAGGTGGTAGGTAGGTACATCACAAAATCTGGAGGAGATCTCAATTCTACATACAAGTCCAATGTCGATCTCTCTTCTGGTTTCTGGATCCCAATGAAAATTTCCTCTACCTTTTTGATCTTCCAGTCCACATCATTTTACCCTATATAGATATAGCACTCTAGCCATATCCGTATGTCTGCCTTGAGTACTGAGACTGACTACTAGTGAACTCAACTTTCAAAATTCACAATTTGAACGATAAGTTGGTACACACAGACAGGAAGACGAAGGACGACGGACGACTGACTATGAGAGCGGAAAACCGAACCGACAACTTAACCCTCACTCACCAGGGCCGGTTAATGTGGCCAGCGCAGGCATCCCCCGCTGCCTGACGAATTTTCAAAAAACATTTAAATGGAACATTTTGCACTTTTACAAAATACGTAAATAGAATATTTTGACTTTTCAAAAACATGCAAAATAAACATTTTTGTACATTTCAAAAACATGGAAATAAAACATTTTCAACTTTTCTCAAAACATGTAAATGGAACATTTTGCTCTTTTCTAAATCAATTAAAAAGAAATTTCGAACTTTTCTAAAAAATGTAAATACAACATTTTGCTTTACCAAAGAAAACCATCAATAAAATCAAAATAGTGGTTTTTGTATGGAATCAAATTGCTACCTAAAAGCAATTCCTTCGTCCGGCCCTGTCACTCACTCAGTCAAAAAAGAACTTTATGTAAACTGTAAAGTGTAAAGAAATGGAGGGTATATAGGTAGAGCACTGTACGAGACTATACAGTATGAAATTAGCGTGTAGAAAAGAAGGAAAGAAAACCCTTTTTTCTAGTTCAAAGTAAAACTCATCTATTTATCCATTCTGACTCTGGCTCTAGTTCTGGTCCCAGTACCAACTTGTCTATAAATATTCCATATCCCATACACACATTAACACTGAGGGAGTCCTATATGGTCCTGGTAAACCAACATAACCAACCAAAACTATCTTCTACAAACATCATCTATACCTATAGCTATACACACAACCACGACGTAGCACACTAGACCAGTATCACAAAAATACCAGTGGTTTTTCCATTTTACTTTAATACTCTATATACAGTATCTGTATATCTGCATATACAGCTCGCTTTCTTTTTGGTTTTGGATTTTGGACCTTGGTTTTGAATTTAACTTTGACTGCTCATGATTTTTGCCAAAGCTGAAACCCTTGTCATGTCACGATATATCTGAAAGAGCGAAAGAGCGTTTTCTGTTATGTATTCTATGCTACGGCTATTGCTACGGCTATGACTTTAGATGTTCAACGTTAAGTACACAAAAATGTATCTCCAACAACCAACCAACCAACCAACCAACCAACCAGCCATCCATCCATCCGACGACGATCCGACATCCGACCTGCCCATAAAAAAGAGAGAGGGTGTGGAAAAACAAACAAAGAAGAAAAAGTGGCTCTCAATTTAACTTTCACAACTTTGTATATGTACGCCTTGAGCCAAAGTCTATATAAATCCACTATAAATGTGCAGGTACACCCAGACCCAGTCATAGTAATATATATAGACTATAGTGCCTATATTAAGTGCAATGGAATGGAATAGATGGCTGGGAAACTTTTACATTTTACTCCTTTTATTTTAGGCAAATTTTACATCATATTACATTATCAAGTAAAAACATTGTCGTTGCGGGTACAATGTTTTCAGGTTGGCCCCTTAATTGACATTTTTTCCATGACAATTTTGTCATATAAAAGTTGAAGTTTTCCTTTGGTTTTTTACCAAACATGCTAATAGAAATAAGTTTAGGCTGTATGTAGTTATAGACATACAATACTAGTTATAGTGAAAAATACTACGTAAATTTTTTACCAATATCTATTGCCAAGTTTTAGTATATAATTAAGTTCATACCTACCTACTTACCTAAAGGTACATAGTGATAGATAGAGGGCTTGACTCTAAAATCTCTAGAAAAAAAAGTGAAAACTCAAAAAGTAAAAAGTAAAAGTCTTACCTCATAACTTTAAAGAGCAAGAACAAAGAATGGAAAAAGTACAAGAAAAAGTTGTGAGAGAAAAAGTGAAAAACTATCCCACCTTCATATATATGTACACCCTTATTCCTAGTAGAAACCTATCTAAGGAAATTGTTATAATTATAATTACACAAGAAAGAGAGTTCAATCATACATCTCTCTCTGTCTAGCACCTCCACAGTCAAAACCGAAACCGAAGCCGGAGCCAACCCTTCTTTCTTTTTCTTTTGACATGACTTTTTCCAAACTCAAACTCTTTATTTCTTTCTTTCTTTCTTCCCTTCTACATTTTACTTTTTCCCGAAAACGAAAGAAAAACCAAACCACTCACTATTACTATAGTACACACTGTAGTGCACATATGCGCTATATACACTCTAAGTTCCCCCGACTCCCGACTTTCTGACTTGGACTTGACTCCGCAGTCCCAACATCCAGCTGTCGGCTTTATTCTCCCATTAATAACCACTTTTTCATTTCAAGAACGAGAAAGCCAATCATCCAAGTTTTTTTTATTTCTGCTGAATTTTTCCGAAAGATGAAGAAGAGTGAAGACGTTCCGTTCTCGTTCTCTCCCTCCCTCTCGTCTTTTATAGGTGATATATACTCGTTGCCAGAGTACATATACAGTTATAGGGTATTAGTACAGACTACAGACGCCGGTATGGGTTGGAGTCGAGCCCCACACAGAGAGACAGCGAGACACATAGCTAATACTTAATACTAATAAAATACTTTTTTCTCATTTAAATTGCCCCTTATTGAAGTACAGAAAAGAAAGTTTGTCTTCTAATAAGCTCTGTCGTCATTCGTCATCGGAAAACGAGGTGCAAACGGGACTATCTACAGTCCATATTATTTTACTTCTAATAATAAAATACTTTTATTTATTGTTTCATATAGTACGTTAGAGAGTGCTAACTGACATTTAGATTTCTTGCAAACTACAATATATGCACAAATTCTAAATTTTATAAGAAATGTTTTAAAACATTTGAAATTATCCTTTAAAACATTTTGGTAGCCTATTAAATGTTAGATAGCATAAGTTGCATTTTCAGTCTTGATATTTAATGTGTAGATATATGGATATAAGTATATTATGTGCACACTCTATATAGATAACGCTTGAAAAATAAGATGAAAAAGTCAAGTGAGGGAAGTGATCCAAGAGCTCAACTCACACATCACGTCTTGCCATCTCATATGTCTCTCTCCCCAAGACAAGAAAGAAAGAAAGAAATAACGAGAAAAAGAAGAAAAGAATGTGTGAAAGACACAAAGTGAAATTGAGGCCGGGGAAAAGAATGAAAGGAAAAAAGTAAGAAAAAAAAAGTCTCGTTTTAAAACACAGTCTCAGATGCTCACTATCCATGCGGAAGGGAAGAGAAAGGAAATCAACGCTCAAACCCGTCCCACCACCACCACCACCCAAACTGTAAAAAAAGGAGAGAGATGAAAGTCTTATAGACTCCATCTGCATCTATAGCAAATGACAAGTCAAAGTCGTCGTCAAGTCTCACTCCAAACTTCAAAGATTCAAAAATGAAATTCTATATTTTTTTGTACAGTATTTTGTGACATTGGGAAAATTCTATCACTATACAGATACTTAAACTTACATTCTATAACTATAAAATTCCACGCATAGAAAAATTACACGGGAGCGTAGGCATAATTAAAATCGTAAATTTCAAATTTGATTTACAGATTATATTATATAGTGGTTGTCTTCAAAATCTTTATACATTTTACACGCGAATTTTAATACATGAAAAATTAGCTAGTATGAAAATAACGTTATGACTAATAAGATCGATGTTTAATGCATATTTAATACGGCGCTATAGCTTTGCATACTACTATATGTATAAAACTGTAGTCACTGCCAAGACAAGCCAAAAGCCAATGCCAAGCCAATTGTGTGAGGCCTATATATAGGCCTGGACAAACTAAACGTGTTTTATACGTGTGGCTCATTTTACTGGTAATTTTGTAATTTTTCTCAAGTTTAAATGAGACTCTCTCCTGCACCTCTGTCAGACTGCACTCCTACTTTTCTCCGTTTTGTGAGTCTAATTGACGGAAGTCCTTTGACACAAAACATTTATTTTATTTCCACCGTCACCATTCTCAACTCAATTCATGGATGGAAATATTAGCTAATTAACGATAATGAATGATTCACTAATGCCTCAATGCCTTCGCTCTCCATCTCCCGCATGCTCAAGTCGATTTGATTTACGTAGACACCATTCTTTTCTTCAATCCTACATGTACTCTTACGTACGACGAACAGTACGGATGTAGACTATAAGTATATTCGCAAATAGGCATGACAACCTCTATGTAAAGATATATCAGTAATCTATAAAGCTATAGTATACGCTTTTTGTAGCGTAGGTAGGTAATTACATTTTTCATATAATATGTGTATCTAATTACCTCAATCTGTATGAGAAAATATATAAAGCCAAAACTGATCTATCTACATTTTTAAAGCTATAAAATCATTGAAGAAACACATATTTAAGTAATACTATTTTATACATTTAAAATAAAAATGTAAATATCGGGATATAAAATTGTTTTCAAGAAGTTGCTTCTTTACGATGTTTAGTAAGTTTTAAAATGACGTCATCAGAGCATTTGACACCTTTCAAAAATATGTAAATAGGCGACTTTGCACTGTTTTAAACTTGCATAGTTAAGAGCGTTTGCATCAATTTAGAAACGTGTCAGTAGAGGATTTTGTTCCTTTTCAAAACATGCTCAAATGCATTTTGAACCTTTTCAAAAAGGTGTAGTATAATTACGTAAGTCTTTAAAATCAAATCAGGCTCAGGCACAGGAAAAAGTATAAAATTTTGCGCATTTTTTACAGCCGTGTAAATACAGATGGACGATTTTGTAAATTTCAATAATCGACGCAATGGCACTGTTTGCATATATTATATATAGAAAATATAACATGCTCTGATTTCTACAAATACCACACACCTACATCCTAATCAGTCAGTGTAAAAATCATATGAAAATATTCGCTATTTCTTTCTTTCCGTATTTTTTATTCAACACTAGTACTTCCATAAGAACAAAAATCTTCCAGCCAGATAATGAACATTAGTTAGTTCACGTACCTATACACATATGTATTTCGCGCATACCTAAAATAATATATGTAATTAGTACCTATAAGCCGCGCTCCTCGTTCCCGTTCCCGGTCCCGGTCCCGGCCTTACCAGTATATAGTATACCGGAAAATTCATGTTTGCCTTTCACATTATTTAAGGAAAAGATTGTAGAAATGTCACAAGTCAGAATTCAAAATAAAAGAATGGATTGCTCCAAGCCCAAGTCGAACACATAAAGCTTCCACATTAATGAAGTACCTACCTACCTGCTAACATACAGAGCAGATTTGATACCTAATATAATAAGAGCAATACCCCATGCCTACGCTGTACAATCTAACAGTCGAAACCAAAATCAAAACCAACGAACGCCGAACGGAGTGACTGACTTATTTCTCTAAAACAAAAAATTTGAATCTTTTACAGAAGCCGCGGAACAAAAGCCCGAGCGACAGTCAAATAAGTCAAGAAACATACAACTTATTTGATCACATTTGAATTTTGAATTTCCCTTTGACACTTGTGTCTTAAGAAATTATGAAAGATGTATGATTCTCAAGAAAAATCTCATCATAGCTTACTCTATAGCGTATATAGGCAAAGTCATATATAGTCATCCTAGCACACACCTATTAGCATATAGGGAGCAGCAGCTCCATATCTTCTGTTGGATGGGAAGGGAAAGTCAGAACCCATGATAATGTCATATGTACAATGCGTAGGTACATATGAAACAAGAATGAAAAATTCCCACTTGACAAAATTAATATTCAAGAAACGTTCAAGAGGGGAAATATAAAATACCCAAACCAAATCACCAACCAAAAATCATACGGGCTATTTTATACATACCTCATACAAAAACGAAATCCAGCATACATAAATATTTTACGCTTTTTCTATATAGACGTAGTTGCACAAGCTTTATACCATATACCATGAGTAAAAGCGATATGTAGTGCGATATATGGAGCACACTAAGGCTGACATCAAAAACCAATAATTACACAGTGCAATACAATACATGGCCGATCTCTCCGGATCCTGGAACTCAATGCTCCGGATCCGGAAACCTCGTCAAGACGTGATGTACCTACTTGAACAATTTTTTTGCAAGAAAAAAAAGAAATAAAGAAAAATTCGAGCTATAATACTACTGCAATCTGCATTGCTAATTTACAAGCTAGCTTCTGGTGCGTTTACTTGCTTTTTAAAAAATACGAGAAAGTCTATACAGCAATATCTTTAATAATTATATGTAGGTATAGGCATTTCATTGGTAAAGGGGACTGCTCCACACTAATATGTATATGTGTATTAATGGTATTAAACATTGACAGGGTAATAGTGATAGCAGTAATAATTTCTCTAATTTAAATTCCATTGAGACCCAGATGACAAGTCAATACTCTAGACTCGCGACAATGTTGAGAAAACATGATGACGGTATAGTGGTGGCGGTGGTGGTGGTGGTGGCAGCGGTGGTAGTAGTGGTGGTGGTAAGACGATGCTTAAGACATTTATCTGCACTTCCATTAGACTATTTATGTATATGTATGGAGTACAGACAGACCCTATGCACTACTGATAGACTAGACCAAGTCATATAGTCATACTGATAGTTCAAGTGGGGGGACCCTCTCCCGTCTTCATTTCTATTGGAAGTCATCGAATAAATTTTCCCCAAGCATCCCATCCACGACTCAAGTTAATGGCCATTAATAGAGTCATCGTCGTAATGTCTCATGGCCTGGCCTTTCTATATTCCACGGAAATGTCTCATGCTCCTATTTCTTCACCCATATACATATATCTATAAGACATCTACAGCTACAGCAATATGCACATAGGTGCATACTTAATTTTTAGCTGTACATGTGCTGCTGACTTGGCGTTTGGCAACTTTAAGTCAAAGACGAACAGGAAGAGAGGAACCCGAACCCGAAAAGGAAATTCTATCTTAAAAATATGCAAAACTTAAACGAGCAAGACAGTAGAAAGGGAAAAACAAAAACAAGGACTGATTCCCAATTCCAATCTGTTTACACTTTACACTGTCTAATATCTGTACATAGAGCCACCATTTACAACATTACGGGACGAGACCGTGTACTACTACTACTCTGTGTCTGGTGAAAGTTGCTAACCTTAGCAAATATCTAATAATACTCTTGCCAATATTTACACAAAAAACTTTTTCCAACTTTCATTTTACTAACTAAAAGTGATATATTATGGAGAATTCAGAAAATTTAGAATTAGAATTTCTTTCCTTAGTATAGGTAGTATCTACTACGACTATTACTACTAGTATGGTAGGACAGGACCAGGAACCAGTACCAGTACCAGGACCTGGCTACTGCCATTGCTACTGACGTGTTACGTTCATACTATAACGTAACGTTGAACACAGTCAGATTTTTTTTCCAGGGAAAATTGGGGATTTTTATGGCCTGATTTGCATTTTAATCAGAGTCCCTGGGGATATTAAAAGGATTCATGGTTATGAAATGAACCAAGTTTTTTCATTAACTACTTACGCCTTTATACCGTACATGTATTTTATACTGATACACATAGCTATACCAGGATATGTCTGTATTGTAATTTACAAGCAGTAGGTTATAGACTGCCTATATACGGAATAAAGACGACGACGACGACGAGGAAGAATTCACATTATAATATGTATCAGTGTGGCCATAGCCAATTCTTCTAATACGTGGTCACACTATTCAGCTATCGTCATTGACATTCCCCATCTCTATGACACGTCAGACTCGTCACCTACTACTAATACATCTACAATCTATGTACAGTCTACATTTTCAAAAAAACGAAGAACACAAACGAAAAACTAAAAGTTGTCAACATAAAAGTCACCGTCACGAAAAAAAAACAATTTTTAATTTAAAATAACGATAAAGCTGTCGTAAAACACAAACTAGACAAAAAATGCAATAAATTTTAGTAGTAATTTAGTAGAAAAGTATAAAACAGCATACAAAAAAGGAGCAGCAGTGGGGAAAATAATTTTGTGAAATTTTTCTACCCTCACAAAAGAAGACATAAGTAATGCATAATATAACATGGGCTCTCTTCTATGCTCCTCTAATAATGAAGCTATGAACCCCAACTAGTTTTTTTTCTCTGTTTTCAGCTACCATTCATAGGTACATACATAATTTATACATTATACACATTTATCGTTTGAGTGGTTGGAGGTATAGTAGGTACCTATCTAAATATAGTGAGAGGAACCATCCGTCCGTCTGCCGTCTACCATACCCGTCGTCCCAGAATGACTCATAATGAAAAAAGGGGATGTCGAGAGAGAAAAATAGGGGAGAAAAATTTAAAAATGCTCTCCATTTTCTCTTCCTTCTCTATGATTATAGACATTTCATATAGTATCCATAGAGGAGCAAGTGGAAGACCCACTAAGTTAGCAAAAGCACTACGCGCACTTTACACTATGGCCCTATATACAGTATGTATTTTCTGCATACGTAACATTGCACTGCACTACATTTCATTAATGCATTGCATTTCCATTAGCTTTTTTTTTAGATTCCCTCATAATGTGGTATACAGCTATAGGCTAAAGAGCACGTTGTACGTAGGTAGGTAGGTACATATGGGGAGCGCTTGCTTCAAGTGTAATCGCTGAGCACAATAACGTAACGACGACCAACGAGAGAGAGATAGGCGACAAGAAAACCCAAAGGGTGCAGGAGATGAGATGAGATGAGAAGAGATGAGAAGCATTACTTTTAGTGTATTTGGATCCGTAGTCAGTTCAGTTGTCGTTCATCTCATTTACTCTCTCCTACAGATATTTTTATATATTATACAGGATGAGATCCAGATCCATAGCCAGAGCCAGAGCCAGAGCCAGAGTCTATCCGGTAATGCCAGAATGCAGGGAAGCAAACTATCATCATCACCCAGACGAACCGAACCGAACCAACCAAACGAATGAATCGTCAGTTGAACCACTGAACCAACATCCAGAGAGAACCAGAACCAGAGCCAGAACCAAAGCCAGCCAACTTAAAAGTAAAACTAAAGCTAAAGCCATCATGATGACAAAAATCCCTCAAACGCTCAAAACCTACACACAGACACCGCACCATTTAAAACTGAGAGTGAAAACGATCTAAAACTGTGGCCTGTCTCCGTCTACACATCCCCATCACTCTCAAGAACTGCACACAGTAAACCCACCTAAATTCTATCTCTATTTTCTCCTCGTCTATGACTTGACTACAGTGAATATATAAAAACAGGACCAAAACACAAAACAACCCACCCTCTTTCCCTTCCTTTACTTTAAACTAAGGACCATAGGACCATATTATAAAAATACATACCTACTCCATAGGGCAAAAGGTCTCATCATATGATATCTGAATCGATTATACTGCTATTACATATATACTATGTAGGTAGGTACATACGTTTTTCAAATTTCTTTCAATCCCTGTAATATACCTACAACAGACAAGAAATAATCTTGAGGCGGAAAAGTGCGTATTTTTTAAATCCCAAATTTCACCCATCAACCAGAACCAGCAAATGGCTAGGGCTATGATGGCCATGGTAATGACAATAACCATGCCTACCCTATAAGTAGTAAGTTCATACAACATACCAAAGACCTTCACCCTACTCTGTACTCCGTACCGTAGTACATAATGACACCACGTCACACAACTCTCGACGAAAAAAAAATGGAACATGTGTGTGGGGAGAGAAAACTCATCAAGCCCGAGACCGAAAACGAGAACGAAACCAAAACCGAAACCGGGACCAAGCCCAGCCCGGGACATGATAGTAGACAGAGAGGAATAATATCAGGCCTCAGACTCTATAGTAGAAAATGGAAAGGGAAAAAAGAATAAAAAGAATAGGGTAGGACAAGGCCATGCAGGGAGGGCAGGGAGGGCAGCCATATATATTATCTGTAGAGCGAAGAATGGAGAATGTAGGAGTTTAAAAAAAATACCCGGAGAAAGAACCCGGGTAATTCATTATCCCAAACCAAACTAAACACCAAACCAAACCAAGCCACGCAAGGTCTCGTCATGATGATGGAAATGGAAAAATCCGGATCTGAATTTCAACCAATCATTTTTTATTATAGTCTCGCTCGCTCGCTCGCTCCCGTTGTCTGTGTCTGTGTATCTCATGACCATAATATTATAGTCACGGCCACGGTATATATCTAGCATATATAATGATTGCATTGTACTCTCATACTGTATTGTCTCCCGTCCAAAATCAAAATCACATATGAGGGAAAATTAAAGGCGAGACATCACAAATGGAAATGTGAAGGAAAGGAAGCGGGCTATCTGTATATAGGGATTTTGTATATATGAGGAAATCTGAATCAGAATCGGAGGTAGGGTTGGGATTGGCAGTGCCATTGCCATTGGATTGTGGATTTTTTTTATATTCTTCAATAAAACGTTGGGAGAGAGACACAAGAAACAAGAACAACGCATGCTTTCCTTTATCTTCTTTCTACACGGTTCACTTGTATACTTCTACGTCTATACTTCTTCACTTCTATTGTAACTCATACAGTACATATAGGTACATTCTGATTCTGACTAACGAACGCTCTGCTCTCATTTTATATCGTTATGTTTCTACATTAGGTTTTTAACCGTGGAAACTTGTGCGAGGCATGCACGGGGCATGGGGTGGTGGTGGTGTACGGTAAACAAGTAACACTTTTTTTTATTTTTTGAGTTGCACATAATTCATACGATTTTATTTTCTACAATATGTATGTGTGTAAATTAGACTTAAGACTCGCACTCCCTTTTTTCAGTTTGCACAGATAACTATACAATGTGTTACCGTGGTGAATGTGTACACAGCTTATCAGTACTTGAGACTTGACATATCGGATTTTATTTTTTTAGGATACTGGATAACTTAAACCTATTTTTCGGACAGGGGATTTATACAATTCGTCCTCCGACATGACATGGCATGATAATAATAATATGACATGACTTAACATGACAAGGGCGGATGCCCTAAGAATAATTTACAACTATATATAGACAACTATTATGTACCTATTTATTAAGTAAAATGCATATATAAAATATGGAAAATAAAAGTTCCTAAATAAAAATGTATTAGCAGTTGATGAGAGGAGCCTATACACAGTGTTACAGAAAATGTAAACAAAAAAGTTTTAGTATTTTTACATTGTAATCGCCTGATATTATTTTCTACCTCCAAGCTTAAGCTGACGAATAAATATTTGTGTAAATTAAATGTAGCAACATAGATATACATATAGCAAATCAAGAAAATGGCTGCTGTACTGCTGTCTGATGATGCTTAAATACTTTGGCCCATATGCACCATTCCCAAGTGAATTTACCTAGGTACGTATGTACTTAGTACAGACAGCTCAACTTTTGCCTACAGAGTCTACACAGAGAAAAAAGCAGAGCTTTTATTAATGTAGAACACTGTATAGACATCTGAAGAAAGTATTATGTTAAAACAATAGAGTACTCATACTTATGTATGTATACCTCTAATTGCATGACTACATTTGTAATGTGAAATCTAGTTTAAATATACAGACAACAAAAAACAAGGCTACTACCAACTACCACCCTGTTTTGATTCAATCAAGGAATTAGAAATTCGGATTTTCTTTCTTGGAAAATTAATAAATCCCTAAAAGGTGAATGGAGTGAAAGAGTGAGTGTATTATATTATAATCATGTCTATTACATATGTCTCGTAATACAAATAAAAACAATGTAGAAGAACGTATGAAACTCGGAAATTTTAAGTTGTTCAATTTATAGTGAGTGAATCTGCTCCTTTAGGAAGAATTTTATTTACAGGAACTCTACATACATAATTTTCTTGTTTCTTGAAAATTAAGACAGGGAAACGTTTCACAACAAACTTCTTTCACAATATTACCTACGTAGGTAGGTAAGCTATAAGATTTTAATAATAATATTAATTTAGAATTACATAAAATGTAGGTAGGTAGGTAGGTACATGGAAAAACTTGCACAATATTCGAAGCCCTCTTAAAATTGAGAGCATCTTTTTATGTAACATTATTTTTCCTTTTTCTCCTTTCACAATTTCTCAGAATTATGTAGAATTATAGAAAAACAAGAAGAAATTTCATTTTCAATTCAAATTCAAAAACATTAAAGAAAGAAAGGAAAAGACAAGGGTATCACTCCTCACTACTCTTTTCTGTATTATTTCTTTACTCTCTGCTACTAAATTCTTAATTAATTGATAGTATATTATGCTATATGTCTAGTGTCTAGTTTTCTATATGCAGTGCATGTAAAACGTTTTTTAGTAATTATTTTCCTTTGTACGAAGTACAGACTACACTCTCCAACACATGGATACACGGACACGGATAGATTACGCAAACTAATAGTATACGTATGAAACTGGTACTCACTGATAATATCAGTAGCCCCTTTCTATAGTCTTTTTCGTCTTAATTTAGAACACAAATTCAAATGTAAAAATTTCCTACGACTTATTTCACCATCAACCATACTGTGTATTAGCAAGTTTAAATTATAGCCTACCCTACACAGTCAATCACATACAAGAATATAGCGTTATAGCCTTTGTATTATTTTATCTAATGGTCTTTTGCTACCCTGATAAATTTTTACAGTCCATTAGCATTTGGTAGAAATTGGTAAAAAAAATAAAAGAAAGAAAAATAGACAAAATGACAAATGGGAAAGTTAGGTAAAAACAAAAACAGAATTACATTAGAGTCAATGCGGAATCCCATGTGGAGCTAGATGATTTAATATGATAGTTGGTTTTCCTCTGAGAATTTCAAATTCGATTCTCTCCAATATTATTATTATGTTTATCAAAACCATGAGACTTAAGGCTAAAACATAACACAGGAATGGAAGGCACATAACTATGGGTCTCTATACCTACATAATAATGTGCATGTGAACTTCCCATTTGAATTTAGAATTCCGATTTCAATCCCGATCCCGACATTTTCCGCACCCCTTTTTTTCCCCATACAGAATACAGACGTATGTAGATTGCAAAAAAGAATTTTGTAATATAACCATGATCATATAACAATCATACAAAATGATCTCTCATATACACACTATACTCCGTTATATCACATCACTATATAGAGACCGTGACTAATATAAATGCATGTAAAAAGTATTCAAAACGGATGCGCATATATTATTACAAGCCTATTCTATGCTATGTATGTACCCCAAATGTTTACATAGAAATAGGAGCTTCAGTTTTAGTGGTATGTATAGTTTATATTTACAGTTCACAGTGTATGTAGGCCTAGACATTGGAATACATACCTACTTTGGTACATCTGTAAGTACACGTTTTTCATTTTCCATGGAAAATGAACCAAGACAAACACGCTATCAAAATACCGGCTATGTATATAGATATGTACGCTGTGTGTAATGTACCTACCCAAGTTGGTAAGTACGTTTTTTACAAGACTTGGTGTTGGTCTTCATAAATGACAGGGGATGGGAGTAGCACACTATCTCACAAATACATTTCGATAATTTTTGAGCGAATCAGAAAAGAGCATGCAGTCTACTCGTGAAATTAAAAAATAAAAGTAAGGGCAGAAACAGAGAGAAAAAGAGGCTAAGGGAAGCTATCGCATCCGTATCTTCAACTTGCAGACGAGTCTATAGGCTACTGATACACACTCAACTCCAGCAGATATCCAAATATTCAACATAATAACTAAATACACTGAGCCAGTAGTAACACTTCCTCATTTTTTCAGAGGGAGCGGTTATGTAATTATTTATACAGAGAGAGAGAGAGAGACGTAAATCGAGAGGTTGAATACATACAACAAACAGTTGAAGAGTCCGTGTGTGCATTAGCTCATCATTTAAATTGAATTTTGAATTCCACCCATCTTTTCTATCTGTTGTAGTTTTGTACTCATTAAAAATTCGAGCGTAACCGTAAGCGGGTTGGTATTGGTTCTTGGACTATGGGACTACTACAACTACTCCCGGTTCCCGGTTCTGGTTCTGACTGAATAATTATTGGTATTAAAGATCTAGATATAGTATCATGCCGTGCATGTCCTTCATACTTTATACTTCACAGCCACCGCCATCGTCGTCTGCACTTTAAAATCTAAAAGCCTGCAAACTTACGCTTTTGACTCGCTACGACTCAAAAATGTGAAGGGCCGGAAATGGTTTAGAATTATTAATTCATAATGGAGATAAATTTCCATTAAAACTTATGCCCCCACACTTTTGTATCATCACTCTTTGTCCATTCACAGCTGCAGATAGGAAATTTTGCACCTCGAACTTGAGTCATGTAAAAATACTCACGTTTTTGGTTTCTATTAACTCATAAATATATTTCTTTTATTGCACGGAGTGCACTCGATTTTTAATATCACCATTTATGCCATATATACTCTAATAATAATAATAATGATTTTTGACGCGCCGACTTTGGTATTTTTCCCTGGTTCGATGTCGCCATCACCATAGACCATCAACCATCGTCAAGACTCACACACACACGACACCGAGTATAACGACATACAATCTATATACAGTACACAACTTATATTATATTATAAAGATATAGCCTACAGGATTACTGCATGTAGGTACTATATGGTCCTGCTGTTCCTACTACACTACGGTGTGGTACACAATATAATATGTAGCCAATATGCACGCTCCCATGGACAAGTTAATTACAGAGAGCTACACTTCCTTCTACTATAATTCGAGCCATTATTATAATTGATAATTATGAGGTGAAACGTAAATACTTATGTCTACACTTGAAATTGTAGTGCGGTCTCTCTGCTCAAATGACAAAGAAATAACACTCACACACTTTACTTACTTTTATACTATATGTATGCTTCTGACATGACATTATAATTCCAGAGAATGTGTAGTCTCTCTACATATTATAACTTCATTTAAATGCGTGGATTTTTTTGGGTAATGTCATTCATGCTTACGCTATGCAAATACCAAAAACAACAACAACAAAAACTATGGCCATATAATTTTACTACTACTACCACTACTACTATTCGCCAAACTTAATCATTAATTTAACACACAGCACATAGCTAGCTATAGTATTTTAGCCATGGACAATTAATACTTAATAGATTTTACCCAATTTATTTTTATTTTAAAGGCTATTTTTAATCTGTTTGTTGCATTTTCAATTTTTGCATTCAAATATCTGTTGTCTGTTGCAACTAAAATTTAAATCGTCTGTGAAGAACCAAATGACCCATATCCAATTTAGGCTACAATTAAAATGAGCTATGTCATACAAACAAAATGAGAAACATGCGTAAAATGCTAATTAAGAGTTTTTGAAAAGTGTAAAATGTTCTATTTAAATGTTTTTGGAAAAGTGTAAAATGTTCCATTTACATGTTTTTGAAAGGTGTAAAATATTCTATTTCCATAATTTTGAAAAGTGTAAAATGTTCTATTTCAGTGCTTTCAAGACATGTTTCAATATTTTTGTAGATAGTGGATATTGTTTTTAACTACAAATGGATATGGATCATTCTGGTTCTTCACATACGAAATGTATACTTACGTATTCCTATATACAGAATTAAAATTTACTCATCTTGCCTACTTATGAATTCTAAACTCTGATAAAATTGTAAGTTTATTTTCTTAAACGGAAAAAGCACTTAAAATAAAAATCAAGGCATTCAACAACAAAAAAATAGAAGAAGACAAACGGAAGGCGATCTCCGCCTCTCGTTTAAATTTTATTATACTATACTATACTGAAAGCTCAAAAGAACCGAAAAAACCAAAGCTTAGATTTAGAATTTACAATGTGATACATAGAATACAATGACGGGGTTACTCATGCTAAAGGCGTGCATGCTATGATGAGGTCGACGAGGCCGTAACGTGTAGCGTCCGCGTCCTAATACTAACGAAGGAAAGACAGACAGAAAGGAGGAGAGAAAGAAAGAAAGAAAGGAGTGAGAGTGCAATAATAAATAAAAGTGTCGCTCTTTAGTCTCACAGTCTCAGCTCGTTTCGTCTCCTCTCTTTCACTGAGAAAAATAAAACAAAAAAGAAGAATCTCTGTAAAGTGTCGACGTTGACTGTTGTATGTGGATGCTTAGAAGGCCGTTTGTATGTACTTAAGTAGGTAGCTATATTGCTATGACTAATGTACACATCTATACCTATACGCTCTAGTCAGAGCTCCGACGAATCCGACCGAATCTTACTAAAATGATAGTAATATTATTACTGCAAGCAAAAGCATAGCCCATCATATACAGAAATAGAGCCAAGTGTAATAATGTAGGTACATATAGCGCTTTTTCATATCATAACTCATGAAGCTTGTAAATTGTACAAAAGTGTAACCCTCTCTCTCTCGTTCTCTCCCTTTGCCTCTCCTCACTACTGACTACTGATTGTGTTATTAGGCGAGACCGAAAAACGAAAGACGAAAACGACTATCCATGTAAGAGTAGTCGTCCACAATATATACATTATTATGTCTTCATGCATGCTTGCTTTAGCATTTGCATTGGCTTTTTCAAGCTTTTTCCTTTATTTTCTTATCCCTAGAATACAGACATATGAATTTCGTCTATGAAGAACCAAAATGGCCCATTTCAAATTTATGCTAACATTAAAATGAGCTATGTCAAAGAAAACAGTAAATATGATACATACATACAATGCTAATCTCGGGTTTCTAAAATGAGCAAATTGTTCTATTTTTACATGTTTTTTAAAAGTGCAAAATATTCTATTTACATGTTTTTGAAAAGGTCAAAATGTCCTAGTTACATGTTTTTTGAAAAGTGCAAAATATTGCATTTAAGTGTTTCTTAAAAAGTGTAAAATGTCCTATTTACATGTTTTTCAAAAGGTCAAAATATTCTAACAAGCAAACCACTTACTATGTTACCTCGGGATCTAAAAAAGCATAGCCAGAAACATTTCCGTGAACCTCAGAATAAACGAATAGTATGATAACTCGAGTGCATTTTGCGCTGTGGTTTAGCAGCAGCCCGCCAAAGTTCAAGAAAACCGAATTTTTCAAAGTTTGCCACGCTGTAGCTTCTACAGTTTTTGTCTGATTTCAATGAAACTTGCAGTTTTGTGATGTTTAAACTGTTATCTAAAAAGTAATTTCTGGAAAGTTTAAAATTCAAATTTTTAGTTTTTTATCAAAAAGCCATAATTCAAAAATGGGTCTCAAAAGTATGACATTTTAATTATTTTTCGAAAAAATAAAAAAAATCGAATTTCAAAATTTCCAGAAATTACTTTTTAGATAACAGTTTGAACATCACAAAACTGCAAGTTTCATTGAAATCAGACAAAAACTGTAGAAGCTACAGCGTGGCAAACTTTGAAAAATTCGGTTTTCTTGAACTTTGGCGGGCTGCTGCTAAACCACCGCGCAAAATGCACTCGAGTTATCATACTATTCGTTCATTCTGAGGTCCAAGAAAACGTTTCTGGCTATGCTTTTTCAGATCCCGAGGTAACATAGTAAGTGGTTTGCTTGTAAGCAAGTATTTTTTAAAAGTGCAAAATATTCTATATATGTACTTGTTTTTTGAAAAGCGCACAAGGTTCTATTTACAAGCTTTGATGAACATAGTATTTTAATTTTGTCTGTAGTTAGTACATTTTGTTCGAAATTAAAAATGGATATGGATCATTTTGGTTCTTCACAGACGATATCTGGAGGGATATAAGTGAATGTTGGAGAGATATAGAACGAGAAGAAGAAGGAAGGAAAAAGGGGAATGAAATGGATGATTCTGAGTTAAAATATGAAAATGAATTTTCATGTCGGTCCGTGTCATAGTCGCCCATGCGAAAATTTCTTTTGTTGTTTTCTAAGCTCCTCAATATCACGTTTTTTAGACCAAGAAAAAATACAATGCTATGCTATATCCTCACTCACTCCCAGGGTCTGTGCACTGTCTACAAATTCTGAAATGCTTTCAAATTTAAACTTTCAGCAAACAGGGATGTAGGTACTCACATTGCCCAGCTATGAACAGTGCAGTGGTTGTGAGAGAGGGGGGTCGAGATTCATTATTGAATTTATTTGTAAACGTCAAGCTTATATGGAAGTTGGAACTGTGTTGGGAGACAACGTGAAAAATACTATACACTATCACTTTTTTTGTATGAAAAACCGTAAACGACGATTATACTCTACTCTATACGCAGCAAGTGGAGCAAAAGGGTAAAGAAGAAGAAGATGAAACAAAAAAAAATACAAGAGGAAATGAAGAAAAAAATTCTAGACAGTTTTTTGCGCACATTATTTACTATACGGAATATTATTGTACGGACAAGCATGAGGATTTTAATGGTTTGTAATATGCATAATAATAATTACTATATACAGTATTAAATTATTAAATACAGACTTGTATATGAGTGTAAGTACATAATGGGTGCTATGTTTCAGGCGGAAACTACGCGTGGAGTCGTGGCCGTGGTGGCGGTTGCTTTTCCTTCTGCTGCTTACTATGCTGTCGTCTGATTTAAAAGAGGAAGTGCGTTTATTTTACAAGCGGTATAATGCCATTATAGTATACACATGTTCTTATATGTATGCATATTATAAGCGTTATGCAAGGATTGAAAATTCGAAATTGTATCGAACTTCCTTACAGTTGCACGCCATTTTTCTTTGTCTACAAAACACTATACTCCAGTCATATAAAAGTAACAGCCCCTTGCGATTCAAATATTCGACACCCAAGATATACAGCAAACTATGTGAAAAAAATCGTTTATAGGTATTTATATATTAAACGCATTTACAATAAAACTCACTGCAGAAAATATGCACGCGGTGCAAGGGTAGGTTTTGTATTTTAGTATTATTTACATGTCACTGTGTCTTTGAAATTTTGACTGTGTAAACCCATTCCCATGGCACCAATGCCCTCACCGATTTACAACAGCTAATAACACATAATATAGGAGAGTATTAATTCTGACTGAAAATCCGAATTCTACAAATTACAATGACACCCCACGTCATTTTTCTCGTCTGCTGACCCCCAAAAATTTTTGAACTTCCTGGAATTCTCATTTTAACTCTTTGCTTTCTTTGTACTGTATTCCTTTTGTCATCCTGAGCCTGAATTCCCTGTTGAAATATTTTCGTGGTTCTAGGAAATAGCATGTTTCGTTTTTGTGTCACTTTCGATCGTGGGAACCCCTCGTCGACATTTCTTTCGATTTTTAAAATATTATTGATACATATACATACAGCTATATATTACAGTAGAGACGCATATGAATATGTGAAGCTTACAAATGTGACGCCCGTATCAGTAATAACAATACAAAAATGCATGAACAATGCAACAGTGCATCATGCAGCAGGGACAACTAGAGTGTTCCCTTGCCACTTTGACTACAGTAGAATCTCCTAGCTATAACTGCAGAAACAGCTGCACTGAATCATAGGCAGCTATTATTTAAAATTCGAGCGATATAATACCAAAACCAAAAAATGAAACCCATACACTCGGCTATTTTCATTTTAAAAAAAATATAAAGAGACAGAAATAGAGTTGTTAGTTGTTTTAGTTTAGGGTGTATAGCACCTTCCTTCCCTTAGCAATAACCCCTACAAAATCGGCACAAGAATATACATATTTGTACTTATGTACGCATATGTTTCAAAATGCCTAAAAAAAGACCGCGTCGATCGTCTCAATGACATTGCGTGTCACTTGAAAGGTGCACTTATCTGAGCAATTAACGCTTAAAAAGACATTTCTTTTTTCTTGTCTGATTTCCAACTCACAATCACAATCAGTGATCCAACCATTTTTTACCCCAAAGTATGTATTTAACCCAAGGTTTCCATTTCCACCATAAATTGTAAATGTCTACTAAACTACCTACTCGTTTTCTACGGGTCCCACAACAGTCCAGTCCAGTCTTGGGTAATTCAAGAATAAAGTATATAAAAGTTGCTTTTCTTTTTATTTGTATTTTTATTTCAGCCTTTCTTTTTTGAATAGGTACATATATATGTAAAAAATATCTGTAGATCTAGAATCTAGACAAAAATCCGTGATTTTTTAAATACTGTTCCCTTTACAGATCCCAAGCGCATATGGACATGGACATTTGAACATGGAAATAACACACTAAAAAATACAAAAATCCAGATTATGATTGTCACATAGCGTGCCATAATTCTTTTCTCTCTCCAGTCTCTCCCTTGAATACCATGGCCGTAGACTCTCAAGACTTCTAACTAACTAGTAAAGTATAAGACCAAGAAACCAAAAACTGAAGCCGAAATCTCGATAAATTTTTTATTACAGGAGATATAGATAAGTACGGGATACGTAACATAATAATATATCTGTAGAGGAACGACATTAATACGATACGGCATACTACGACTACGACAGGAGAGAAACACAACATGTAACAAAACATAAATCCTGAAGTAATATTTACAGAGCTTTTAAAGGCAAATATAATTATATATGTGTGTGTGTGACATACCTTTATGTATTTGTATTGTTACTGTGTATTGTAGTTTATCGGCATCTCTCCACCACGACACCGATACCGATACGCGAACACCGACACCAACACCGACACCGACACCGACCACACCACACCACAGCTCAATAATACACTACTAGCAATCTTAAAATCCACGAGACGTGTTCTACTATTCCGCTACACTATGTACAATATTTACTCAAAGTTTCTTTCTTTCTTTCATTGGATTTGGAGTGATAGGGAAAAATCTGACCGAATCCAAAATGGTGTAATTCCGTAATTAGTGTTATTATTTTTTATCCAGTCAAAAATGAGCTGGATTTAGAACAATTATTCGCGTAGGAAATCATAGTAATTATGAGATAAAAACCTTTATGTCTCGTGTTATTTTATAGTTTCTTATGTTATGTTCGTCAATACCACACTAATGCATGTTATGTACTCTCGCAAGTTCTTGTTTTGCTGCTCAGTTTTGGGTCTCACTCTCTGCGATATTTGAACTTTGAAACATTGAACAACTTGAAAATTGAGTCACGGAAAATTTTCTGACATTTATTTTTTGAGTGAAATGGAGTGTTTTTGACTTTATCATGAGGAAAAGAAGATAAAAATATATATTTCAACTTTAAACCCACAATTATAATTTATTCCACGAAATAGGATGGAGATGAAATGTGTGAGTGAGTATTCAGCATTTCAACCGCAACCGCTCTGCTATGCCGTTCGTATCGGTATCAAAAAGGGGCATGTTAACTTGAAATCATATCGTAATTGACGATAAAATCATACTATGAAAAACTGTAAAATCTCAAATTTATAGCCCTAGCTTATATCAAGTAGAGAGGCCAAACTCAAAGAGTTAAGTCAATGTCATACATACACATAAATCCATTTGCCCTGACCATGTCATATGCTTCAAATGCAACTTGAAAATTAGGAGAGAGCGAAAGAGAGAGAAAAAAAACTTTTTTATCAAATATATTATTTGTCCTTGTTTTTTCATTTTTTATGGAATTCCAAATTAGAGCAGTTCTAAAGTTTCAAAGCTGGAATATAAATTTGTTATCTTTCTCAATGGGATATTTTATATTTTGATGAAAATCCTGAGCAGATAACATTTATATGACATACACCTATTCATTGGTTCGTGCCCCGCTCTGCCTGCACAATCACAATCACAATGAAGTAAAGGAGCACACATAAAGCGCGTGTGTAGCTCAAAATTATGCACATACACAGTATAATACAGACGTCAAGTTAAATCTCTTCAATAATGCCCCAAAAAGCAATGTTCAACGCTATTTAACGTTTGGCTGTCGTTTAATTTCTACATGTCATCCGACTTTTTGACTTTTTGGTTGTAATAAAGAAGGTTACAACCATTTGTCACGTCCTTATACCCGTAATACAATTCAGTACGGTCAACATTATTAACAGTCAGTGCAGTGGTATTTAATGGCTTAGTTAGTGAGCAAAATCACAATTGCAAGTTGTATATAAAATATAAAACGCTCTAAAAAATGTGTTCCAGAAATATGTATGAACTTTTAGTGAGTAGCTAATTGCTTGTAAGATTCGCCATTTTTCATGTGTCCCTATAAACACATAATAATAATAAAAAATTACATACCACTTTTATAGTACACTGACTCATTACTCCAAATACATTTTAGACACAGGGAATATTCTGGATAAAAATGCTTATAGAGTTCTAAGAGTTCCATTTAAATCAAGGCTCGAGCGACAGCGCCAGCAATCAGCGCTTATTACTTGCACAGAAAATTACTGTGAGCACGGAAAAGGATTTCCTTTTTCTGGAATCAAGAACTAAATTTCTAGGTGATTTATTAGTGTCACTCGAACTGAACACTACTTTTCTGCTACTAATTCTAGTAGTACACTAGTATTAAATGTCTCATGTCTAAATATCACTACAACAGTGAAATATAGTAAATCATTTTATTATTGTGCTTGTGCCTACAATATTTCGTGCATATTTTATTAATCATAACTTTCTTTTAAATAATTTCTGTTAAATTAGGAAAACAAATTTTCAGCAAGATTTTGTACGAGTCAAAGATGACAAATATTTTTGAAATAAATAAAATATTTGCAAACTTTACTGTGGGAAATATTTTAAAAAAAAACTAACCCAGTTACGCTTACTGCTGCATCATATTATCAGTAAACTGCACTATCTGCACTTCCTCAGAAAACCCTATATTATTTATTGTTATAGACATACAAGGTATGTTGCCAACTTGCACCATAATATAACCACATCACGATTGAATTACGTCACTTTTATATGAATATATGAATGAAGTAAAAATACGAAAAAAAAACGTATGTAAAGGAGGAAATCTCTGTTCTTAGAATTTATAGAATGAAATTGACTTGTTCGTTGTTCCATCGTTTTCTTTAGTTGTTTTAATTCATTCTCCTATATTATTTATCGTCAAAGCTCAACCTTTGCCTGAGGCCTGTAATGTCAAGCCAGCTGAGCGTTATAAAGTATATATGTGAACGTTCATAGAGAGCTGCAAAATATTTACAAGTGCACACAATCATAACATACAGTGTTCACTCCATACTTGATCCAAGTAACAAACACGTAGTATAGGTAGGTACCTACCTACCTCATCCTCACGGCACTATCAAAAATTAGCATATCATCCGCATGCTTGCTTTCCTCCATGAATGATTTTCCTATTAATATTAAATCGAGAAGAAGTCATATACAGCCGTATGGTCGTAGTCGTAATCGTAATCATAATCGTGTGTAAGCCAATTGTATCATGATCTCTAATCCGTATTGTAAATTAAAACGAATAGTTATAGTTCCAGTTGTGTTGTTATCCACGTGTAGGAAATAGAATAGTACACGATTTACATAGAGATTTCTCGATATTTCAACTTCAATACATAGATAATAGTAATATTATGTTCCTGTCTGTGTCGAAGCGTAAATGCAAACATGCATAGAAAATTACAATAGCGAATTTCTGGGCAAAACTTTGATTTGAAGCTATATAGAAACACACAGTATATTATTATTACCTAGAGATATAGAAAACTGGATGTTAATGATGTTGATATTGATATTGTAATTTTGGCAGTGGTGTTTGCTTTTTCATGACCAAGATATATTATGTCTTATGAAGTTTGTTGTTATGCTCTTTTTGGATGTTATATGTTTCTATATAGTACATCAGTAGTGCCTTGGTTTGGTTTGGTATGGATTTGAATTTGGTAATAAACGTGCTTTGGTTTGCATTGCTTTAGGTTGGTAAAGGCGAGGCATTGATGATGCACTTGATTTGTTCAAGGTCCTCTGCAATTATCCTGCAAGTCAAATCCTCATAATATGAATGAGTGTACGTACGTAGCAAGTAGGAATTTACGACTACATGTGATACTTTCTGTGCATATTATTACTGCAAACTGCAAATACATTCGTATCACAGAATAACGATATATGCAATATATCATTACCTGCATAAATTCCTTCCTTTAAAGTGCACATACTTTATGACCATACTCGTCTTTCATTTCCAAACCTACTTGATTATAATTCTAACAAAAGCATGTAGGTAGGTAGCACCAACCGAACCTAGGTTAGCTGTACAGCAGATACTGTATGTGCACTTGAGTACATATAATTATTACAAGTGTGTATTTTACTTTTATTATAGATCGTAGGTAATAATTGTTAGCTTCTATCAGTGTATCCCATTGACAATGATACCAAATATAAACTACCAAGTAGGAACTACGGAGGTTCGTACTTCATATTATAGGTAATTCATTCCACTAAAAAAATAGTAAGTTGTATATCGTTCACGTGTCAGTACTGTACACTGATATCAGAATAGAGCGAGGTTTTATTATTGGTGAATTAAATTAACATTCACAAGTCTTCATTATCAATATCACATAATATTATTAATTATGCGGATGCAAATCACTCCTCATTTTATACTGAAGCTAAAAATACTTATAATCGCAATTAGTATTTTTCCACAGAAAACTTGGTTCTGTGGATTTTGGACTATTAAACTCACATCTCCTTGCACTTCATTTTCGATCTCATAATGTCATGTTACGGGGTACGTACATAATTTCTATGTCAATAGAAATACATCGCAGAATGTAATTTCTTTGCCATATTACTATCTGTAAATGCAAGGCCTGCTATTTGAAGCTTTAAATGCTGTATTCAAAAAATTGTATCTTGCACGCAAATTTAATTATGTTGTAATACATCGTGAAATTTGTATGTAATCGTTTAAAATTAGCATAAAATTTTCTGCACATACTGAGTTAAAATAGTAAGTAAAGTATTTAAACGACACGTAAAACTGAATTGTTCCCAATAACATTTTCAGTCAAATATATTTTCGTGTAATTACTAATTGCTAATAGTTGTATCTACAAGCATACGTAAGGGACCAGTACAACCACTAATAAGTAGAAATGGCATAAACCGTTGCCCCTAACCTGATGTTATATTTTTCGTCATTTAATTTTTAAACAATTCAAAAAGCGCTCTATGGGTACGTATTCTATGCAGTACGACAATTTGCCTGTAAAATGAGACTCAAATTGGAATTGGATTGCACACTACCTACACTGATAACGATCCGAAAATAATATCATAATGTATATATGTATATAGCGTAGTGAGCATATATAAAAACTATCAAGTATTTATCCAAATATTTTACACAAGACATTTATACGCTCTGTAATTACACTTTATTGTACATAGTTTACTATTTTCTCTTCACACTCTGACTCATTGTCATAGCCTCTTAAGTTTTGCTTCCATATTATTCCTTTATTCTGCCATTACTTGTACTTTTCTTCCCTTTTTCCTTTTCCGACTATTTCGATTTTAGAATTGGATAAAATCTTGCAAACTTGCAATGTCTATAAAAATTAGCATTATTCATGAATTGGAGGTCTTACGCTGGGATACTATACTAGACACGTACATGCACCCGCACCCTGTATATTGTGCTGTGCTCTACCATATACAAGCTTTAAATCTTCTTGAATTTAAATATATAGAATTTTATATACTTTTAAATTTGACATTTATGGGGATTGAAATCGGGACGCGAGACTTAGAAAAGTACAAGGTAATGAGTTTCCGTCTCAGCGTTGAAAATATTATATAGGTACCTAGGTACCTATGTATATAGGAATATAGGTATTTACACATTTACAAGTTTTAAGCTTTAATAATTATTTCTTTAAGCTTCACTTGTTTATTTCAAATTCTAACTTCACGTACTGTACCCTACCACCACTGCATACGTAATAAAAAATAAATACAGATGAAAGTACACAAAACTTTACAGAGCTTGAAGAATCTACTGAAACTACACGGAGCAGTCTTATTCACCCCGCATAATTATAATAATAATGCCCGATATAAATACTGAATTTTGAAAAATAAATCATTTGAGCAAGTCAACTGCCACGACTGTCTACTTTCCACACAAATACAAATATCTTTTCCTATTATTATTATTATATTTTGTAAAATTGTGAGTCAAATCCGCTCAAGCCCATCTCATGGCAGAAGAAAGAAGACCGGGACCGGAAACGCCTAGACAAGTTTTTGTCTACAACTACCGCCACTTCCACTGTCACCAAAGCCGACACCAAGACCGAAACCGAAACTACCCGCATTTTATGAACCCACTTATGACCAGAACTGGAACTGAAACAATGGCTAAAATCTACTTCATATAAGACAATGTCCATCCATAGCTATTATAGGGCAATAGTTTTGAGTTTTTGATACTTTTAAAGAATAGAGGAATATTCATAACTATAACGACTTTAAGGGGCATCATAAAAGTACACTAGTATGGACTGCACAAGGAACAAATGCATGCCCCAGTACAGATAAAACGATGGGTTTTTCCATGCCTACTACACAATGTGATCACTACTATAGGAAATATAAAACCCAAAAACCAAACGAAAACTAAACTCAAAAACGCTGTCGTAATATCGGTAGTATGATTATTTCTATATCCTATATGAAAGTAAAGCATGACTACACATAGAACCTAAAAGGAGGGTAAGAATTGGAAAAGATATGGGAGAAAAGAGCCTGAGAACATTTCTCTTTGGAAAAAACGATGATTCGGTAGTCGGTTGGCAGCCGTGAGTGAAAAATTATGCAAATGGCATTCAAAGAAGTCAAGAATTATGAGTTTGAAGTTTTCTACGGGAAACATCGAGGAGAGTCAGCCGGCTCTCTCTCGGCTTTGGCTTTGACTTTTCTACTTCAACTCTTCACTTTTTAGATTTTCCTTTTTCCATATTACTTTCTGCATGAAGGAAACTACCTAACCTCAAGTTATGTGTATCTCATTTTCATATACCCACATATATATACTTATATATAGGTAAGCTGAAATGCCTATACTCAATGTGTACCTATTGAACATGGACATTATAATATTGCCACTACTACTACTACTACATATAGATAACCATGTTTTTTATTTGTATACACACCACTACACTACGGAAAATATTATAACTAAAAAACAAAATTACGAGCCAGAATCTAGAAACCAGCCAAAAATATATGGAGGGTAGGTAGTAGGTAGTTGGGGGTCATAGCGTACTCATGATGGTGAAATACTACAACTACTGATACTACTACATACTACAGGGATATATAGAGCTCATAAAAACTCATGGCCTTGTTTTTCTTTCCGAAGAAAAACAACAAGAAAGAAGAACAAAAACCGATAGACACCCAAGAAAAAAAGTTTGGAAAATAAAATTTAACTTTTTAAGGCAAATGGCAAACAAACCATGAACTTCCATCAAGTACTACAGGCTAAAAGGAACTAAATTTATAAAGTTAACCCCCCTACCCCACACACTATTTAAAATTCATGGGAAACACAGTAATATTAAAATTACGCAAAAATCTAGAATTTAAAATTAAATTTAGCAAAACTAAAAAATACACCCCTGGCCCTTAATGACTACATGCAGATCTTCATACATACAGGTAATTATTATCATTATAAAATGTGTAGATTATTTTGTAGCCCTGAGCTATAACTATACCTTCTTGTGGTGGCTTTAACTTTATTTTCTGTACATGTATGGATAGAGATAGCATATAGACTTCCCAGGTTACTACCAAATTACAAAAATATCAAGATCAAAGAAATGCTAAAAATCTCCAAATTTGAGATGCACATGACACTCATCGTCAGAATAGGGAAATTTGAATTTGAATTTTAACCGGTCCGGTGCTTGTGCCGGGATACCGGCATCGGTTCCCTGTACTGACTCTGTCTGGCTACAAACACACTTTTGTACATACATAGTTCTTCCTTTCCTTTTGATGACTGACGACGACAGTTTGTGTGCCAAAATATCCGGCAGGCTTTTTAATGAAGCGAACCTCAACTCAAAAGTCACAGACTGGAAGTCTATATACACTATATATATAGACACATACTACTGCATATATAGTACTATTTGTAATCCACATAACATGCTCTTCATACAGAAAAAGAAAATCAGCATAAATTTAAATATTCATGGACAGTATATATTTCTATATGTGGGCAGAAAAACAAGAAAGAAATGAAAGCTAAAATGAGAGGGATATGGGATTTTATAAGTACGAAAATTTACAGTGAAGTGGCTATATCTACCTACCTACATCTAAATCCTCCTGTGCTTCCCTGTATTTCTAACCAAAATGAAAACACTACTAAAAAGAACTAGAAACTTGGAAAGGAAACTTTATTTTTCATAGGCTCATTCTAGTTGGGACATACAACACAAAAGGAAAACAGAAATGTCTCAGGAAAGTACATAAAATTTGTAGTACATATACAGAGCAGAGTTGTACGTTGCTTGGATGGGGAACTACACCGGAAGTGAAGGGCGACTTCGTTGTCGACTTTCAAAAACACAAACACCCGATGAGATGAGTCGCGTCGTGTCAAGAAGAAGCTCTAAAACTCTAAATCCGGAAGTTGAGCTCCCTCGTTCCCGCCTCCAGACAAAAAAAAATAGCTGAGAAAAAGGAAATAACAAGAAACTACCTACTAATATTATGACTACGACGAAAAAGGCACAGCTCGCCTTATGCATACTTCGAAGATAACTGACAAATTGTCACCAAAAAATCTCACATTCCCCGTATTTCAATTACGTTCAAATATAACCCTAAAAGTATATTCATTATTCTATTTATTATTCTATAAATAGATTTATTATTCTACAGCCTATTCAAACTATCATCAGCTACCTAGAAATAATTTTTTGTTTAAATTGAACTACATAAATGAATTTAAAAACAAACATCCCGATTAGTGGATATGAAATCACTATTAATTTGTTGCACTTTACCCACTTTTATGTTCAAGAACGACAAAAAAACATCTCGTTGATGAAGGTGCAATGTGGTACAAGTCCAGTGTAATTCGCCTGGACTTGTGCCACATTGCATCTTCACTGACGATCTGTATAATTTAGGAATAATTAAAGCAACATTACCTTTTCAAACTGTGCAAATCCTTTTTTATTTTAAAAATATCAAACAACTTTTTAAATATTTGTATGCACAAACTACAAACTTAATCACGACCACAATACCACCAACAAAACAGTTAACTGTAGAACATATTTATGGCAATAGTACTAGTAATCTTATCGTACCCTCCACTGGTTTTGGTTCTGGTTCTGGTTCATATTTAAATAACTAGTAAAAATCAGCAATTTATATTTCCATTTCCGATAATGAACTTGTTAAAGTACTAAAGTTTGAAGGATACAAAAACGAAGCAGTATGCTTACAGTGTTACATAATACAAATTGACAAAAAAATAATATATATTTTGGTATTTCCGATGACTATAACTACTATACGATTGACAAACTTTTTTTCCTTTTCCTATATTTCAGTATGCAGTGTCTTATGAACTGTGAATATACCCGCTGACTGGCACTTGTATTTTGTATTTAAATGCAAGAGTAATTAATTACACATGTTCGGAAACGTGCAGTTCACAGTCCTTTCCTGTATAACACAATGAACGAAATAAATCGCTGCTCGGTAGAAATATTTTTTAAACGTTGTAGCGTTTGTAGGAGTGGGAGTGACGTTAACTATGTATTATGGAAAACTGCAAACTGCAAAAATAATGTGAGTAATTTCAAATCATAAATGTACAAAACAGAAGAATTAATAATAGTGTAACAGGGAGAGTCCTCTCCTTATGATAGAAATGAAAGAGAAATGAAAAATTATGTCAGAGTCCCAGTCTTACTGATTGAGCTATTCACTGAGCTACTACTATAAGGATACGATACACCATTAACTATATAACTATTGGTTGTACTTGTGTACAGATTCTGTTTTAACTGTTATGTTGGCTGTATACAGTAGAGACTGCACTGAGGATGATGTGTTGCAATAGTTTCGTGATCATATGAGGCTTGATTCATGTCCTGGTGTCGTAGTCCTATTCCTAATTCCTATCCGACTGCTCTTTTTCTTTGCAAATTTTACAGATAGTTGTAGTTATATAGTCTTGGAGTGTATGGCCTTTGCTATGCTGGTCAGTTAAAGTTAATCAACGATCATCAACATCAACTATCAACCAAGCTGCATAGTGCATGCAAAGAAAGATTGAGATGTGTTTTATTTATAGACTCTCCAAGTCGACACAGTTCCTACATTACTATAAGTATCTACGTAACCAAGCTATATAAGCCAAGTTAAACCAATAAACAGTACCCTACATGTATTAATATACCTAATTTATATATAATGATAGAAGGCGACGAGAGAGTATATTGACTTGAGAAGGATTATCTATCTCTGTAATTCTAATTCTCACTGCACCGCTTCAACTATGACTGATATCTGTATAGATTTGAACTGAAAGCAGAGTAAGCTAACAAAGATTGTCATTAAACGGACGATGAGTTGTGTTGGAGATGTGTATAGAGAATTCGCATTCAGAGTCAGCACGATTTATACGTAAATGTATCGAATGCGAATAAACGAATATACACAACATAATATAATAGCCAGACAAAAAAGATTATCTCGACTTCGACTCTCGGCATGACAAAATTGCAAGGAAGAGCAATGCAGTGGCAGTCCCAGTCCCAGTTCTAGTTCTAGTCAGTCTATCAATTCTGGATTATGTATAGACAAAACAAAATTGCATGAGTATGATCTATTCTGCTGATCTGTAGATGTCGATGTGGATGTCGAAGCAGACGCCGGAGAGTAGAAGTATCATCCCATCCCAGCAGCGCTCCACAAAAACTTTATAGAGACAGATCACTATCATCTATTCCGTTATAGCATATAGACCTGCTCAAAAGTTATATATTAGGGTGTATTAAGTACTTAAAGCAATAAATCTGCAGCCTACACACACCACAGAGCACCACACCACGAGGATGATACTTACAGCAGTCAACAGTAATGCATCGTGACCTGAAAAACTCTACGCTGATCGTGAATGTGACACTGCATCGACAGAGAGCAGCGGTTAAGATCTTACGTACTACACTTCCAGAGAAAAACAACCCTGATCCATTTATTACGTATGTATGCAGATTTTTGTAGATATTTATGTGAACGAGCCTCGTCATTTAAGAACTAGTCATAAGAAGAATATTATTTATGACGAGGATTGACGATTAGGAGCACATTTGTGCATTTGCAACGTTTGCATTATTTTATTACTATTTAATTTTTCTGGAGTCTGGACTTCTAGAAAGATGAGTAGCAAAGAACAGTTTTGTATCGTATCCTTAGACTATACATAGTTTGTTTCTGACTAATAATACACATACGTAGTATCTTTCTTTGTAGTTTTCTACCCTGAGCAAAGTGTACTAAATACGCACTTAATTGTAATGATTGCAATTTATTATGGATTGCAGCTACTTACTACATAATATAATATGTTACAACAAGTGCAATAGTATTACAACTTGCGTACTCACATCATTCAAAAATGTTCAAAATGTAAATTCAAAACGTCTGACACTGGAAACTGGTTGTTTGTCGCTGTAGTTTTTCTTAAGACAGATAATAAGGTTGGTCAACATAAACATATTATGGTTGATGGTCGTGTAAAAGTCGTAAACATTAAAAAGGAAAACCAGTGATACCAAAATACTAACACTCACAATGTCACAATCAGCAACACTGAAAATTCAGCCTACAAATCTGACGCATACTTGCAAGCACTTTTTAATTTTAACACAACAAATTATAAGCTTAATAATAATAAGCTAATTATTACCATTAATTTATTGGAATTAATTACAAACAATAATGTTATGAATTAATAAAAGTATTGTTTACAATACTGTCAATAATCAGAATCCCACATTTCGATTAACTTGGAAAGTGGTTCGTTTTCTCAAAATCGTTTTTAAGCGGAACCGCATGTTATTAGACAACCCTGTAGCTAGACTTTGCGTATTTGTTGCCCACAACGATAGCCGATGGCTTTTTTAAATGTAGGCGGTAAAAAGTACTGGCTTGCAACGGCTACTGCTTAAAGAATTACACGACTTTGGGGCTCGACCATGGCCACTATGAATCGAAGAACTAAATCACTGAAAACAGATGTAGTTTTTATCTTCAGCTTTCAAAATTTGCTGTCTTATTATTTTTGTTTTTTATTATTCTGATTACCAATTCGTCCATAAGTTAATTTGTACCTATATAAAGTGTCTACGTTTCAAGATTTGTAGTTAGCTAACATAGTCACTACACTTATAAGTTTTCGTATTATTTTACGTAGCTTATTGCTATTTTAACTGGATAGAAAAGATGCAACGAAATCACAATTTACAAAGAAAACACATACGTCTTCGAAGCTGTGCAATGTATTTGCATGGATATCTGATTGTTTCTAGTGTTTGTGTGATTGTTGATGCTCGCACTCGAGACGGCGACACTGACTAAGGAAAAATGTTTCATTCAACATTTTTTAAGAAAATAGCATAATACCAAATCTGAAATCAAAAAGATAAAAGATGTCTTTTCTGCCTTTGTCTGACTAGGACGTGAGCTGTGTTGACTTTTAGGATAGAGAACCTGAAGAAAAGTACGTGAAGACAAGAATAGCTATCTGCATGATATATTAATGTTGTATGATCTTGCGTGTATGTGATTTGATTGTAATTTGTAAAAGTAAACCGGTGGGTGATGCTGATGGCGGTTGGCGGTAGCAAGTGGTAGTGTGATGATGCCGATGATGGTATGGTTGTATGTAGTTATGGGTAGGGTATGTGATGTGATTGTCGAGGTCAGGACTAGCTTCTCCCACCCATCAACATCCAAACATCATCCTAAGTAAGTAAATTAGAAAAACATGTAAACTGTCATTGGAGCTAACAAGGAAATACTTTAGTCACATTCCCTGTGCATGTGTCTGTCTATTGTCTATTATTATATTGTATGTCGTATTTTAAACTTGTAAGATTCTAATGTTAAATGCATGTATTCTGTATATTCAGTCTTGCCCCCACTCTTGACTCTACTTTCTGCCATCTACGACAGTAAACCATCTATGATTTTGAAGTTTATATTTTGATTTTGAGCCATCAGGTATTTTCGAGTGTATTTTATATGTTATATTAATATTGTATAATCTGTGGCCAGGCTTTGGGTTGTTTTCCTTTTATTGTTTGCATTTATTTTATGAATTGAGGCGTGTACTGACTGTGTTGACTTTGGGCAAGTTGAGGAATACTGATAACTGACAGCTTTACTTTGTTTTCCTATCAGTTCTCATTTTGATTTCGACTTTGTTTCTTTTTTTCGTGTTTGAACCTATGTCATTTGTATTTCTGTAGGTGCGAGATACTTGCATGAGACAAAACAAGACTGTCACTATGTTGTATGTCACTGCTGTGACTTAGCGTGGAGATGACTGGGAAGGATCAGAAGAGATGAAATACAAATGAGACAACGTACCTAATAAACTCTTGTCCGAAAATCATCGAAATTTCTATCAGGATCACCATCGCCATGCCTCAATGCATACATTACACATGCCGAATGCAAGTTCAAGTAATCCTTCAACATGTCACATTTCAACTTCAACGTCAACTATCAACTCGTCAGTCTCATTCTTATTCGTTTAGTCCCAACTAATTTGCAAATTCTATATTATACAGAATCAAAATCGCCATGTACATTCAGAGTTATTAACCAAAACTACCAAGTCACCCTAGACATTGCATCGAAAATGGCAACGACAGCTTACAAGCCACTACTATCCCCATTTGCCATTTTCAAAAAAAAAGATGACATGCTTTGCATTCTAATTGTAATTATTATAATAATCTTATCTAAATATATTGCAGAATACTGGTAGACTTTGCCCCACATTATAGTATTAGCATTAGCATTGCCTTTAACATTGAGCATTAATTTTTTTCATTATTTGCAAATTTTTTTTAACTCTCCTGAATGCTCAGTAAGTGCCTGTTTCATCAAGAATCAGAAGTAAGTTTATGTGGTTTGCATTCAACAATTGTACTTTATTTGTATAATATGGATTGGATAATTGAATTTTGTAAATTGTTGTTGTATGTTACATATTGTCTGTACGAGCTTTAATCTGTCCAGTATGAAAATTTTGTTGGCACCTAATCGAATAATTGACGGTGTCGTCGACTGTCACTGGTCTGGGTTTGCTTTACATTTTATTATTCCTTTCTCACAGACTACTCCAAAGACATTGATGGAAATTTTCCCTGTAGACAGAAGATATCAGACCAGAATGATCCTTCTGTTCGAGAGAGCATTACTTAAGGATTTCCAATCCATAGACGTTGTGGATATACGTACATGAATTGTAAATTGTGATAATGAGCCATCAAAGTATAGACTTAACAAAGACACTTGCTGATAAGAGTTACTTTTGCTATCTTTGAATTCTATGGAAGACGTGTTCGTTCTTACCTTGCATCTAGATGGTCAGTTTCATCCATATATAATTATGCCTATCTATATGTATGCTTGACGCAATACGCAAAGGTACGACTCGTTGCTTCTACAAGTGTGTGGTTCTACCGTCACTAATCAAAATCAAACTTAGTTAAGTCAAGAAGCCAAGAGCAAACAACATGGAATAGATGAAAAAAGATTTTACTAGAAATAATCATTATTATTCTTGAGACATACTGGTAGCAGGTGTATATGCTCACTGTATTACTACAGGTGAATATTATTCAGCCAGAACTTACTGTTGCTTTATAGATGATGTTACAATACATACAAATCCAAAGTGCAATTACATAATAATATACAATTCTTTTACGTGCGTACTCTGTTATCCTGCTTAGATGCTTTATGTTCTCTCTATAATAATTAGTAATGTTTGTTTTTCTCTTCAATAGATTTTTTCATTGACATTATATCAGTACATTCATATGCTGATATTGTACTTAGCGAGGTAAATCAAACTAGGTTGTTAGTTATTTCGCTGCACATTGAAGACTTTACATTTACGCTGCTATCTTTATTGCAGAGGAGTAAAAAAAATTGTATGCCATACAGCCACTCAATCAGCAGCAGAATTAGTAGAAAACCTTGTAAACCTTGTTGAGTTTGGTCAACAACGAGCGCTCGCACAATATGAATACAAACAGTTAAGCAAAAAACAGTAACAGTAACAGTGCAATTTGCAGTGTGCACTTTTAACAGAAATATAATATAGTAAATTGTTTATTGAGCTGTACAATTGGTATTCCAGTGATGGGCAGTAGTAGTCGTGCACTTGTAAAAGCATAAGTATTCATATTTACATTTCATTTAATCAAACTCTAATGATGACATAAGATTGATAATTACGACCAAAGGGATATAGGGTTAATCGTCAACGTCAACGCTCATGGCGAGATACTGTGAGTACAATACTATAATAATATGAAAAAAGACTTGCAATTCATGTGTTTACGTTGGTGCAGGTAATGACTGCTCTGTGATAAGAATATTGTAATTCTTCGAATTTGAGTCGGATGATGTAGATATCAATACTATGTTTCTATCTTATTGACACAGAGTCACAGACTAAACACGGCACTTGAGCCATGTACCACAACTAAAAGTGTTACTGCTATAAGTGCAATGTTAGCTTTAAGTCAGTAGGATTTGTTTGTAATTCCGAGGAAATCGGAAAATAGAATTACTTTGAATTAGCATAATGATGATAATGATATGAGGAGATAACTCCTGCATTTTTACTAGCTTAGAGTATAAGTTAGAAAGAATTTTTTTGACTTTAAATATTTAAATACGAAAGGAATCCTAATATTTCCCTATTTTATAATGTAATGCCGATATTCAAACAGATGTATTATATCACAAATTCTCAATTATTTGCACTGTTTGATAAAATAACTGCAGACTACTGATATTTGCAGTTTTTCATTTCAGAGAAAATGACGCACACTCTATGTAAAATAAACAATGAAATATTATAATATCAACACCACACACCTGACGCACCATTCGCATTATTAAATTTAATATTTCCATAGCCATTTCTTTTCTACATAATTTCTTGCTGCATTAAAAAAGTTATTGTTATTTACATTTTATACATGGATTGTGATTTCTGAAGCGTTTTCTCACCTTAACATGGGTCAAAAAGTTGAAAATGGAAAGCGAAAAAAAACCTTCGCCTTATTTTCAGTTTCGTATTTCTATCAAAGACATACACACATAGACACAGCTGCACAAAACTATCTATACGTATACTGAGATACAGTTTGATACTTATACTTAATATTGAAGAAGCTGAACGTTTTACAATAATAATTCCAATCTGCGTGGATGTTGATACTTTTGTAATTTGCGATTATGTCTGTTTCTGTTTTTATTATTGCAATTGTGACTGCGAAAAACAAACACTTAAAAAGCACTTTTTTTATTGATATTTGCACAGATTGTACGTTGAACTGCACAGACGGAATGAAATGGAAAACTAAACCACCGCACCGCACCGCACCGGTACAGCAAACAATTGAATTACATTTACTATTTTACAATGTTACAGTTTTTCCAAAGTCAACTCACACATATAACACAATAGTTGCATGAGGCACAGGGATGGTTTACTCTAAACACTTTGTATATGATTAGTCATTTTTTCCCTCTCTCAACCTTTGTTGATATTCGAACATCAGTATTCTCCAATTCCTGTAATATTACTATTCCCAATCAATACAGGTGTTACTGATATATTTCTATTTAGATTGGTTTTCCATTTGAGTGAGGATCCAGTTCGTATGCAATTGTACACAGAGTTTGTAAGTTCCTGCATCTAATACTAATACTCTTTACCTTCCCACGTAGAGAGAAGATACAAATTCAAATACAAGGCTATGTGATGTACGACACTGTGCGACGTAGTACTGTTGAACTAACAATAAACTCACTCTCATCACTCCAGCAGCACCTCGTATATACCGTACTTTGCTTCAACTAAAAAGATGGAACTAAATAGTCTGCAGTTTTATAATATATTTTTTTCTAAATGCCAAGTCAAATGCAAATCCTGTATGAGCTCAGTCAGTAGTTGTCAGTTACGTTTCATTTGCTTCTCTCTTTTTTTGTATATATGTACAGTCCTATGAAATCACATACCCATCTGTATCATTTAATGCTATATACTATGTATCTCCTGGAGTAGGTAGTAGCTATATAGTTTTAGCGCTATTGGAAAGTGTACAAAGTATAATAGAATTATAGATATTGTAGAAGTAGTTAGTTAGTTGCACGAGCTTCATCAATGAGCTTGTTAACGTGAATATCTAACACAGGAAAAATGCAGTGCAGCATGGAGAGAGAGCCTCAACATTTGAATACAGCTTGTCCTCGAAAACTAAAGATCAAAACTTCATCTGCATCTGCATACAGGCTGTGTATACACGTCTTCCAATTTGAATATATATTCATTATATATAAAAGCCAAGCAAAAGGGACATTATACTTACACGACTTAGAAGTGGGAAGAATAAGAATTCGCTCAAGAAATGCAGTCTTCAACATTCAAGACCCCATGACTCAATAAGACTCAAGGTACAAAATATATATGAAGTGCCAACATACCTAATCGTTCATTATTAAAACGTAAGCTATACATATAATACTGTATGCACGTCAGTAGTTGAAGTTGAAATCCATTTCCATAATATGAGAATACTTATCATCATTATCAAAGGTGTGTATACTATGACCATATCAACACTAACATAATATTACTGATGTTTCCCATTTACAGAGAGAGAGAGAGAACATGAGAGCATGTTTTTATCACTGTCAGGATTGTGAAGAGTATATCTCTGTGTATCAAAAATGAACTGCACCCTGCACAACTTCACTTGACTGAACCCAGCGAACCAATGACAACGAGTGCCAAGTTGTGGTGAATTAGACTAAACTAAACTGAAACACTGATTCTGACGAGTATCTTTTGTCTTCAAATTAATATTATGTTATTGTATATATAAAGCTTCCTATACTACGACCTACAGTATGACTGTATAGGCAAATTCTACATGCTTGACTACATCAGAAGGTATGAGGTACCTACTTATATAATAAATCGTTTTCGCATTTCTTTGCTGTGATTGTTCTATGCCATTAATGACATACATCCCTATTCTATTACGAGCAGGAAAACATGAGGAAAACGTGACTTAAGATGCATAACGATCTATTTGCAGACAAGTACATTTTAAAATAATTTTAAATTAAAACAAAGCGTGCCATTTGCTATTTCATTATGTCGTTTTTTTTGTCACCACAAAACTGCAAAAACACAAACATAACATTCTAAAAAATTCCCTCTATTTTTAAAAACGATGATATAGGTAGGTATAGGTACGTTATGGAATTTTTAGAAAGGATGTAAACAGTATATTTTGCACCTTTAACGGTGATGAGGTGATGATGATATTGAGCATTCTATAATAATCTTTTATTATGTGAACTGCTATTTTTTTTGCTGTTCTGGTACTCATATGTGACTCTTGTGGCAACTTTTGGAACGTTGTTAAACGTGTGCAAGTTTTTCTGTTTCTGGTTTGGTTAGTGTGGCAGATCGTGCACATGTCGATGTAGTGTGCAGTGTCGTTACTAGGCACTTATTTAAGTGACTGACTGACTGTTTTGCTTTTGCTTAGTCTTGTTTTGTTATAGTAGTCGTATTAGTTGACTTGAACGACGGCGTTCTGTTGGTCTTGTTGAAATAGCATTAGAGTTAGTTGAAGTTGATTACATAAAAGACGCGGAGACCAATAGACCTTGCCACTTTGAAATGTGCAATGAGCTCGGAAAATGCAGTAGTTAATGAAGGCCTTGACAAGGAGCCAATTCGTATTCTCGTCGTCGAAAGATCATCACTATTAACATCATCGCAGCCCATCGCTCAGTATTTGCGACTGTGGCTGTAAGTACGTATACATGCTTACTCCGACTAATGCCTAATATATGGATCTCCTATACTCTCCTAGCAAAGACAAACTATATAATTATGCCTACATAATCGCGCAGTGTATTACAATTCCTATCCCAACCCTATATAACTATGAATGTTATATGACTATGAAGTCCAAACTCTATAGAGATATAAATCAAAATTTGTTGAACATATCTGTTCTATCTCTTTCCTTTCCATTATCGTTTATGTAGCACTTATTCTCTCTCTCTCTCTCTCTCTCTCCGTCGTCATCATTAAGAATCATTTAATTCTATTTCTAAATGTGTCTCTTCATAACTTGTATATTGCAATCATCTCCAGGCTAAAGGCTAATAGTACTCTACAGATAGTGTTCTCTAGAATATTATGGCCACGACCCAGGCTCAACAACGTCAACTTGAACGAGTCCAAGACTCAACACAGGAGGCAAGATAATAAAGCTCTCACTTGCATTTCCATGTACACTCGCTATTTGCTTTGACGAGGAAAATATTATGCTGACGCAGTTTAAAACAGAAACGGTGCAGACAAAATATAATTAAATTAAATATTTCAAACAATTTCAATTTCCTTTTTTATTATTCCTATACGAGAGACTGAAGCATGCGTGGTACATATTATAGTTGTACATTTTTTTCTGTCTGCCTACTCTGCAATAATTACAGATATTGGCTATTAATTATTATAGACCTCTGAACATAATCATTATACTATTATGTCAGCGGAAAATAAATTGCATTCATGATACCTTTTGTGTAGCAGGTTACATAAAGTCTAGTACAGTCTGCTGCGTCTACGCTATTACGTATGTAGCAAGCAGAAGGTAATTTATCAAAATCAAAAATTGCAACTTCAAGCTTTAAGTTGTTGTAATAATATTATGTGGACAAAGGAATTAAACCTTTTTAAAATCAACTTCCAAATTGTCTAGTAGAATTGCAAAGTACAAGTAAGGATTTTTGTAAAGTCATTATTTTTAACTGTATTTAATAAACATAACTAAATTACAGTAGATTATTTTTTTAATTTGAAAAACTAAGTTAAAAACTTCAAAGTTAAAAATTTCCAAGTCAAGTTAAAAATGTACCACTGCAGTACTACTGCACTTCCTTAAGGTCGCCCTGAAAGATTGCACGTACTCGCTCCGGCTGCACGTAGGCCGAAAGATATATACCTACTAGAATATAGTTATTATAAATGTAATTATGTGTGCAGTTAATTATATGGCATTGTATATACATTTAACATAGAGATACTGTATGCAATGGTAAGGTCGATGCTAGATACAAACAGGTAAATTTTGTTTAATTTTATTATCACAAGTTTTAATTATACTGCAATTTCTACTCAAACCAAAACCAGCGTAAAGTAAACGCATAGATCTAACATGTGGCAGTGTTGTGGTTATTTTCCTTAATTGTGATCGTAATCGTAACCATAATATGCATATTATATATCTATGGAACAAGTTTTTTTTATCCCTTTTTGTATAGTGTTTCCCCAAAGTCACAAGACCACAAAATTCAAAAGAACCTAAGAACGTATAAGCTCCAACTATCAACCAACACACTCACAAGATTTGCATTATTTGCATTCAAATTTCCAATTCAATATTTATTACGTTGTGCAAGGAAAGCACCTTTTAAGAAGACAAGACTTGAAGACAACGTCAACGACGAGGATATAAAAAAAATCTGCTGGAACCACTACCACAATCACTACTCGTAGAGCAGAACCAGTTCGGGAACTAGAATACCTTGAAAAATTCAACATCTTCCTATGAATATAAAATCTCAAATACCTATATACACGCCGTCAGAATATAGAGGTATATACGTAACATGGAAATGCATCGAGGGTTGGATTTGAAATGCATATCAGTAGGTAGAAGAAATTGGGATTACTCGTTGCCTTTTATTTGCTGGTTCGTGATTTTACACATTTATGTACATACTAATATGTGTATTATATTACACTGTTGTAGCCTGTCAAGTTTTACGTAATCTTAATAATCGTCCTGACTGAATGGTGCTCGTGGGGAAGTTCTGCTCTCACCTTGTTGTTCAAAATTATATTATTGTACTTGTAAATCCCCACCTTGACGTTGACACTGTCGACTGCATAATATGTACAACATCATTTTGCTATAATCTAAAGTCCTGCAAAGTTGCACACATTGCATCAGTATTCCATCTGTATTGCTTTTTTTTTAAATTCAGTGTGAGATTTATAACTTTTTTTTTCAATTTACCATATTTTTGATGATTCATAATTCAATATTTATTAATATTAAAAATCAAATCAGATTCGTGTATATCTGTAAGAAAGGTGCAAATAAGTGTAAAACATTGAGAATCAGCTCGGGTATTGCAGTTAAATGCTAATTTAATTGCAGTACGTGTAATTCAACATGGGCTGCATGCTGCATCTGTAATCCATAGATTAGCATATTTTGTTTTGTATTTATTTTTCTTCAAGAAAAGAAATGTTTCTGATTGACTGACTGTCATCAAGAAACAAACACAGTTTGGCTTTAATCATGAAATCTTGAAAGAGAGTCAAATCAGGGTGTGAATTCATTTGCAATTTGTATCACAGAGATTGAATCAAAATCACGATTGTGAGACTATACAACAAAATCTCCCAGCCCATTTGCCATTTAGCTTACATTCTTTGTATCCTATATCTGAATGAAATTATTAAAATTCTCACACTTAATTGAATAAAATAAATATTAAATATTCCTGCGTTCTGTATATGTATAATGAAATAAAAATGTTTTCTATTAAATGTATAGCTACACACACATGCCAAAGTTGGAGCGCAACCAACCTACAGTGATAACCAAGGGAAAAAAATCCAGCACATTGTGTTTTATAATTCTGTGTTAAAATATTGTAATTGCAATAAACTACAGAATTATGATTATTGTGCACACCTGCATGCCAATGCAAGTAATAATATTATTTATGCAGGAATATCAATAATCAGTGCAATTCTAGTAATCTAGAATACTGACATTGCTTTTTTGGTCTTGTATTTTTTCAAGATACTGTAATAATAATAAAATGCAAATCAATTGGAATTAAATTAACGTCCCAATATCCATATAATTGTTTCTGTTTCTATTTTTTAGATTTTCACGCGAGGTTGTGATATGCGGTATGAACGCACTACAAGGATGAAAAAGAAAATTAAAACCTCACGTCATTTTTGATATGGTGATTGATTATGTTGCACCTACCACCTCTAGGTACTATACTACTGCTACTACGACTACTACCATTTCCATCATAAAAACAAAAGTTTGTAAATTTATTAGCAAGCAACCAAGAGTCAGGGATTTATATGGACACTATTACGTGAGGAATGAGGAACGAAACGAAGATCGAGCGTGGGTATACACGTCTTAAGTAAAAGCCAATGATTTAAATTTAAGGAAGCTCCAGTGATTGCGTAAATAGTACGAAGCTCCGTATTGCCTTCCCTACAGTAAATACAAATCTTAATAAAATACGTATGACTAATTGTAACTACTAATACCATAACTAACCTATAGGGCATATGGTTTCTACTTAACTCTGTCTAACAATAACTTTATTTTTATTCAAACTTCCAGACCCATTCAAAAAAGTAAGTAAGGGGGCAAAAAATTACAAGCTATAAATCAATGTCTACTTTTAACTGGAAGTGCCCATATGTGTTTTTAAATGGTATCTGTATGTTCTTGCACTCCTTTAGCTTGCTGTTTTTATTTCCTTAATAAATTCAAGTGGAAATCAAAATCGGTAGCCGTATCGGTATGCCTATTACAAATTCGTCTCCGTAAAAGTTTCTGTTGTTATAGTAGTAAGTAGTAAAGCCAGCAATAAGGAGTTACAGATAGCTCTTCTCTACACATTATGTATATTGAAGTTCAGCGTGGTGTGGGTTTTAGTTTTAGTTTCGGTTTCTATAGGGAACTCGTCCCGCTGTGCTCCTTGTGATTATTATTTTTTCTTTATCTTTTTATACAGCACGCCTGTCTAGCGTCTACTTAAGTGTCTACCTACAATGATCAGGACCAGAAACCAGCTAGAACCTCTAAGTTCACAAAATACAAGTAATGAATAAACAGTACCAGCGCCGAGGCTCAGCTTGGCTGTCAGGTCTAGCTCAATTTAAAAGCTATATAGGTACGTAGTTACTAAGGTATGTTATATAACACTAAGCCAGACGGCACACGGCCACTGAAAGAATTGAAATCAAAGCGTATCATCATAAGATGATTATCAACGCATTAAATGTAAAAGCCTTGTTTGATGTTCCTAGATGTGTGATTAGCTTGGAAGTTGGAAGAAAAATGGACCGACCTCCATCTCTACGGTATGCCCTAACTTCTGGATCTTAATTAATGTAAAGAATTATTGGAAAGATCAGGTCAAGTTGAATGCAGTGGTCCTAGTCCAAGAAACAAGGTCTCTTAAATTAAAGGCTCTCTCGCTGTACAGATAAATCTGAATTTGAATATGAATTAACATGAATGTATATTACATAATTACATCTATACAGCATGGTAATTACATTCGGATTCAGACACAGACACTAATAGTAATGGAAGTAACAAAGTATAAAAAAAACTCGGGGAAACGTCATATCTATCTTGCTTCAAGTAGATTCTCGAAGAAATATTGATACAAAAAAAGAACCATTAACCATAGTAATAGTAACAATAATAACATTGAGCTATTGAGCACTAAGCATGCATGCTATCATGAGATGTGGGACAAGATAAATAGCATCTTTTTATAATTTTTTTTTGTTTATTCCAGGAGCAATAAAGGAATATATTACTCCAGTTCCTCCAGTCAGTCTGTCTGTACTCTAAAGCAGCCGGAGAGAATAAATAAAATCAACCAGGGCCTTTTGGCCATAGAACCAGAAACAGGATCAAGAAGAGGGAAAAAAATGACTCGAGTCAATTTAAATGTACTGTGTTGTGTTGCTGGTATAGAAACTTTTATTCATCGTTCAATATTCAATAACCTTTTTTTCCAAGTCACGCGTATCAAGTGCTCTTGTTTAGCTATGTAAATCCATGTAATGCCTGTCCTAACAAAATAAGTATCGAAATTGAATACGTATTAGTAGCATATAGATTATGGATTATCGTTGCTTTAATTTCACTTATATGTAGTACATTTGGTTTACCTTTTCGTTTTCAAATCGATCCCTTCAGCTTTCCTATAAGCTTTAGCCCATGTACCGTGTACCTTTATGGCCCTCACCCACCGAGCCTACAATGTCTGCTATATTAACCTTAGTGTAAATGGATAGTATGTATGAACAGTAATAATGCTCTAAATATTTTAAATTTGAAGACGTAAAAAAATCCCTGAATAGAAATGGATGCATAGATAGATCCTTTCGTTCCCCTTGTTGTTTTCGTTTTGGTTGTTGTCGATATTGATAAGTGCCTACCTACTTATCGCTCGCTATTAATAACTACCTAAGGTTCCTTTTTTGTACTTTTGTATTATCTACCGTATCATGCCTTAAATTGCTCCCATCGTTTCTCCTTCATTTGAATGGAAACCACAAAACTATTTTATATACATTGATATTGATGCTGTTAACTTATATGATGTAGGTACACATTTTTATTTATAATGTAGATGAAGATTGGTTAACCTCTCTGAGGGTTATCCTAGGTAGTTTAGTTTTGATCCATGCAACAACAATTTGGTTGTCTTGGCACTACGAATAATAGTAACAATTGTAAACTGGATTTTCCCAATATCTCCCTTTTTCCCCCGTACCACGACCGGGACAGGTGGCTGGAACAAGAACGCGACCGGGTCGGTCTCTGCTGTTGGTGATCTTCCTCTTCCTCGACCGCGATTGATGTACGACGCGGTCCTCGGTGGCCGGGATCGTCCTCGACTCGCTCGCGTATTTACAGAAGGAGCGACCGGGACTAGCAGACCGCGCTTACGAAGTTCCTGCTCACGGAGTCTGGATACGTTGGACTGACTACGAAGAACCCGGTGACTCGGTATGGGCTCCGTGGTTAAGGATGGGAATGCACGACTATAATGACCCGGTGTGTAGGTGTCGGTACGACCGTCGACACTCACACCCGGAGTATGAGAATGGTGACCGTTATACTCCGGTACCCGGTGAACTGGGTGTATCACTACAGTACTACGGTGCTGGCTCCAGTAAGCCAATAAATGCCTATGCAATGTTCAATGGTTTACAGCACAAGAATATAGTTTTAAGGGAGTGTTCTTTTAATGAACTCTGGAACTGTTCTCTTAACCTCACACAATGTACAAAATTCACTCCGCGAATAACAATTAATGATCTCTTAAATACACACAATCTTATTCCCTTTCGGGTAATTAAATAAAGATCTCCAGAGGAGAAGAATAAGAAGGAGAATAAATAAATATAAATATATTAAACAAATACAAGATGGCTGACGGGCTATCTATTTTCCTCACTTACTAGCTTTCCACCTAGTTGTGTCTCCTTGACGAGTAAAATAGGAAGTGAAGTCCTGGCTCTGTTCGCCTGCTGAGGACGACGAGGATCGTACGATCGAGAGAGTGCCTACGTCATACTCCTCAGCTCCAACCGTCTTTTCCACTTGCCCTACTTTACCTGCTATACTCCTAGCCCCGCTCCTCTCCTATACCTACATCCTTCTCCTGCTATACGCAGTGGAAAACTACTGCTTGCACCGACGACGTCGGTTGGTTTTCCATCCCCAACCTTCCTTGTCTGTTTCCCGCTACTGCTATCAATACCTCGCAGTACCGTTTTCCATATTTACCATCACACTATCCCCCCCACCTGTTTCAACCGGGTAGTACTTGCCCCAGCATCGTTGGATGCTCCCCAAGGCACGTACCCATTGAAACAAAGGTGTATAGAGAGTGCCGTACTGCCGCAGCCGGGTCGCCGTCTCGCCTAAGCCCTACTACCATCACACTGCTGTCAACCCTTGACCGCGACCGCGCTCGTCATCCCGGTCCCACTATCTCATCTAGCCTTGCTCGTCTCGGTATCCCCTATAACGCGGTATCCCGCTTACGTCCCCACATAAAACATCGTCTACGAGCTGCTGACTGACCGGGCCGGTCGCCCTATCTCATAACTAACCTATCCCGCCGCCACCTTTACAAAAACAACCTCCGACGGCATCATTACATTCATAATACCCACATCATACACAATGTCATGTCACCAAACTTAGTCAAAGATTTAATAAAAAATAAAATAAAAAAAATAATACCGCACTCATGTGCACAATCATAATCACTAACATATAAATGTAATGGACAGTAATAAAAACTTATTAAGAACACCATACTTACGAAGTACAAAAACCACAATCCCGGTTCCTCCCCGAACCTGCCAGATCCTCACTACCTTATGCACTTCATAACGTGCTATGCTTAGTAGCTAACACCACACCAAAAAAAAATGTAATAAATAAAAAAAATCGTATAAAAGTACAAAAATATCCAATCCCGGTTCCTCCCCGAACCTGCCGGATTCTCACCACCCTATGCATCTCATAACGTGGTAACTCTTTATAATTAACAAAAAAAAATGTAAAAGAACCATATAAAAATACAAAAATACACTATTCCCGGTTCCACGAACCCCCAAACTCACACATACACTAATGGACACATATACAACATAATGCCTCCTCATTCCTGCGACTGTCCCGGCTCTTCCTCATCCCGGTCTTCATTCATCCCGGTCGCCGCTTCGGTAATCCCAGTCGAGACTTCAGGTGTCCCGGTCGAGGCTTCATCTTGTCCACTAGTATTGGCATCGCTAAACCCGATCGGCATCCCATTTCCATCGAACCGTAGCGGCATCCTCAGCTGATTATCATCCGTAAAGAACGGCATGCCCGACCCGACCGACGTGCGCACCACTATCTCCTGCAGAACACTTACTTCTGGCGACTCGGTCTCCGTCTGACTACTGCCTGGTACAATGACTACCGGGTCCTCGGCACCGGGCTCCTTTACTTCCACGCTTTGAAGGGACGTGTTCTGACTTCCGAACACGTCTGCTGCCCGTGCCGCTCGCTCCTCTTGCATGGCCAGGACTCGCTCTGCAACTTCTTTATAGAATCTGTCCCGGTCCACCGGGGCCCACACATCAGGATTCGAGTTCCTCGCTCGCAAGTCAGCCACCGACCGCAGCACTCCCGCTACTTGCAGGTATACATCCTGGAGACCGCGCTCCATCTCAGAATCTCTAAACATTGGTTCCCGAGGTGTCCGAACCAACATCCAAGGCTGCTCCTTCAGAAGAGCCTCTATCGCCCTCATCAAATCGTACGCGCCTACTGTCGCTGGCCCCCGCACTAATCCCAACAATTGATTCTGGAGAACTTCTTTCTCCCCGGCCGGCGCGTCCGCTTCATGGGCTCTCACCTCTACCCGGTTCCATGCTGACTGCATAACATCCATCCGGAACATAATGTCCTCTTCGCCTGGCTTGCGTAGATAAGGCTGGGTCTTATCCACCCATTCCTCTGGTCGCTCTGGCTGTTCTTCTTCCGCCGACAAGCACGAGACCACTGTATGACCGACTGCCCGACAGACTCGGCAAACCTTCCCGATCTCGTACATTCCTGGTTGCGTAGGAGCATATACCGGGCCCCTGGTCGTGTCTGCCAGCCAGCGTCTCTGCCATTTGATGTGGTTGTCCGGGAGCAGCAACCAGCCACTCACTGCGTTGAACACGTAGACCCTTCCTAATACAGGATGCTTACTATCCCATACCCGGGTCTCCGTGTCCAACAACAGCTTCATGACTCTCTTCCCTGCGCCCTTGATGGCTTTCGCTTGCGCTCCAACTTTGCTCATAAAGCTGGATGCCAGAGTCCTCTCATACTCTACCGTAGACAGCAGCTGCTTCGGGTCCTGTCCCTCGTACTCGGAATCCTCTTCGCTGCCCTCGGTCTCCGTGGCCAAGTTCACCGTCTTCACCTTCTTGGCTGGCGTCCCTTTCGGTGTCCCCTGCTTTCGCTTCACAGGCTTCGGTCCCGCTATGCCTTCGCCGGCTGGCACTACACCCCCTTTGCTCCTGGTCCTGGCCGGAGTCGGCTTGTTTGCGGCCTTCTTGTCTGCCTTACTACTGGTCCCTGAACTCGACGCCCCGGACTGGCCTACATGAAGCTTCTTATTCAACTTCGCGATCGCTTCATCCTGAAGCTTCTGATGCTGTGCCGCGATCCGCTCTTGTTCAGCTGCCAGTGCCGCGGCTGCTTTCCGGTCTTCCTCCTCTTTCCGACGTTGCTCGGCCCGAGTCACACTACGCTGTTCATCCCAATCTTTAATGAACACTTCTGGCCGGCAGTCTTCGTCCCTGACCGCGGAGGCATTAGACTCACACCCATCCGGGTCTACCATTTGCACAGTCGAGTCCAGCAGACTGATCGCGTCCATGTGCATCAGTGTTTGCACCGGCTTCAGCAATTCCTTAAGCCTGACCCAACCGTCCAACTTCTTTTTCCCCTGCATCATCCTGCCCGCGTCCTTTTCTTTGACGCCGGTAATGTCCGTTACACTCCACAGATCGATGAACTCAGCAAAGGCACTAAACGCGTCCTTGAAATGTGCGTGCACTTCCCCTTGTTGCGCGCATCGGTATTTAGACGCCCATCTCGACGGAGTATCCTGGGTCTTCAACTTGTTGGACTTGCCCAGGATCAGCGGTACCTGGATCATCCATGCTATGGACCGCATTGCTAACCATTCTCCCGGTCGTAGATCCAGCCTGTACGCAATTTCCCTACGAAGCACTAGCAGGATGGAAAGGAGACCCCTCGGGTCGAATTTCTGCCGAAGGTTGAACTGCTTCTTATCTACTAAACCGCGCACTTCCTTCAGCAGCATTAACACGTCCTGTTTTAGGAGCGCATCCGTATATTGAGGCGCGACTACTGGCATCCGTGCACTTAAAACTTCGATTCTGTCCGGCACTGCCTTTAACCATCGTTCGTAGCCCATCCGCGGTAGAGAATAAGACTCCGCGTACAACCGCCCCAAGTTTAACACTCCTAACACCACCTTCGACATGAATTCCACTTGCGTGTCCCGGAGTATCACTTTGTCCTCATCTCTTGATGGCCTAGTGTCCTCTGCCATATCCACCCGGGACACCTGTATCCCCGGGAACACCGTGCACATTGCCACTTCCACTTGCCGCGGTGCATCCCGCTTGTACTTTGCTGACCAAAACTTTTGCCACAAGTACTTGACATCTACGGCGTGTCGCGGTCGAGTGTCCGCGAAATTCCTCAACAGCTCGAACTGCGATCCCAGACCGTAGAACCACTTTGTTGCCTTATGCTGCTCCAGCCACTCCATCACAACTACTCTGGCTGGGTGGGGTAAAGTGGCAAACCCTATGATCACTACGTTGTTCCCATCGGTGACCGCGATTACTGATATGTAACCTCGCTTGGTAGTGTGCCGGGTAGCCCTCCACACGTGCACACCAACGTGTGTTGCCCCCGCTAACTTATCTAACGCGGCCTTAATTTCCTCTTCTGTGCTGATGTCCGCGTTCACCACCAGCTTCTTTGTCGGGGACGGTTTTGCATTCAATGACTTCTGGTCCCAGGACCCGTCCCGCTCCACAAATGAGTGGATTCGCCTCGCTGGCAGATCTTCCTTCGTACTATGTTTGAAGGCTTCCATATCTTCAGCCTGCTGCCGGTAGGCCTCCGTTAACCCCCGAAGGGAGTCATGATCTTGTGGCCGCTCCGCGACCCGAATCGTGCCTCGTTCGAGCGCCTCCGCCCTGATACTCCGCGAAGGCCACCCGAACTCTATCGGGTTGTCAGGTAATCCCGATATGAACGCTCTATCGTTCAATCCTTCGCTGCATGATGCAGCCGTCCAGGACACAGTGCCAAAGGCCTGTGCGACGTCCAGCTCCCATTGCGGTGGGGCTTCCATGCTAAAAAAAATTTAAAACCACAGATTAGACATTGTCTAAGTGAGATTCCCCTCACCCCCGTCTCGCTGTGTTTCCCAAAACTCATGCATGTGGCCGCGCCAAGGCACGGCCAAAACAACAAAATCCCATCACCGCGGTACCCGTGGTACCGCAAAGAAAACTTAACATAACCAAAACGTAACTAAACCAGTGCGGCGATCCCGGTCACCCGGTCTCGCCACTATACTCCCCGCTACTTCTGGATGATCCTAGACCATCCCGGTCGTCTCCTCTACTCTAAGGTGTTCTGGTGCGAACTAAGATGCATTGAGCAAATACTTAACGTTTAAGCGCGTACCTTTTTTGCTTACCCACAGAAAACTTTAAACTGTGACCGTACACCACACCACGGTTTCCGGTATCCGGTCGCTTGCTCCTGAATGGTACCCTTGTCGAGTTCTTGGTTCCGCAACACCTCACTCCGAGCGGTCCCCATTCAGGCTGAGTTTTAATGTTTATACACGCGGCTCTCTACCGGTGATTCCCCTGGATGTACTAGTAGGTCCATTCTACCACGCGCGCCTACCTTTCGCTTCTCTGCCTTACTTGCTGATAATCCCGGTCCCTGACTGACCGCGACTACTTCGGTGTCGTGTCATACTTCAGCTCATGACACCCCTGCGTCTGATTCTATTCTAACCTCAGTAATAAATCGATGCGAGCTTCTACGATTTCATTCATGCTCGGGAAGTTCTCGGCAGCTGTTTATTTGAAATCCGAAGCCTGCCGATTGTTCCATGGAAGGTTTTGGCCACATCTTCCGCGGTCAGAATGACCGCGTCTCCGCTCGTCCCGCTGATCTTTATATTTACTAACCTAATCTTCACCAGCGTCCTCCAGACTAAGTCTGGGTTAGGCTTAGTTTATACTCCCAAAGCTTTGAGTACCATGCTCGCACCGGGTCTGACTACTTTATTCCCGGTGCCTAACCTCCAAAAGAACTGAGACCAGACTTGATTGGAAAAGAATTAAACGAAAGTCCATCGTTTTGTCTTTTGGCCCCATCCTTACCGCAGTCCGTCCGACCGCGCCTCTACTCTCTCTACTCCTATGCTTAACTAACCTAGCAAGTGACCGCGTCCTCCAGACCGCGATCTGGGTTTTGGCTTAGTTTATCCTCACAAAGCTTTGAGCCTCGCGCTGCTTCGGGATTCCATATCTTGACTAGCATCCCTGATGGTCTACGACCTGGACATCCCCCCGACTCTCTTACCGCCGCTGCGAGACTCGCCTCTTGACTAGCACCCCCGGTGGTCTACGAGACAATCCCGCTCTCTGCACTGCTACCGCGTACCAGGACTCGCTCCTGACTAGCATCCTGAGATGGTCTACGGAACGGGTACACACCTTACTTCGCACTGAACCCCTGGCTAGCAACTCTATAGGAAGGCCTACGGGATTTTTTGGTCTTATGACCGCGCACCAGGACTCGCTCCTGACTAGCATCCTGAGATGGTCTACGGAACGGGTACACCCCCTACTTCGCACTGAACCCCTGGCTAGCAACACTATAGGAAGGCCTACGGGATTTTTTGGTCTTACGACCGCGCACCAGGTCTCGCTCCTGACTAGCATCTGAAATGGTCTTCGGAACGGGCGCACACCATATTTCTGACGAAACCCCTGGCTAGCATCTTTACGAAGGCCTACGGGATCAACTTCTTACTACCGCGTACCAGGACTCGCTCCTGACTAGCATCTTACGATGGTCTTCGGAACGGGTACACACCATCCTTCACTCTCACTCTGTCCTGACCTAGCGCGATTAATGCGGGCCTACGGACTCACCCCTGGCTAGCATCTATGTCGAAGGCCTACGGGATGTTGGTTTTGCTGATACTTAGATCGCTCACAGCTTAGAGCTAGGCCGACTTTCACGGCATCCCCTGACTAGCATCGTTGGCGATGGTCTTCGGGGTATGGAGCTCCACTCCGGCTGGTTTATGTGCTCCCGCAGCTTTGAGCCCGAGCCTCTTGCTCGCTCTGACTTCCTACAAACGAAGGTACGAGACCTTCGCCTAAGCTCAGATCTTACCTTCTATGCCTGCCCCTACGGTGGAGATCGGGACAGGCGTGAGGCGCAGTTTAACGTCGTACACACCATAGGACGTGAGGAAGAATAGGTTTGTGCCCGTCAAGACATCCCTATCCTTCCCACCTTAACCTAAAACACACTTTTTTTTCAGTTTTTATAAAATTTTAAAAGATTTTTTTCGATTTTTATCACGTTTTACAGTATCACGCCATGCAAAAGACGAAAGAATAAAGATGAAGTAAAAAAAATGATTAAAAATTTATTTTAAGCAATCTCAATCATTAACATTGAGAACTCATGGACACTGCCAGTGTCTTCCTCGGTCATCGCGTAGTTGATGCCCAAACGCACTGGTTGTTTGTGATCCCGACCGGGATAGCGTCTTGGTGGTGGTGGGTCATCAATATCTACTTCGTAATCATCTGACAGGTCGATAGGTCCAAAACCTCCTCTCCAACCTGTGCTCTGGTTCGTACCCCCGGTCGCGGTAACCGCGCTACCGTGACCCCCTCCGGAGTCTGGTACAGTCTCGGTATCTGGTGATGGTACAGACTCGGTGCCTACCGAGTCTGGCTGTGGTCGCTCATTGGTATCCGGTCCCGCCTCTCCGTCCGCACTTATTACAGACTCCTCAACCGGGACCGGGTCTTCGCTCTCTTTCTCGTGGTAAGGTAACATAAGGGAAGTATGGAACCTCATTGGATTGCTATTGGGTTTATCCGGGTCCTGGATACTATAGGACCAATCTGAGTGCACCTCTACTACCTTCCACGGCCCGGTGTACCGCGGTCCAAGGGATTTCGCGTACTTCTCCTCCTTTGAGGACAGTTTCTTATTACGTATCTTAACTAAATCGCCCACCGCGTACACAACATCTCTCCTGTTTCGGTCAAAGTACTTTTTCTGCTGCAACTGTGCCTCCCTCAAATTATACCGAGCCTGGTCTCTGATGAAAGTCACATCCTTAATCAGTTGCTGCCCGTACTCCTCCTCGGTTACCTTCATTGTCTCTAATAATTGCATCTTACGGTCTATTGGCAATAGTATGTCTCTACCCAAGTTCAGTTGGCATGGTGAATACCGGGACGACTTGGATTTCGCGGTATTAAGTGCTACCATATAATCACCTAACTGCTTAGCCCACATTGTCTGGGTCGCCATGCAAAACGCGCGTAATATACTTTTAATGTCACGGTTTGCCCGCTCCGACTGGTTCGGGTTGGGATGGTACGGTGCCACATGAACACATGTAGCTCCCCACTGGCGTAGCTGATCATTCCAGTCATCACCCGAGAAATATGACGCATTGTCGGAGACTATGCGCTTTGGTGTTCCAAACTGGTTAAACACCTTCTGCAGAAACTTCAAGATCTTTATTGACGATACCGATGTCAAGGGTTCCATGCTCACCCACTTTGAAAACTCGTCCACACAAACGACAATGAACTTGAAGCCCGCGCTCGCGGTCAATTCCCCGACAATGTCTACATGCACACACTCAAACACGTTGTTCCTGTAAGAGTGAATACCCATCTTTCCCGGTTGCGCCTGGTTTGAAGCCTTTACTAACTGGCATACCGCGCAAGTCTTCACATATGCCTCTATGATCTTATGCATATTGTAAAACCAGAACCTTTTCCTAATCCGGTCATACGTACGCTCTACACCTTGGTGCCCGGCCATCGTGCTATCATGAAAGTGTGCTATGACATCCCGCTCTATGGACTGCGGTATGACCGGGACTATGCGTTTCCTGGCTGTTACTGACTCTGGATCTAAAAAGCTAGCCTGGATTAACGGATGCTGCCATTTAATATGCTTACCTTTCTTCAATAGCATAGACGGTCGCACCCTTACCGGCGGCCCTGGTTGCCCGGTCCGCTCGTCCTCCTCTAGCCTCTGTTCCCACAACTTATCCACCTGGTTGCTATAAAAGCCCCCTTCTGGTGTTCCCTCTTTCAGGATCGACCGCGACGCGGTCCGCTCTTTACACGGGACGTACCTACAGAGGATTCCTTCGACGATCACATAATCGTAGCGGTACCGAGACCGCTCCCCGACTCGGCTAAGGCTTTTGGTAATAGTGGACAGTGCCTCACACTCTCTCTGCACGCCCCGCAGCATGTCCTTGTTCAGCATGTCCATATCCACTTCCACTCTGTCTTTTGTGTTGGTAAACGTCGCCAGGCATACGCAAGCACTCTCCACACACATGTCTAGCTCATCTGGATTGTCGTCGTATTTGGGGTCCGGTAGCGCGCCACGAGAGAGCAAGTCTGCCAGTTTGTTATCCTCGCCCTTCACGAAGTCTATGTCATTGACAACATGACCCAACTCTATTGCCCACCTGACAATATGCCGGTTATAGAGGTGATCGTTTATGGCCGCATGTTTCAGATGTGTCAACGCCTGGTTGTCACATCTGAAAATCACGTCCTTTTGATATCTAATGAAGGGGTCAAACACTCGGTTTGCAAACCTGATAGCCAAACACTCTTTCTCTCTCGCGTCATACTTACGCTCCGCTGCATTCAGCAGTTTGCTGCGACATTCGATCACCCGGAATCTGTCTCCCCCGGTCAACTCGCAGTAGTAATTTTGGGCCAAGATCGCTCCCAGCCCTACATCACTTGCATCAGTGTACACGTACAACGGGTGGTCGTAGTTGATCGTGTTTAGCGTGATTTCCTTGGCCACTTCCGCCTTAATCGTCTCGAACGCGGTCTGCTGGCTCCTCCCCCACCGGAACGGTAAATTCGGATCTGCCTCCGACTTCAGCTTTAAAAATATCGGCTCTAACTGAGTGGCGTAATGCGGTATGAACCGCATGTACCATCCAATGGCCCCTAAAAATCGCTGCACTTCTTTCTTCGTTCTCGGTGACGGGAAATCCTGGATCGCCGCTACCTTCTTGGGGCATTTCTTGATGCCGAAGCGCGTGACGATGTGGCCCAAGAACTCAACCTCCGGTAGATCGAACTCGCATTTAGCCCAGTTTAAAGTCAGATTAAAGTTATGAAGTGTCTTAAACACGAAATCTAGGTGCTCCTTGTGTAATTGCTCGGTCTCGCTAAAGATAAAAATATCATCCAGGTACACATGCAGGAAGTCACCCACAAACTTTCCAAACAACCTATTCATGAGATCCTGAAAAATCATTGGAGCATTTTTCAACCCCATCGGCATCACGTTCCACTCATAACATGCATTCTGCGTGTGAAACGCGGTGAACTTCTTGGAGTTCTCTGTTATGGGGATTTGCCAAAAGCCTGACTTTAAGTCCAGCTTGGACATGACTCGGTTAGGTGGAAGATGCTCCAAGATTTGATGTATGATCGGCATCGGGTTCTGTATCTTCGGTGTGTAGCTATTCAACTCTTTATAATTTACCACCATTCGCTTATCGCCGTTTGGTTTTGGTATAATTAATACTGGCGAGGAATATGCCGAAGTTGACCGCCGTATCTTACCCTGTAACTCCAACTCATGCAATGTCTCGTCTTCCCACTTTGCTATTGCCGGTGGTCTTCGAGCAGGTTTGCATTGTATCACCGGGCAGTCCTCCGGGATACGCAGATCGTGGATGATCGCGTTCGTAATCCCGGACCTACCATCACTCCGTACTACCCCGGGATACTTTTTCACCAGAGTTTCGACGAACACTTGGACGGACGACGTCCCTAGCTTTGCCCGGTCGTACCTGTCCGGGGTCGACGCTAGTGACAAGTCACATACGTCTTTTGCGGTTTTTACTGACAAACCACGGACAAAGTACCCGGCATCTCGCTCCTTCTCTTCCTCGGTCGGGACATCCCAACGCATCTCGCCCTTCACGTCGTCGAAGCTCAAGCCATGCTTCCATCGGAACTTGTTCCCGATGAAGATAGGGCACATTAGTCCCTCTTGGACCAGGAAATCCTCTCTAAACCACCGACCCGCGATCTTCATATCTAATGTAACTACACCTCCCGCTGTCACTACCTTACCATCAAACCCCGACATCTGTACTGAAGACTTTCTTATCTCTAACCCTAGTCTATCGCACTCCTTTTTGGATATAGCGAGCGCGGTGCAGCCCGAGTCTATTAACGCGAAATACGGAAATAACTTTTGTTTATGCTTGATGTTGACTAGGGCGTAAGGGGCTTTGTTTATCCGGTGTAAAAGACACGGGTCCCCTTGTCTGTCCGTGTCTGAACCCAGTTTAAAGTCGGTGGTAGTACCGAAGGCACGAATTTGGCTTCCAACTTATTTATCGCCTTCTGGACTTGATCTTCACCGGGACTTGGTTGTCGATCCCGGTCTCGCCTCAGTACGCTGCCTTCTTCCTTATTCTTCGCGGTCCGCAACGCATTAAATAACTGTCTCTCGTCCGGGTCCTCTTCATTTTCTACCGAGTCTTGTAGGCCTTGCATTCCTTCTGGTGTCCCGGTCGGTGGTGTCCCGGTCTGGTGTTCTGCGACTTCCTCTTCGGTACACGCCTGGGCCAGTATCTTTAACGCCATAACCTTAGCCTTCGCCGACCTGCAATCCTCTGTGTTGTGCGTGTTCCTACTACATACGTGACACCACTTCCCGGTTCTTCGCTCTGGTTGTCTATCCCGACGCGGTGATTCCCGTCTACCCTGAGGGCTAACTGATCTGTCCCGTCCTGGGCTCGACCGGCCCGGTGAGTTCTGTGTCTGCGGGCTTCGACTTTGCACCCTTCCGCGCTCCCCGGGACCGGGATTCCGCTCGTTGCTTCGCGGACGGTCTCTTGAGTTCCAACGCTGGTTCCGCTGCCCCTGGGACGACTGTTGGTCCCGGCCTCTGCTTCGGTCTTGGTGAGTCCACGGCCGATACGCTTCCTTCTCTTTTTCGGCTCGGACCCGGTTTCTGTGGAACTCCTCTGCTTGTCTAATAAAGTCATTCAATCGCTGCGGGACCACTGTCCCCGGTGGGAATGCTCCGTACAGCGAGCTATGCATATTCTGCTTAATGCGACTAATAATTTCTCGTTGCTCCCAAGCATGAGGTTCTTTGATGCTTTTCAGCAGGGTGTAGAAATCGGATGCCCACTGCCGTATTGGTTCGTGAGCCTGTTGCTTCCAGTTGACTACCCTGTTTAACACGGACTGCGCGCTCGACCGGTCGTACGCCTTCAGAAATTCCGCTCTTACTGCTGCCCAAGTGTGGTTCACATCCAGAAGCGTTGCCTTAAGCCAGGATGCTTCTGCCGGTGTTGTCAAGCACTTCTGGAAGATCTGAATGTACGCCCTCGGCTGGGCTCCGTGGATCTCTAGGTGTGCTTCGAATGCGTCTATGTAGGTCGGTGCAATGTCTACCCTGGGATCGAAGGGTTGCGGTATGATGTGTAGCCCAGTCGGAGCCATCATCCCTGCTAGCAGCTGTGTTTGCTCCCGCTGTAACTCCTGGGCATGCCGGGTGTTCTGGTTTTGCTGGTCTAGGACTTGTAGCAAATGGTCTGCCATGTCCGAAATGTCCGGTACTGACGTGGTACTACTCGAGCTATTATGCGACTGCTGGCTGGGCTGTTGCGAGGGTATCGCGCTGAAGATGACCCCCGGTGTAGATGGTTGCTTCGTCCCGGTACCCATTGACCCTTGCTGTTGCTGTTGGTGGCCAATACTTGCTGTGGCCTGTTGCAGCAAGTTCCCCTGCGGGACTATTGGACCTCCCAGACTCTTGCCTCCTGCCAACTGGGCTTTGATGCGTCCCTGGTCCGCTTGTATGGACTGGACTACCAACTGCATGGACTGCATATCCTTCGACATCTGCATCACATAGTCCAGCATTGTCTTTCCTGGGGCATCTGCCTTCTTCGGTGCCACCGGGCCGCTCGTTGACGCGGTCGCGATTTGCTTCACCGAGTCTTCTAACTTCTTCGTTTCCACTTGGCTCAGCTCGGTAACCCCCTCGAAGGCGGTTGCCCCATCAAACTCCGCCGTCATCATCTGCTGTTGATATGCTGCAAATGCGAGCGCCACTTCTGATGGTGTCATAGGCTTGGGTGTTTCCTTCACTTCCAGTTGGTATTGATATATATACCACCTCTTCTTCGTGTTCAACAGGTCGCATGCCCCCGGTGTCTGCGGGTCTTCCAGCAGAAGCTGCTTTGAGAGCAGCTCGCTTTCCCGGCCCGTCCACGTTACCCCCTCCGTCTTGATGTCGCATATTGGCTTCATCTCGGTCCCGGTCCCTGGTCTTCAGGCTTGGCCCTTGCTTATGCACTACCACCTCTTTAACCTGGGCCGGACCTATACGGAACTTTTTTGTTTCCCTAACTTATGAGGTATGTCGCGGTTGCCTATGTTACTTACGACTACCGAGACCGAGTCTACCCCGCGACCGAGTCGCGGTCTGCGCTATGCGGCAAGTTCTCTACGGACAGGCTGAATCTGGCCTGCTTCGGGGCTCTGGTGTGCTCGACTACTCCTGTCAAACCACGACCGCCGACCAAGGTACTCGCGTCTATGCTCAACTCGGTATTATGCGTTCCTGCCGTATGATGTAGTATGCTCATATGCTACCCTTCCGACCGAGACAAGATCAATATTGTGTGTCGCGGTCGACTAGCTACGGTAAACTTAGAAATAAATAAGTTTTAGAAAAAACAGAAATGTGGAACTGGTGGTTCTCACCTGATTGTGCTGTTGTCCTCGGTACTTGAACAAAACGAAAGTTTTGTGTCCTGCAGGGTCGCCAGTGTAAACTGGATTTTCCCAATATCTCCCTTTTTCCCCCGTACCACGACCGGGACAGGTGGCTGGAACAAGAACGCGACCGGGTCGGTCTCTGCTGTTGGTGATCTTCCTCTTCCTCGACCGCGATTGATGTACGACGCGGTCCTCGGTGGCCGGGATCGTCCTCGACTCGCTCGCGTATTTACAGAAGGAGCGACCGGGACTAGCAGACCGCGCTTACGAAGTTCCTGCTCACGGAGTCTGGATACGTTGGACTGACTACGAAGAACCCGGTGACTCGGTATGGGCTCCGTGGTTAAGGATGGGAATGCACGACTATAATGACCCGGTGTGTAGGTGTCGGTACGACCGTCGACACTCACACCCGGAGTATGAGAATGGTGACCGTTATACTCCGGTACCCGGTGAACTGGGTGTATCACTACAGTACTACGGTGCTGGCTCCAGTAAGCCAATAAATGCCTATGCAATGTTCAATGGTTTACAGCACAAGAATATAGTTTTAAGGGAGTGTTCTTTTAATGAACTCTGGAACTGTTCTCTTAACCTCACACAATGTACAAAATTCACTCCGCGAATAACAATTAATGATCTCTTAAATACACACAATCTTATTCCCTTTCGGGTAATTAAATAAAGATCTCCAGAGGAGAAGAATAAGAAGGAGAATAAATAAATATAAATATATTAAACAAATACAAGATGGCTGACGGGCTATCTATTTTCCTCACTTACTAGCTTTCCACCTAGTTGTGTCTCCTTGACGAGTAAAATAGGAAGTGAAGTCCTGGCTCTGTTCGCCTGCTGAGGACGACGAGGATCGTACGATCGAGAGAGTGCCTACGTCATACTCCTCAGCTCCAACCGTCTTTTCCACTTGCCCTACTTTACCTGCTATACTCCTAGCCCCGCTCCTCTCCTATACCTACATCCTTCTCCTGCTATACGCAGTGGAAAACTACTGCTTGCACCGACGACGTCGGTTGGTTTTCCATCCCCAACCTTCCTTGTCTGTTTCCCGCTACTGCTATCAATACCTCGCAGTACCGTTTTCCATATTTACCATCACACAATACAGTAACACAACGTCAATAATATGGACTACGAAACAATTGTGGTAAGCCCTTTTTTTCAAACCTTCTACAATGTAATAGTGAAATAAATACTTCCACTTCAATTTTTCTCCCATGAATGACCGAAGTCGTTACTGACACCGACCGACCCGTAGTGCGTATGCATGTATGTAAATGTATACATCTATCTATCAATTTAATGATTATAAACTACACTAAATGAGATTATGATTCATGGGTCGGTCTCGGTCTGGCTGAATAATTATGAACTTACTCCTACCCTCTACCCGTGCTGCATACTTTAAATGTTCGAAATTTAAATTCAAGTTTTACACACAGAGAAGAGGATCAAGTAGATGAAGGCTCTACGGTTCACCTTGTCTGTGGTGTTCGTAATTGTAAATGATAATTGACTCTCCCCATTATTAGTTAAGATGATGTTTACGGGAAAATTCACACCTTCGTGCATCACTTCTCTTGTTCTGGTACTGATTTTTTTTTATTTCACGTTTTTTAATCATAGGGATTATGGTAATACATCTAAATTTTGAAAGAGCCCTGTGGTTGTAATAATTGTGGTATTGCCTACTATACACCCGAAGTCAAATATATTAATAGAAATGGAAACAATTTACATACACACATGCACAACACAGAGTATACACGGAATATATGTAGTATAGTGTAATACCTAACGATGTATTGTAAAATATATAAAGATTAAAAACATACCAGTACTCTTAGCAATATTTCACGAGTACCGTAGACAGTAATTCTGAAGGCGTAAAAACCACAGGAATTTTTAAAACTTGTTTAATATTTCCACAAAATAGCTGAATTCTTTAGGTACTGGCTATTTTATTGGTTTTATTTGGCTTTGCCATACTGTACGTATATTATTCATGAAAAGAAAGTTTTAGTTAAAAATCTATCTGCATAGATGCTAGAAACGCAAGGGCTTGCTACACATAATAAATAATGATATGTATTTTGCCCGGAAAACTCTTCCCAGTATAATTTGCTCCCAGCTTGGTCTCGATATGATTAAAAAATAAGAATTCCCCAATTCAACGCTACATTTTTTTCTCCACAGATTATGCCCTAACTCGCAATGACAACGACAACTCACGCGGTGGGGAAAAACGCTAGCAGATAGTGGAACAAAAAATCAACAAGGTGTATTTAACCCATTTATGTATTGTCCGTAGTCATCATATAAGTACTATTATACATCTACAGACTAAAGTCATGTTTAAAGTGCTGTAGGAAACTACCTATATAAATACATACTTTCTCATTTTGACAGTATTCATGATTTCATGAAGCTGACGCGATGGTAATAGCATTCTAAATTCCAAACTTTACAATAGTGTGACAAGCATGTAATGGACCATAAAGTCGATTTGGGTCTCGATGAGAACTGGACAATGACAATAGCTGTGTAGTGTTTTCAGTAACTTGTGTTTAGTATGTAGTAGGCCTGATCATGACGTAGGTAGGTACATGAGTTTATTTTGTATCATGGCGATGACGATGGCCATGATACCCTACGTATAACGTATTGCATCACTGCTATCCCATGGATTATACAAGGATGCGCTTCATCTCATGGTTCAGTGTCATTCTCATTCACAAAGTGTGACGAAAAGAATGTTTAAATCAATCACGGCTGGATGAACATATCTCCTCCCGTAGAGGCGTCAATGAATGATTTCATTTATAGGGGAAACAAACTGAAATGAAGAGGCTTCATAATATACAGTAGATAGCCTACCAATGCAATGTTCGTGTTCTACGTATTCTTAGAATTTAGAATTTTTATTTTTATTTTTAAAAAATTGCTAACATTATTACATTACATTAAAGTAGGTATAGGTACATAGGTAATTACATAATACAATTTTCAATATGGCCCTATCAAAAGTTTCACTCTAGACACATTATAGTCAAAATTTTTATATTTCCATTGAAACATTGTAAAAAGTATGCATTTAATTTCCATTATGTTCTACACAACAGCCTATATGGTTTCTTAATTTTTTATTCAATGCCCGTAGCAAATACTTTTAAAACCCATAGTATATACATACGATGAATTTAGACTAACGACAAATGAGTGTACATTTCCAGAACGAGAACTTGCTTCCTGTAGGCTTGCTAGCAAGGCACGGCATGGCCTACCTACTCTCACACGCAGCCACTACATTTATCTGAATGATCTCGAATAATTATTGTGACTCTCGAAACTCGAAAGTCAGTTCTGCTTCTGGATTCTGGATACTGGGGAAATGAATGGACGTGAAGAGATGAAAATGTGACAATGACAATAATAGTACTAATAAAGTAATGCTTCCATACCTAGTGTTATGATCTTGAAGATAGTTTTGTTGTCAGTGGTGTGTGCATTAGTGCGTATTAGACAACAGGATGGCAACAACCAGGCTATAGATAACATCATGTGTATCATCTAAAAAAAGCTACCACTAAAATATATAGTCAAATGTAAACAAAACTAATAACTGAAATTGACAACACAGAGATAGAACAATTAAAAATAGATATATTGGACAAATAGGTAAACAACGTGACGGGAAGAAAAAAAAAAGAATAATGAAACAAAACACCGGCACACAATTTTTGTTAAAAGATGGAGCCAACTTTTGAGGTTGAATATGAACTAACCATGCAACTGACGCGTTGAAGAGTGTTCCAGCATTCTTGAAGTGTACGTTCATTGAGATGAAATGCATTCCTGGTTGATTGCTAGAGAGAAGATAGAAAAACATACCAGAGAAAAGTTGAAATATTGAGTGAATTAAGTGAAATATTTTGAGACTACAATTTTAGGGTAACGTCCATCAAGAAAGAAATTAAAAAATTATAACTCACGAGAAAAGGAAAACAAAACACAATTATGTCACCACGATAACTGAGAACGATAATGGCCAAACATATGATAGCAATACACCAGTAAAATGCACAATATATTCGAAATCCAAACTAACTAATTTCTTCAACCTTACAAAACAAAACTTTCAACAATCAAATCACACGTCTACATATGACAGAGACATACAGACTCAGAAGACGGAGCGAGTACACTAAACAATGCACCATTATTTCATATTTCAATTAATTTTAAGAGCTAATATTCGAATTATTTTTCTAGAAAAATACAATTAGGTACATTCAATTTACGAATGTTTCGGTAATGATACTGACATTTCAATACTTGATTAACGCGAAATCTAAGCTATAATAAATCAATCACGTGCTGAAACTACAAACACAAATGGAACAGAACAACCGAAATCATAGTATGAAAAAAAATACTTATCACGGAAATGAAAGAATAAATAAGAAAGCAACAACTAAAATTAAAGCATTCAAAGAAAATTCCATATTTAAAAAAAAACAATTAAAACATTTCGGATGATTGATGATTTTATGATTACCTCAGAATGTGATTACGCTTAGTTTTCAATATTCAATAAAAACTTTGGTATGTTTGAGGCACTTTAAAATTTCACACATACGTTACTGGTTAAATATACAACTAGTTTCATACTAGATAGACTCCAACCTGATTGTGATTGTAGTATTAGCTTACTAACGCATTATATAATTTATTATCTTATGTCTGTATAGGAATAATGGTATCTTAGAATTATTTATTTATATGCAGGAACAACAGTTGATTTCAGTTAAAATACGTATGTATCAAGAGTAGCAACGCAATCGGCGGCTGTAATAAGTAATAGGTAATCGTAATTTTCCGTACATAATCGCCTAGTGGCAGTTAGATTTACGTTATTGAAATATTTAGGTTTAAATTAATCTTTATATAACCACCGAATATCTTGCATGTATAGTAATCGTAAGTTGTAAATAGCTATCGTATATTATAGGAACCTTTGAATATCACAAAATTAAATTGAATAAAATCTGTCTACAACATCGTAGTGTCACAAAAATTTATAATCTCAATCAACTCAATCTCACTATTTAATGTGTTCTCGGATAAGCTTTGGTGAGACAAAACGATTAAAGTCGAATCAACGCAGTCATTTAACTGACACCATCACACCAACCTGCTGGTCAGGAGAAACACGAAGTGATAGGGTAAGGTACTAAAAATTGATTTACAACTTATGACTTATTGTTGGTGGTAATTTAATTTATGTAAAATTTAATAACACGTAGTTGGTAGTAGTAGTTGGTTGGTGGCCGGGTGGTATAGTTGTAGTGCTTTTACATTTAAATTTCTATTAATTATTTAATTGACTTCTTTCAGGCTAGCAATCGATTTCAATATCCGTATTAGCATTAGAGATGCCATCAATATTATGAGTAATATCACTAGCAGTAAATATTATTACTATACCAATCCCTTCTTCTTTCTTGTCCATTGTTAACTTTGAACTTTTGCACTTAAGTCTAATTCCCCCACCAAACCAACGGAATGTTGAATGAAATGTTCAAAATGAACATCACTAACAAACAGTAAATTGTTGACAGTCCTTACTGAAAACTGACTACAGACAGAGGATCTACCAAATACAAAATACGATGACCATCTCACTTGATGCTTGATGGGTCAACGTCAGGTCAAGTCTCGAATTGTAATTTTGGGAAACTAACCTCATGGTAAATTAAGTAGTGCTAATTCTGTTTTTTCTCTTAATTGTTAATTATGATGACGATGACCGATGATTCAGCTACTGACTGACTAACACTTTTGCTTGCGTTTGTTATTTGTTTGTAGTCCCGTGACTTCGCTTCCGGTTGGTCGAAATTAACATAATTTATGTCTACTGTATTGGAGTAATTTTACTAATCTCAATTTAAAATATAGTAATGTGTCTGTGGTAGTAAGTACTAACTGACAATACCTTTCCAAAATCTCAAATGTCAATGTCAACATTTCAATAAAAATTGGAAAAAGAATTGGAATGTCAAGATTGCAGATCCTTTATTTTCAACAGTGTAGTAATAGAAGGAGAGAAAAAATTTGAATTTCGCCCGCAAAAATATTTAATCCGAGCTTCACCCAGTCGTTAAGATTGCATGCGTTGTGTGATAGCGAGCGAAAAGTATGTATAAGTATACACATGGCACACCTCTGGTCATACGAAAGTTTGAAAAGATAGGAAAAGAGTGAGAGACTAGACTAGAGAGAGACCAAGATCTTCTTTCCGCTCTCCATTCCGTCTTACATACGGAAGCACATGTAGGTTTAAATCAATGAGAGATAGGAAAAACCCGGGTATTTTCTCTTTAACCCTCTAACGTCTCAAGAGGGAATCCGAATTCGGAGGAATCGGAAGGAGACGGAAAGACGTTTGCAACATTTCTCCGCTGGGCTTCGCTACCAACACTTTCCTCAATCTTACAACTAGCAGGGAACTTCATCACAACTCGTTTTCATATTATCATTATATCGAATGTGAACGGGCTTTGGTTTGGGTTTCTGCTGTTTCGTTCCCTATCTTATCAACCCGGGTAACTCGGTAAGTTTTAGTTTGTTCAGTAGTTTTTAGTAAGTAGTAAGCTGCATTGAGTTTGCATCCTGTATTATTTACTAATTGTTTTTTGTTCTAATTTATTTTTTTATCGAAATTAATTTAACAAGCAGCACGCCAACAGGAGCAGCAATAGCAGCAACTTGGTAATAATCGGAATTTTTCTTGAAATGTCACTAACTCTAATTTATTTACTTGTAGTCAAGGCTTTCTTTCCCTCAAATGGGAAAGCATGAATGACCATTCATTTCTTTAAGGTGAGTATTTTCCATGCTTTATTGCTTTCACTTCCACGTTTTTCTGTGCTTACACTTACAATTCATGACTTACCTCTTGATCTCCCTCGTCACTCGTATTTCAATGGGATAATATTATGCGAAATTTATTTTTCAACTTAAATACGGAATCATATACATGTAGATCTGTTTTTGTTAGTCCTAACAACTTGGAAATATCTGACTGGAAATCTTTATAGCGTTCGCGCTACTACCCAATAGCCATTTCTTTTCTATTACATTCTCTCCGAAATAGCTACCGATCGGGATCTTAGGAGCTTACGTATACGATTACAGTACAGTACAGTACGACGGTGACTGGAGTTCTGGAGTTATACAGTTTGCTTGTCAGTCCCTATAGTTTTATAGGTTTATGTTTATACTTTCTTCTCGTGACCATACTAATAAAAATGCTCGAGATTTCAGAAGGCCTGTTTCTGTTCTTTAAGCTATAGAAGAATGAACACTGAGTATACTTGAGACTTGAGTTTCAGGATTATAATTTAGAGTAAGAGTATGCCTATCATATTATTTTACTACGTTGACTGACTGACTCTTAACTCAGAGACTGGGCTTTCTATAGTTTTCTGAATTTATTTTATTATGTAAGTTTTTAAGACGAGGTCTGTTTACTATCTACAACTTAAAAGTATTAATTTATCTACCTACTTTTATACATATTTCCGCTCCATACTGGTTTTCTGGTTCCTTGAAAAATAACTCACTATCCAAATATGTAGTAGTATGAAATGTTTGTACTTATGTGTGGTGTGACTGAACCGTTCGATATGTATTTAGTTGTATTTTTGTGTATTCTATTTAAGCAAGGGCAGTGGTGCTTGAGTGTGGTAAAAAACTAAAGGCGAAGCAGAGTGTGTGTTGGTTTGAGTCTTAACTGTTTTTACTGTTTGACAATGATCAGTTGGAACGATACCAGAAAAACTCACAGCTCAAACCCACTCTTACATCACTTCATACGTTTTCAAGTGCTAAAGCTTTTCACTTTTCAGTTTTGACTTTTGAATGTAACATGCGAGCACGTCATGATCATGATCTCATACTGTATTTTTTTTGAATGCATATGCTATATAGGAGTTTGATTGGGGTTGCATTGTGGTACTCTATGGTGTGTTTTTTTTGTTTTATCGTAGAATATGGTAGCATTTATAAAAATATGTAGGACAAATTAGAGAGAGAACGCTAAAACTTTAAAGTTGAGTGATATTTACCCGAATATCAGTAGTAATTAGGTATATTAGATAAAGGTAAGTATATTTTGAGAGGTTAAAAAGTACCCTAGTTGTTACTTACAAATTACTATTAGTGTAATATCCATTGTAGTAATAATTGCTTTTAGAGACGCAATATATATTTTTAGATCTGCCGTTGACATCTGCTACTATTTTTGGAAAAAGTACAATTCTTGGAGTTGTGGTGCACAGTTTAATATTTTCCAGGATGTTTTGCCAATTAAATTTAACAATTGTCAATGAAAACAATATATACATATGAGTCACACATTATGTCTATATTCCTTACTGAGTAGATTATCAATTTGGGGAGTAAACTTTGATGTAGTAATAGTGTAAACTACTATTACAAATTAAGTCAGATATTGCTTCATCATTTGCAGTTCCACTGGTTTGTCATGTTGCAGTTGTAATTCTTAACACATTTGGTCTTACATTATACATTTCCGTTTAAATTTTTTCCCTTGGTTTTTCTAGTCTGTGTTTAAAGAATATTAGATCTAGTTTTTCACTTTTGACAGATGGCAGGAAAAAAGAAGAAAGAAAGGCCAGTCCAATAAACAAATCTAACCTTTCTAATTATAATCTCAGAAAAATTGTACTGTGTAACGATCACGACTGGAATATTAGAATCCAACGCTTGACATTTATGCGTTCACCGTGTTGTATAGGAACTGAAGCATTACATTTTTAAGATACAGATAGCACATGGTAATAAAAATCCAGCCATAAAACGTGTGATAAAATAATCAACAAACGAGAGAAACGTAAGCGACACTGTACTGCGTCTTTGTGATTGAGAGTAATCTTTGTAATTATTTTTGTCAGATGGTACGCTGGATCTGGTTACTGTATCCGTGCAAGAAGTCAAGAAAAAGTCCAATTTCGTTACATTTATCAAGAGCCTACAGACTACAGAAGAAAGCACTATTATTTCCTAATTTTTGTTGTCACAGGAACTGTGAAAGGTCCGATAACGATAACTGAGATCTATAATGTTGTATGATTACAACTACAGGTAAATACGCTTCTTCATAGTGCTCAAACAAATATATACTTTTTAAAAGGGATCTTGAAGAGTGAGGAGCAACTAAATGTACGATTTCCAAACTTTGACTTTCTAAAAATATTTTTATGTTTAAACTTTATCACTAGTAAAGAATTCTATTAAGAGCAGTAGCACATGATGAACTCGAGACTGATCCGATACTCGGAGAACACCCTTGTAATAGTTGCAATGCAAGTCAAAAGCACAACGAGGAAACGAAAATGAGATCCAGTATCCAATTCACTTGGACTGGTCATGGATAAACTCAAAGAGTTCCACGAAGGGCGAGCCATCATGTAAATTGAAGTTGTAGTGCCCCAAGAGTTTACACATGTTGTCAGGTAAGTATTACGCTGGATGGATCCTATATTTAGTATGTGCATGCTACCCACTACCCTGTGGAAAGTCCCTTTAACTTTCCTATATGAAGCAAAAAGGGAATTACTTCACAGTTCCAATTCAAATGCAATTATATGCATATACATATGCAATTGTACATCAGTTATTTGTTTACACTGGCGGTCGCGGTACGGACGGGACAACCGCACTCCTGGACCGACGTCGAAACCGAAACTTGAAAGTATCAAAATGAAACCCCTTCATTCATTCATCTAGTCTAATAACTGCCTCTCGTCGAGATCGGGATATGTCTATACTACTCAGAAAACAGATACCTAGATGAAGCATCAGTATGGCTTGTCCGAGTGAACATATCTACGGAATATAAGTTAAGCTAAAAAGGAAAAGCAAAACGAGACGATGCACCTAACTACATAACCTAGTTTTCCACCCGAGAGCTGTGTAACCTTGTACGTTTATTTTCAATCCCCTTTTGTAACATTGAAAACTAATACTTACTTACATGATATGTTCTAGTGGCTTGTCCGGATCATGATAGTATGTATACTGATAGATCAATGAGGATGACATGGGCAAGATAACTTACGAGAAGTACATAAATCGTGACATGCTGGTAACTTTTCAGAATGCACTCTATATATTGGAATGGAATATGGAATTAAACTTGGGATTAGAATCAAGTTGTCAAACATATGAGACAATAATTTTATTCCTGACCCAGTGAAATGAAATAAACTATCGTCAATCGTATCATTCGTATCAGTATCGTATTCATTCTCTCGTCTATCCTCTAATCGTCTCCAATCTCTCATTATCTCAGTAAGTACTAAATGCTTCAACAGTAACAGTACTGGTCGTCGACGTCCTTCTCATTCAGAGTTTTGTTATCTCCCATATCTTAAACTTTCAATGTGTCTCAATTATCAAACGGAGCAAACGAGCGAGCAGCAATCTCCATACTACATACTGTACTAACGAATGACTTTAATTTTTAATTTCCCTCATTCGTATTCCTAATCATGCACTCGTTCTCTCTCTCTCTGAATTCTGACTCGGACGACAACGACATGTTGGCTTTGGCTTTGAAAGCATGTTGTTTATATCTTATGCCTTATTAAAATTCAATTTCAAAATATGTAAAATCATATTATGCAGATATCAGATTATGTGTATGCCTAGCTACAATATAAGGAGTCTACAATGAGACGAGGGGCTCAGCTTCACCAGAGAAGAAAAACTGAAACAAAAACAACTGCTGGTCAGCAGTCGAAGAGAAGTTGAGAATGAATATGCAAATGAAGCTAATCGTTCAAAGTAAAACTGAAGAGAACTAGATCTGAAACAATTAGATATCTGTCTAAATTTTATCCAAGATCCAATCTGAACCCACTATGTATCGTGAAGAGACAGGGAGCATCTGCGAGAAGTTGTTGTATGTGACTATAGGCAAACCTATAACCTCTTATTGGTATAAGCTAAGACAATAATATATACAGCTTTGACTTGGAATTAGAATTTGACTGGCCCTGCTCTCTGTTCTTTTTCTATTCCGAAAAATAAAAGTGGACATTTGTTCATTGTGCCTACCTACCTCCTTGTATTCTGTGGGTAATTGGAGGCTTATGTTAAGTCATCATGTACTACAAATACGAACAAATGTTCTCTTCCTCGTTCACCATGTTATGGTCGACTTCCACCTGTACAGCCATACTAACGAACTCTAAGTAGTTCTCACCACTGCACTACCAGGCCAGGGTATGTATGGCGTTTTATATAGTATGTAGTCTTTATTTCGAGTATAATGTACAATAATGAAGCAAGTACCGTTTGTATTTTATGCGTATTTATATTATATATAATTATATTCTGAGCAACGGATTACCTGACGGGGCCTAACTACTACAGTACGACTCTGTACTCTGTTCTGTACTAACTGGACGCTTGGGTGAAAAAAAGGGCGAACATAAAATGTTAAAAGGATGTCTATGTCTATGAGACTTATGATTAGGAATTGGGACATTTTTTTGAGTCTGCTTCTGCTTCATTACTTATTCAACTCTCATCATCCCGTTTTCGGATTTTTTTTTCCTATTCCATTATATTATATGCATTATAAAATGTTCCTTAAAACATTCTCCCTCAAGCTTTTCTCCTTTTCCGGTCTCTCTCAATTTCATTTCAATCCCTCAGTTTTCATATCCTGTCCTCCTGTACTCCTGTTCATTCAATACTATATACTCGTGAATTCTAATTCGAACATCATCCTGATGCTGTTTGCATGCAATGGAATTTTTGGTATGTAACTGCATGTATTTGTATTCGGCGTTAGCCCAAAGTAATACAATTATTTGATGTAATTAAGCTCTCATACAATAATTCAATGTAAAAATTCCTTTACGTTTGCTTGTCTTCATTATTATTGAAGTTTGAAGTAGACGACGCGACGGTTTGGCTTTTCGTTGGAATTGAAACAAAGCCGTCCCAATGCTATATACCTGTATTGATTTCGTCTGGCTCCTAGTTTGTCGTTTAAATAACAACAACTATAATTGAATTTATAAATTCTCGTTTATTTCAGATGTGCAGATGTTGAAAAAAAATGCTGCTGTCAATACACCTTTTCCTGTAAACACTGACGGGATAACAACAAGCGATGTCGACATCGGCATCAATATGAAGGAAACCAATAACCGCAATGTGATTCAATGAAAAGGATGTACCTAGGTAGGTAAATTGAATTTAAAATGTTCGTATGCAAACAAATTAAATTATATTTTTCATTTTCATTCAGAATTTTTGCATGTTTGTACAAGATAAATTACTGACTATTTTCGTTTAGATACCGTAGAAGACGAAAAAATCGAAGGTTTACTGTTAATACGAGTCTGAAATTTTTATATGAATATTTGATGGCTACAGTTAAGAGTTATGTGATTGGACTTTTATTTCAATTTTTTTGGGAGTTTTTCTTCGATTCCGTCTAATTACGATGTAGAAAAAAGCTATGGGATTCGAACCATCACCAACTCTGGACTTATTGTAAAAATTCCTTCTGTAAATATATTATGGAGTTGTATCAACTAACCCTAGCATACCCTTTAAACGCAAATGTGAGCATATGTATCTAAGTATTTTTGAATTTTTCTTTGGTAGAATCATATTATGTATTTAGAATTTAAATTGTGTGAAGCATGACAAAGTATGAATGAAACTTTAAAACTTGTAGTAATTAAATTAACATGGAAGTGCTTGTCATTCAAAGAGCGTGCTTTTGCTGCGTAATTTTACACGATGGGTGTGCAGATTTTTATAGAAATAAAATGAAGTGCTTACATGTAACACGAGACGGCCAAGGCGTGAATTGCGAATAATGAAAAAAATGAAGCAAATCATACCTAAGCTATGTGCTTTCAAAAAATATATGATGAAAATAATATTTGCCATGAATTTATATATTTTATTTTTGATTCAGCAGACGTGCCAATAATCAGTACTCAAAGTATACAACAAAATTAATGTAACGTGAAGTTAACAATAATAATCAAAACAGACAACATTAATAACAACAACAACAACAACAAAGGTCAATATCATAAGTGCTAACTTGCAATAAAAACAACAACGAGCCACGAAGCAGGCAATTTAAAAAATTAAAAAACAAATAAATGGTGGAATTAAATACTAAAAGATATTTAAAAATAAAACTATTTTGCTCAAAAAAATATATTTATTAGTATCCAACCTGAACAGCTAGTTCGTTGACCAATTTTTCCGCCAATTTAATTTCATTGACTTGTTGTTGACCCGCTGCAGCCGCATTTGCAACCCCTTGTTGCCAAAGTTCTTGATTCATTTTAAAGAGTCGTTGTGTCACCTCAGACATGACAAGGTCATCAATGGGATTATTTAATTCCATCAATTTGGAAGCGGCGGCTGCGGCTGCTACGACTGAAGCCGCTTGATTACTATGATTCCCTAAATTCATGTTCATATTAGCAGCCGCCACTGCGGACTGGAGTCCACTCGCCAAAGCTCTCAGTTGGGCAGACGTGACCGGTGGAAGTTGGACTGAGACCGGGAGTGGACTGGACGGTGGTGAGTCGTCCATATTATCGTTCTCAGACTTTATACTTGATGACGATGGATTGTTGTTCAGACTGTTGAAGAGGGCTAAACCACTAGTACTGAGATTGTTAGAGTTATTACCACCACCACCACCATTGTTATTATTTGAATTCGAACTACTGCTGCTGTTGTTGTTGTTATTATTGTTGCTGTTGTTACTTCCACCACCGTGATTGCCGGTAGTATTATTGCCACTACTACTTGACGTAGTGGGTGTAATTGTGACGCTTAAATGACTTCCAGCTGCTGCGGCTGCAGCCGCTGCTGCCGCTGCCAAAGCGGACGAAGACAAACCACCACTTGAAGATGTTGACGGTGGATTGACCACTGATGAGCCACCAAAGGCAGCGAACAGTGGGTGAAGTTGTGTCGTCGATGTCATTTTTATCTTTGTCATTTGTTTCGTTTTTTTTCCTATTACTCGTTTCTTGTCCGTTCTATAATTTTTTTTATATTGCCTAAAAGTTCAAACCGTCAGCACATTCTTATTGTTATATAGTTAAGTATTTTTTTACAAGTTATTATTTTAGATTTACCTAATTGCTTAGTTCCATTACAATTCCGTTTTTTATTTCGACTTAAAGTTTATATTACGACTATTACCGGAATTATTATCACTTTTCCCTGTATGTCTTTTACTCTTTTTTCGTTTAATTTTTCAATATCTCTATTGCACTTTGACTTCCATGTAATGATTTTTTTCAGTCACTTTTCCCGTGTTAACCTTTTCAACACATTTGTAAAGGTAAGTTTCTAACCAGTAGTTATTCTTGACTAGAATTAAAATATTCAAAATGACTCAATGTAATTAAATTTGTCGTGTTGTACTTAATTTGACTTTGGTTTTGTTTCTGATTTTTGTTTTATGACTTAGATTTTGACTCAAGCTGCTGGTTTGGCTAAATACTTTTTAAAATTTCGAAATTTTTAAGTTTTTTTGGGGAGACTTGAGAAGACGTTAAAATACTTCAAGTTAGTGACACACCATGTGTTTCTTGGTATATAATATTGTAGAGCCGGAGTATTACTTTCTACATGGAGCGGTTTGAGCTCAACACAGTCTACTTTGAGTGTGACTCGACCCTCACTCTGACTCCGAGCGGGTATCCTCGTCCACGGAGACGGGCACTGTTTACCGTTTAGTTAGAGTGAAGAGACTTAACGGGTTCCCATGAAAATTTCGGAGAAAATATTAAGAGACGAAGACGGAGATGCGTGAGGGTGGAGGAGACGGGCCGTATTGGAGGAGAAGACGAAGAACCCGTACTTCTTGTACTGCTTTGGACGGATGGTGAGAGAGAAGGACCGAAGAAAAAGATGCATTTCAGGTTGTTCTGCCGTCAGTATAAGATTCCCTTCTCTGTCTTGCCTTTCGTACTCGTACTATACATATATATATATATATAGATATTATGTACAGATATGGTAGGATGGTGTGGGTCGTTTTCGGTGTCGGTGGAGTCGGAGCCGTCTAAGACCGACCGTTTCCTTTCCCGTGTATAGCTACTACTACTACCCACTACTCCGTCCGCCGACTACAGCACTACAGAAAGAGCTACAGAGAGAGAGAGAGATTCCCGAAACGAAGGCCACTACTACTACTGTCTACTCTGACTCTGGAGCTCGAGTTTTCGGTTTTGTGATAAGACCGTTTTCAATGAGCTCTCACTCCGGCTCCTACTACTACCACACTACTGACAATATGTATGGAGGGGGTATACGTACAGGTACCTCCGTGACTATATTCCTACTAACTAGTAAGTATGTACCTGTATCTGTATGTATACACCTTAGACTTGAGTCGAGGGAGAGAAAAGGAAAAGGAGAAAAAGATAGGGAAAAGTTTTCACCGTATAACACTCCGGTCCCGTTCTATTCCATGAGAAATTCGTAGTGTTTTCGCAGGCTCTGTTTTCTGTGGGACTATGGAGCGCCGGCGTTTTCTCTCTCATCTTATCCTCCTCCTTCTTTTTACCACCCCGTCTCCTCAGTCAGTCCTGAGTCCGGAGCATATTTTATATTATTATATATCTCCTCAAACCTAACAAATGAAATAAAAATCGTAGCAAGATACCCCTCCATCCACCTCGTGTCCAGGCATGACTCTCGCCACTACTGCTCCTATGTTGTTCGTGCAGCACTTATCAGGGTTTTTTTTCTGCTTTCAGGACGGACTCTGGATCAAAGTCAACGTTCAAGTCAAGAAAGACAGTTTCAACGGAACGTGAACGGGGAATAAGGGAAGCTCAGTGAAATACAACATAATATTATAACGAAACCTGATGCTCAATACCAATACCAATACACATACTACGGGTTCGATGTATTACTCCGTCTATACTCAAATAGTGTGTTTGGCTTCTGCTTCATGGTAACTTTCTACTTGGCCAATTCTTCAAAGGCCAGTCGCGAGAGCCAACGCAACGTGAGCAAATGCCATTTCAAATCCAACTTCTACACACATAATATAAATCCCGTGCTGGACTGGACGGAGCAGAACAGTTACCCGCTACCCGTCAGCGCTCTCACAACTATTCGTGTAGAGCTCCCAACAACTCAAACCGTGAACGGGATACCACCTCTATGTATGTATGAAAACCACCTTCTTTGAATATTCAAACTTTTTTATCATGTTTTCGTATTATTTTTTCACTTTACTCTATGTAAATAAATTTAAGAATGTATGTAGTAGAATTCTCAAGAAAACATTATTATGGGAAGAAAAAAAATGACATGACATGCGATATTATTTTAATTTAAAGTAGAATTTTTGTATGCCTGTAGGTACGGAGGACTGAGGAGATAGAGGAGAGCACGCATTATTTAATTTATATGCACACACACAACACACATTTTTTTTCACGGGATATTTTTTCCACATGTTTTCTGAAGCACTTCTGTGGTCTGCGATAAAAACTATAATTATGCATCCATTAGCCACTCGCTGTGTCAATGTGTAAGTGTATTTCATTAATTAAAAAGACCACACATGTTTGGACTCTGGGTGGACGTAGATGTGTGGGGGCACTGCATACTGCATTCGCACACACACACACATGCTCCTCTATCTAAAGTTAAGTGAATAAAATATGCATAAAATATTATCATTATTATTCTGTTGTATACTCCGCCTGTCCCATGTATCGGTTCAATAATGTTACGGGGTACACAGTGCCAACTGTCAGTAGAGTGCACTAGTATTAATTTTAAAATTATATACAGCGATGTGCTGAATAATTTCGTATCAGATATCAGGATTAAACGTTTGAGCGATAGGCCCGTACTCCATATATGTAAGTAGGTACATAAATTAAGTTATTCTGAATTCTGATACAGATATAAGGAGGTATACAAAAAATATGCAACAATAATAATAATAAAAATGTGTCAATGCTTATATGCCCAATGGTAGTCTTTCCTTTCGTACACTACTCACGCACGCATATAATTGAACAATTTTGGATATATGTAATATGTAAATGAGAGGCCACATAATAATTATATATTGTTGGCACTGCAAAACTACAACTGTGAGTACTAGTCCAGCGCTTAGTTTGTTAAACGATATAAAATTCTTGTAGGTTGGTTACTAGTAGGCATTAACTAGTGCAATAATATAATAATCAAATTTATAGATATGCTTATGACTAAAGATGCAAACAATATTACAGCATGATTTTGCCTATGTTTAACCTTCACGTGTAAGAGCAGGGAAAATATTACTGGCTCATGCACGAGTTTCCTATAATTTTAATCAGTAATTAAAGTTATTAGTGATTAAAAGTTCAATATACCCAATAGTTTTCAAGATAAACTTTTTAACTGCAGCTGAGATCTACCTACCTACCTAGGTAGGTACATAGGTTACAGGGAAACAATGTTCAAAAGTTTAGAAGCAAAGCAAAATCGTTGAGTTCTCGGTGCTGACATTAACGCAATTGACATTGTCAGTTTAGAATTGAAGTGCCCTCCTTATTTAAAATTATATTACTACGAGCAAAGGTACTTGTACTGTACAGATAAAACACCAATTTATTATCTTAACTATTGACTACATAATATTTTATTTGCCTATCTTCGCATATGTTCTTTTACGTCAAAGAAAAATGTGCTGATGTTAGTGGTTATAGTCCAAATGATAATCACATATGCCGAATCTGAAATGTGACAATGCCTTATTGAATCAAAATTTACAAACGACCGCAATAAAAATTATCATAGAAAAAATAGTTTCATTATCTTGAAAAATAGAATCTAATAAAACATATTACTGACCTATGATATCACAATTAACATTGTCGCTTCGTAAAGTATTTTTATTTTTCCCTACCGTCTTTTGTACACTGCTTCCAATAACTTTGTACATTAATAATACTGACTGAAGTTGCATGTACAACAGTTGGAAGTTGGAACGTTTAGTATGGACTATAAATTTAAATCTAAAGTGCTTTAAAAAATCCTAATACTACAGCATATAGCGTATGGGAGCAATATTTAAATTCGATTTAAGTAAATTTTATTAGGATTGGGATCATATAATAGTTGTAATTGTAAATCAACAGGAAAATAAGAATGTGACATTCATATTCGTCAAATCCGTGAAAGTTGTTTCCTCAACTTTATTGATTAATGTAACATAATGAAAGATAATCATTTAAAATTCAAATATTCATACGCTGGATGAATAATAATTTAACTTTGTAGTTTTTTGCTGCAATTAAAATTGTTCAAACTGTCAATTTGCTGATGTATTCTTTTTTTTGTCTACATGTTTCGTTAATTTGTCAGTCTCAATTTTTTGTGTGTGTGCTGAAAATTAAAAAGTGCTTCCTACATATAAAACAGAGTGTGTAGAGTGTAGATACATGCAGTTCAAATATTATAATGGATAGCATTAGAAATACATCAACAATTACCATTAGTCTTTTGTTAATGGTTCAGGTTCTGAGAGTGCAGTTTATGCTTGTAAGTACTTGAGTACACAGTAAATATAAATCAAATAATATTACTAACATCTCTGAGAACAACTTACTGCTACCGGCCGCTCTGGCTTATAAGTAATCGAGGAATAGACAATAAAAGTTGTCTCTTGAATTAGTAATAATATATTCAAAAGGGCAATTGAAAATCAAACAGTCATTGGCCTGTTGAATTTTTTTTCAAGTAAATTTTTGTTTTCCTGGCACAAATTTTATTTGTACGTAATATCCCATATCGCATCCTTATCATAAACGTGATGATTATGCGCGGTGATATTCGGCTTTAATTGAAGTGCACGTACCCCATGACCTCCCAGAGCCACAGTCACTAATTTTTATGATTTCATAATATGTAGCTAATAAATTAAATATTACAAATTTAAAAGAATAGAAAAAAAATAACACAAAATTGAAACTTACTGACGCCGTCAATTGTTCATAGTCATCATCAAGTTTGAAAATTATTCAAATTTAAATAACTTAATAAATCTGGACAAAATTAAATGTCGATAAAATAAGTAAATTTCTAATCACAATCACACAATACTTAAATGAAATTCAAGAAACGTCTAAACGTATCTAGTTATGTTCATTTAATAAAAACGAGAGCACGTAAAATATAGAAAAAATAAAATCTCTATAAAATGTAAAGGCACAAGTCTGTATCTTTTGTTTATTTGTAAAAATTAAAACATCACTTTGTTGTCACTTGTAAATTGTATTATTAGTTTTTTTATAAAAGTTTCCCAACTTTTTTTTGACAAGTCCCTTAAATCCAGCTGTATTATTTTTATTTTGTACAATTTTGACTAGGGCACAGTGTAGATTGTAGTTATACGTAGTTATGTCCACTATACATTATACTGTATGTAATAATATGTCGGTGCATAACACAGTACAGAATTTTGATAGTAATCATATTTGATTATATATACAAGTATGTAGTAATTACATGCTTGCCCCACAAGTGTATAATTACAGTCTAGTGTAAGTAAGGAGGGCCACTATATACTTTACTAGTACAAGTATATATATAGAAGGCACTGGACTCAACTAATAGTATACCGATATCCGTATAAAATCCCCCCTCATCCAATCCTGTGCTATACAGTCCTGGACCTGGACCAAATGGACCATGCCAGTACCCGTAGACTTTCCCTCCTTCCCTATATAAACAAGGAAGGGAGCGCGGACCAAGGAACTACTGATAAATGGACAGTGGAATACAATGCCAGCGTGATGGTGAACTGTCCCTGGATAATAATTTGCATTCACAGGACCAGGACCAGCAGTAGTAGCAATTATCTCAAAAGGATGAAGAAGTAGAAAAAAAAATCTATCCCTTGAATTGAAATTGAAGAACAGAGGAGAGTCCGCACGTAGTAGTCGTAGTAAGTAACAGTAGTAGTAGCCTTTACTTTTATGAATACGAGGGACAAAGAAAACCGGTTATGTTTCTTTTCACTACCAAGGTAAAAATGTACTGGGCACCGACGGAAAAAATCAAAATGGGTTAAAGAAGCTGGGAGAGACGTTTCGTTCATCTGGAGAGAAGTACACACATGGGAGTGAGGTGCTACTGAGGAGACCCTACGAGCCACCAAAACTATACGATGCAGTAGTGCAATCAGCGTAGGTACAAGGTACCTGCATAGGAAAATGCATTTATACTGTCATACAGTATCACCATCACCGCACATCATGTAGGTACATCTCTATTGGGGTGGCTCTGGCTTTTGGCAGTGCTGTATAGTATATAGCTTAGCATGGTTTTGGTTTTGATTTAACTCTCTCAGATTCAGAGATTGTAATCCTGGACGTGGACACTACTCACTGAGTCAGTCTTTGGAGAGGTACGGCAAAAATCTACTACGTGATTTTTTAATAGGTCCATATTATATACAGGAGATATTTACTTTACATACATAAGAGTAGACGTTGAAGACCCCTGTATCTGTATTTACAATTAGAGGCACTGAATATATGAAAGCTCGGCACGGCAGAACCACCTCAGCCTCGTCCTCCCTATGTGTCCCTTTTTCCACATCAGTCTTTCCCGCGTATGTATTTACATAATACTTGAACCCGTGTGTGGGGAAATGCAGATTCTCTATACCTTCTGCAATGAACTTATATCAGAGAGGTACCTAAATATAAACGCTGGATCAGCATCAGCATCGGATGGATGAATTAAATGTGTAGAGATGTGACGAGATTGGATCAGGAAAATAAAAATCCAGCCTCTTATGGAGTATAATAGAGTATATACGGTAAATCTCATTTCGCTTCTGTCCCGTATAAAAATCTATGAAACATATGCTTTCCTCATTTTAAGGCACACCTCTTTTTCATTAGTAGTAAATTCAATTGGGCTACAATTTTTTCCCTCAGAAAGCCAAAGCAATCTCATAATATATGTTGTAAGCATATCACAGATGCAATGCCCAATTCATTTCCACATCGTATCGTATATGTGGACATGGACAGAGCAGGAGAAGAGAGATGCGTGCCTATCCCTACTTTATCTGTATTTCCGACTCGTATCCCGCACGCACTTTTCCTACGTAGGTATGTACTGTTAGAATTATCCCCGTGGAACAGTTACCAATTTAGAACAGGTAAGTTGGCCGCGCATGCGCCCCGTCCATTTTACACCAGCATACAAAACTAACCATTGCAGCATTTTACTATTTCGCTATCTCCTTGTTACAACAGCCGAATTTACATTTTCTTTTGCGGGAAATTATTTAAGGTGGGATTTTTATACAGTATAGAAAATGGTTTTATGAGTTGCGGGTTTTAACCAAGGAGATAGCGAAATAATAGAGATGCTGCAATGGTTGGTTTTGTATGCTGGTATAGGATAGACGGGGCGCATGCGCGGCCAACTTACCTGTTCTAAATTGGTAACTGTTCCATGGGGATAATTCTAACAGTATGTAATGTCAGTCATTCAGTCTCACTCAGTATGTGTGTGTGTGTGCTTACTCGAGCAGCGAACGAGCGAGCGGTTCGTACCTCAATCAAGCCAAAGGTAAAAATCTTTAGAAAGGGAGCGAGAGTAGTAAAGGTATTGATATATGTATGTAATTACTATGAAACTTTTTTAAAGAAATAGATGTACCCCACTAAATGCATGTGAGTGCTGGTACTGGTACTGGTGCTGGTACTGATAATGGTATTATATTGGGACTGGTAAAAATGCTCTATTAATACACAGTGCTCTGTGGACGTTAGCGGTAGCCCCCCTTCTGCTCCTACGGACACTCGATTCTACCAGTAATTCTCGCTCAAATTTTTTAATACACAGCCCTCGTAATTCTGATACAGGAAAAGGCGGGTGAAAAAATCCCAAGGAGGTGGAGTCTATACCTCACCTCACTAAATTTATATTCACGACTCTGTCATTCAGTCCGGCGTCCGGCATTGAGTGTATATGAACGTACGTGGGGCAATGTTTTATATTTTAATTCGCTGTATGATACACATGGTATAGCTGGTGCTGGTATAATGCATCATGCACAGCTTCCTTGAATTGAGTGTAAGCGGACAAAATGTAAAAAGGGATATCTGCAATTTTTAAAACTGAGATAAGGGTAAAATCTCTTGTTTTAAGAAGTTTTTGTTTTTCTAATCAGTATTATATAATCCTAAATATTTTGTTTGCAAATTTTTTTAAAGGTGTAAAAATTTGTATTTACATCCTTTTGAAAATACCCAAAATTGGTCTTTACATGTTTTTTAAAATAGTCGAAATTTCAAATTTGCATTTTTTTAAATGGTCAAAATTTCGAATTTACCTACGTCTTTTCAAAGTTGTATAAAGTTGTTATAAAACTCAAAAAGCAATAAATGAAAATATTTACTTATTTTCAAACCCATACGTACAAGAAAATAGTGAGTTGTAAATACATACTTGCAAATGCAAAATTTAGATAGCACATTTTGCTCTGGGAAGAAAACCGAAAAAGCGAAAATTATATAAACTAGACAATTTAACTAGACTCACTCCAAACTCTCAACTTATCATTGCATGAGAGCCTCAGCAGTTGCTATTCGAATCCTTGTGACTTGAGGCGCATTTGGGGAAATTTTAGTCTTCACGATACCAATACCGACACCGCTACCGAGACCGACGAACGAAGTGCAAGTGCAAATATGCATAAATTCTATTGAGCTGACCAGAGATGCAGTTCCAGTTCGAGAGAGGATCATTTCATAGAACATCTCTACAACTCTACTAATGACCAATCCATTTCCGTACTGTGTTCCCTTTCGGACGACCATTGAATGTTCTTTGTACCTGCTATATGCACTCCATACTTAATTACTCTAGTAAATTTTAATGTAATCACAGAACACGTGCACAAAAGTGTCCAAGTGTCCTTTTGATTCTATTCCAGCTCCAGCTACAACTCAACTTCAAACTCCATTCAAAGCCAATATACGCTGGCAGTATATAAACACAAATAAAATCTAAAACTAAATCCTCCTGCCTCGTTGTCATTGCTAACATGCTCTGAGGACCTTGATAACAACACACACATATTAATAGAAACACAACTTGCTATACGGCACAGAACATCATTGGTTTTTTTCCACAGCACTGACCCTCGACAACGTTTGACGTTAATGAATATGAAATAACCATACAACATTGTATAAAATTATTTTACTAATTTATAGTTAGGCTTGACGGATTTATCAACTGATAATTTTTACATTGTATGTTCTAAGCTATGTACCAAATTTTGCATGTATTCAAATTAATTTTAATAAAAACATTTAATGACAATTAGTTGAACATATATATATATATATAGTGCAGTGCAATTGAGTGTAATGTACGATACTATCATGATTATTATTAGCATAATTAATTACACAGAATATTATTTTATCGCTAGTTCAATACCTGTAATGTTGTGTGCATAATATTTGAGCAGGGGCAAAAGTAGCGTAATTTAGCATAATTTAAAATATGGTTGTCCTAATTAAAGACCAATAAGTAGTAACGAAGGTAAAAAGGAGGTGGGTATCTAGGTAAGTATAGTTGATATGCTTGAGGATTTGCATGGGAAAAAAATGTTGAATACAACATAAGACATGATATACGTATTACTAAAGTAAAATGAAATACACTGACGTGAGCCGCACGTCGTAGGTTTAGCTATTTCTTGCATCAAAAATGACCACTCAGGTTTAATTAGTGAGGTTATGTAGGTAGTTTTTAGTGTTTTGTTATGTAATCGATGTAGCTATACTATCATAATAGTAATACCGGTAAAGTAATAAGCTCCCCTACCTGTACTTACGGACCTACATGGGCTAAAGAAATTAAGGTAGTTGATTACCGTCTTTCCAATAATATTGTAGAAAATATTATACTCACTCACCATGTCGTTATTTTTTCCTTAGTTATATAAGGTTAAAAGCTATTGTCATTTACACTGCGCGCAATTAAAGAAAGAGGGCAAAGCAATATTTTGACTACTATGTTTCATTACACATTTGCGTAAATATTTAATTTACTTTTTATGCAACTCTGTCCACGCGTGCATGCTCATAATTAAGAGCTTCTACTATGTATGTAATCATATAATAATACGTAGACTAATCGAAAGTATATGGTTTTTCTTCCGAAACGGGAATTAAGAATTAGAAAGCATTAATTAACAATTGAAAAATATACTTTCGTCAGAGTTTCGATTCCCATTAGATACTCAACGTTATTATTACAAAATTCGATGACTTATCGAATTACTGTGTAAAAGGAGGGTTATGTTTGGATGCTAAAAGAGTTAGCATTTTACTTTTAGTAGGAAGGTATATGTTCTGTAAAGCTTATAAATTATTTTGATCAAATTAGTTATTCAGATGTTGATTAAGGCTTAAGACTTGTATGTACCTACCTAGTTTTATAAGAATTCCAACTCAATGCAATAAATGCGTTGTAACAAAAGGTACACTAGGTACAGCAAAGGGACAGGCACTAGACTTGGTACTACCAAAAAAAGTACATACGATCAGTTAATTGTTATATTTAAACCTGGATTTTTCGCCATTCTAGTCTTAAATCGATTTTTATGAGCGTTGTCACTATATCATTATCATTACTTTACCCGCAAGAAAGCACTGTGCATTTGAATTTCAATGTAATTCTACGCTGATTGTGAGACTTTTAGAATCCAGAATCCCAGCAGAACCATATAGAAACAAATTTCTTTAGAAGTATTATTCAACAAGTGATTAATAGATTTGTTTCATGCATTTCTACGTATCGTATCGTATCCTATACCCTGCCCTATAAATTACATATGTATGTATGTCGGCGTAAATAATAATTACAGACTTTCAATTTCTAACAAACTAAAGACCCTGAAAAAAAATACAATAATAATCACAGAATTTGAATATGAAAACACGCTAAGAAAATGTATATATCTGAACACTATAGATGAGTCAAGAAAATTAAAAATGCAGAGTAGGGTAGTAGTAGTAGTAGTCGTAGTAAAATAGTAATGCAGATAATACCAATGCTTTCATCATCATCACAATGCCACAACATAACAGATCGTACTCGTAGCCGCGTTCTCATCTTCCTACCACAACCCCAACACATCACAATTGATTAACTAATTAAACCGGACCCAAATTTAAAAGGGAATCTCATCTCTGAATTACAAAATGACTTGGCAATTTCCGTCTATATGAATTCGTCCAATTCAAGATTCAAAGTATCACATCTTTATAATATATTTACATATATACTGTCCCACTGTGATGTTGACGCTATATAGAAACAATATATCAGTAATCGCTTCTTTATATAATCGTATATTATTATTATCAAATCAATGCCACCGTAGGCATTCGGAACCTGAAAAACTCACTATATAGTGAGCACGGCCGGTGCCGGTAGCCATTATAGCTAAATGCATATCAGTATGTAAATTGAAAATATTGCAAGTATATAATTTATATCTATTGAAAATAATTAGATAGGATATACAAGAGAAAAAAGAACACTATTGAGAACCTAACCCAACATAAAAGTCTGAGAGACACAAGACAATAAATAATTTGAATAATATGATAATCCCACTTACACTCTAATCTGTGTGTATCTTGTGTGCATCTATATAATAGTGTAAGTAGTAGAGTGCAATTGAAATTTGAATCTGAAATTTGAATGACTTTTAAGGTTGAGATGCAGGTACGTCTATCTGTATTTGAGTAAGCCCAAACAACGACCAACGACCAACCGCAACATCGATTAGATCAGATCACACGGACGACGGATGGAGCAGCAGGAATATACCGAATACGACGGGGTAAAGGAACAATCTCAAAAACACTTTATAACTCTATCATCACACATTACATTAGACAAGAATAATAAATAAACCATTATATTTCACGTATAGGAAGGGTGGAAGGAGTACATAATAGTATGCTTCTTATGTTCAGGTTCATAGCTTGAGAGATGCATTCAATCTTCTGTATTTATAATTCATTCAAATCTAAAGACACAATAAAAATCTCAAGTCATCTTCGAGGTCACCTGAGATTCGAGATGCATTAATACTTTAACAATACACACCGCTATGTGTATATATTCCTACTTATACAACTACTACTGGTTATTTCTCTGTACATATCTTTGTCTGTACTGCTACTGCTACTGATATATGCATGTACGAAGCCAGAGCCTGGCGTCAAGAATATATGAGTAGTTGTCGAAGGGACGACGGAGGAGACATGGGAACATAAAATATGAGTAGAATCAAAATCAAGTAATAAAACACAAGTAGGTACATGTTATAGTTGTTTAGTTAATGTAAAAATCAAAAGAGAAAAACTGATCAACTGTACACACATTATGAATAAATTATAATTTATGTGATCGGTTTCGCCTAAAATCCTGATCAAACAATTGGTTTCTACGTAATTTTATAATTTTTCCTGAATCAAATAGTAACAATATATGTAGAAATTAAACGTGAATTAAATTTTAAAATTATGTCAATTGCGTGCATATATATAAGCATTTTAACTTTAACACCGTGCCCAATTTTAATCCAATAATCAATTACAATTAAAACGGAAGGAATGTTTAAAAAATTGAATTCCATAGTGCATTAATCTTAATGGTAATTATAGCAATTATTTATTTCATCTATATTACAGATACAAAAAAGTATTTTTCGATTTTTTAAAGTTATAGCATTGAAAACAAAATATTTCATCTTAATTTAATTTTTGAAACACTTTACTAATTGTAATTGTAATTAGTGTTTATGATGAACTAGGCTTCTGTTTGGTTTTGAATTTGAGTTAATAAATATGTTCGTATTTAATTAAATATTTTTAGGCAGCCATTTTAGCTGTAGCCAGTACTACACACACACAAACGGTTGTATACAGCTGTATCTATAGCACAAAATTTAACCGTGTAGCAGTTGCACTTATTGTTCCTACAGAGAAAGTTATAGTGAGAGTTCTTGCCTATATAAAAATAGGCTATATATATAGACGCACTGATATATACATTATGCTCCTTTTACTAAGGAAGTAATTTGGAATTTGTATTTTTTAACGTTGAATCTATTTTCACGCTCCGAAACCGAAACCGAGACCGAAACCCAAGCTGAAGCTGATGCAAGGGCTAAAGAGGCAACAGTGTAGCCATTACAAAACTCAGAACAGACAGAAGACTGTGCATATATCGGAAGTACGGAATAAAAAGAGAGGCTAGTATAATATACACCAAAAAAATTGAAAAAATGCGAAAAATAAAAAATTATAAACTCTTTGTTCCTCATTTGCATAGGGAAAGGAAAAAGAGAGCAGATGGTCCTCGATGGTGTATCACGTACGAAGTCGAAGTACGACGACGAGACGAGTGAGTAGTGTGAATGTATTTGTACCTACAGGAGAGAGTTAGGCCCGTAGTATACTTATGTAGAACGTGAGCGTTTGTATGTCCATCCAAAAACTAAACCCAAACTTCCAGCCGTTGTAATTCTTGTTCTTTAGTTTTGTACGTAGGTACCTAGGTAGGTACTCACAATCAGATATATGGTTAGGGGCATATAGTCCGGCTCATATATGCGTCCCTTAATATCACATAATTTTCCAAGAACAGTAAGAACAACAGAACCGAACAGAGCTGAGCCCTACCATTGCATGACACAACAATAATAATAATATATCTCATATCTCGACAGCCAAGAACTACTCCTGGCACTGACTTCAAGCTCTATACTACAGGCCCATGACACTCAATAAAGGCTTCACAAAAATTTTGAGCTCATGTTAAAATATAAACTTTTGAACTCTGTCTTTTGTTTTTATTTTCGTATATTTCGATTTTATTTTGTTGTACTTCCCCAATTTTTCCTGTTGTTGTTTTGGGTGTCGGTTTTGGTGACGCTTTTTCTGGTCCTGGTCCCTTGAGACCGATTGTTCTATTTGAGGACAACTTATGTTTGATTTTATGCCAATTTTATAAACCTATAATTATTACTGATATATGCACTCTGGTAAAATCTTAACACAGACAATGAGAGTATTGATGACGACGGGCGGGACTGTATTACTGGATACTGGATTTTTGCTTTAGTAAAGCCTAAGTGTGAAACTCACAATTTAAAAAAAATGGTAAATGGTCAAACTCACATTTGGTGGTTAAGGGATAAGAATATTTTTATATAAATTTAACACTATAGAATATTGATATCTGAAGAGTATTACTTTGGTTGGGGATTCTCGACTATTCTAATATTTCTATTTTATACATTATTCTTTATGAGAATAAGTAACACCCAATCCCCAGACCCAGGTAAGCACTTTCGCATCTCCATTGCATTAATATCCTTTGAGCTCATAAAATAATAATGTTTGATGGTTTGGCATATGGTGTGGTGGTCCAGCCCATAGCAAGGTGAGATGTATGTAAGTGGGTAAGTAATTACCTTGTTTTTATTCTTTTTACATTGTGAAAAATTCAATTGCTGAAATTGGGAGAATATTCAATTTAACATTTTCATGACCATCACGGATCACGGCAGTAGATGTTACACATACTATTGTTGACTTGAAGATGTAAGATTTTGCTTGTACCTTGACCAGTCAAAATAGCGTATATTACTAGTGTGATAAGTGCACACCTCAAAATTAAAAAAAAATATGTGTGGTTTTACTTTTCATGCAAAAAGTTCTATCAGTTACTGATATTGATTTAACCATATTTTTGAAACGTTCTGCAAAACTGAATAAATAATCTTATTTACTTCTATTATATGCAGCTTAACTGTGAAGTTTTCTAAGTTTTTCCTCAATTACATTACACTATATAGGACTGCCCACAGCGGTCAATTACTCAAGTCTATCAGTATTCCTAGCCTTGCTTCCAAGTACGAGATGCACAATACAGTAGACACTGCATAGCGTTACTCTCGTCTTAATAATAATTCTATATGTATGTTCACATGTGTAGTACAAAAATACTGAAGACTGCATCGTCGTATCGTGTGGAGCGGATACCTTTAGTTTTACTTCAGTAAATAATTTCATGTTTATTGCCAAAGTCAGCCAAAAGTCTCAAAGTCTTGAGAACTCAGAAAGGACGAGATACTAACATATGAATCTGAATATCTCTTATAATCTCAACTTCATAGCTAAGCACTGTGAAAATGTACAGAAAAAGACTACACATACAGAATACAGCATATTATAACGAAGGCTCAAACACTATTAAAAACAGTGAGCCATGAGTCCAGCGACAGAAACGAAACCAGACCCAATGTATGAATTGAATACTAAACCCGATCCCTTTCCCTTTATTATATTTTCCATTAAATTCAAGACATCCCCAGTCCAAGGAAAGTATTGGTAGGTACTGGTCTTGGAGAAGGCCCATAGACCCCAATGGCAATGCAATAAAAGGTACGAAATAAATATAATTGCTAATTCGCACATTGTCCACAATTTCTATTCTATTAAATATGATTATATCGCCTGTGAGGAACCAAAATGACCCATATCCATTTGTAGCTAAAAACAATATCCACTATCTACAAAAATATTGTAATATGTCTTGAAAACATTTAAATAGAATGTTTTACACTTTTCAGAAACATGCAAATTGAACATTTTACGCTTTTCTAAAACATGTAAATACAACATTTTACACTTTCAAAAACATGCAAATAGAACAATTTGCAATTTTCAAAAACTTCTAATTAACATGTTACGCATGTTTTTCATTTGGGTTTTTAGCCTAAATTGGACGTGGGTCATTTTGGTTATTCACAGACGATATATATTTACATAATATATACCTTGCCAGACCCAGATAATAATTGCTCAGACCCAAACCCAAAAACTATTACCTGTGCATCCCTCCCTATTAGTCTATCAGTGTGTCTGTACAAGAAAATCAAAAAAATAATTTACATATTTTGCCTAGCTTGCATTTGGTTGGATTGTTTTTGTGAGGATAACTTCTGCTGCCCTTTTCTCTTTCTTCTGCACTGATCAGTTATATATGTCTGCCTCCTGGCAGTCTGATCCTAAATCCAAATGATCTAAATTCCAAGTGTTGCATTTTGCATTGCACTCGCACACTCGAACACTGCGAACAGTATATAGGGATTGTACTGCTACATGCGGCTATGGAATGGAATAAAATGAAATACGATTACCATTACTATGAAATTTATGGGCGGTCAAGAGATTAAGTAGATTGATTACAAAAATTACATGACAGATTTTTAATCAACACACAGCCCAGTACATATTATTTCCATGTTTACTCTTTTACCTCCTGCACTGCGAATTGCATTTGCTCATGAGAATTGAATGATTCCAACTTCAACCTCCAACAACACAAGAACCAACAACATGAACATTGATGGACACCAAATGTAATATACAGAGCCACTCGCCATCCATAGGATTTTACACTTGAATAGAATAACACATGTGATGTGCTAATCAATTTTTTCAGTTTTTTTTAAACAGCTATCATCATCATCCTTCAACCTTCATACGATGTACTTCATGGGAAGTCGGATTTGAGATTCAGAAAAAAATTAAGTTCAACTCCCATGACATGGACGACTTGGACATGGACATACGAAGGATGCCTTCAACTGAAATAACAACAACCTGTCACACCTTTTATTTAGAGGGATGGAAGGAGCTCCACTGTAGTACTAGTAGGGCCTATCTGTCCTACCACCTCACAGATAATAATTAATCCTAATAATTCTCCTGTTGCCCTGTCATTCTACTTACTACCATGGACACAACTATTTTATTACCGTTCCAAAATTCTGATTTCAATTTAACGTAGACTGTGAGTAGTATATTATGCTTCACTGAGGTTGGAAATTTTTAAGGATTGTAATGTGGGTAAGTACCTGGTTAGTATGTAATTTAATTTTAATAAAAATAAAGACAGCCGAAAAAAAAAGAAAAATATATCTGCTGGGTATAGGATCTTGAATTTTTTGATCCAGGGCCACAGGCTTCCGTTTTAAAAATTGGAAAATTAAGAGATGAAACTATGTGGGGTATTTAGATCGTGCGATCAGATCAACATCGAGACTTGAGATCGACGGCTTTACGGATAAATGACTTGGATGCCTGAGCTTATACTCGCCGATAGGGACTCAGGTTGAAGTTGAAGTCAAAAAGGCAAAAGGTGTATCATATGCATAGTACCTACCTACCTAAGAAGTGCATGTGCGTGCATGGTATGGCATATGGTATATGCTTTTAAAGTGTGTACACTGTGGCTCTATATGCTATATGTCAGGAAGGTGTGAAATCCCGCGGTGTTCCCTTTTGTAGTATCGTCCCATTTCTTTGATCTTACAATCCCCTCGGTCGATTTTACCTTTTTCATTTTTTTTTGTCTTTTCATTATTTACATCAGGAGAAAATTTTTTGATGAAAATTACAAAATTGCTGTATCTTTTGTGTAATTATGACAACTATAGGTTTGGGTTTATCAAAAATTAATGACTGATTTTGATGTTCTGTAATTCTGATTTCTGTCTTAAATTCTTCCAGTTTTCGTACAATTCATCACGCACAGGTAAATGAAATCTAAAACTTTATGAAAACATTTTAAATTGAATATTTTTTAGATTTTATGTTATACAGTGAGTAACCAAATTTATGCAGCAGTGATTGTGGTGTACTCATCGGAATTTTTGGAATGAATTTTAGCTCACCCCGTACGCCACATTTAAAATAAAAATCCTGCAATACTTCTACAATAACTAGCAAATTTTCCCTCGAAAAACAAATTATAAATTACCTAATTCAATAATGGTAAAAATGTACTGCTTTACAAAATAAAAAGTTTTGTGCATATAGGTAGGTACTTCTAAAGTGTAGGCATGCCAAAGCTCATTTTCCTAGTGCTTCCAGTAACTCCAGGAAAAATAAGCCAACTATTTTTCAACCCTAACGTGCCCTCTCTGCTACCCTCTCACAACCCTTTCACTCAAACTCACCCCTTGATTCTCACACAGGGCTGCAGCACGTCTCGATCTCCAGTTCCAGCCCTTTCTATTTCCCGCCTTTCGTATTATGTGGCTGTATAAATATGTATGGATATGATATATATACTTTTCAACCCAATAGAAAGTTACTAATACCCACATGTATAAGTCAGTTCTTGCTATCTGTTTAAATGCAACACTTACAGTAGTAGGTAGGTATGATGCGGAAAGACCATATAGATATCGTTAAAAGAAATTGACGCTTCTACGACAACTATGACTTGTACAAAATGCAATGCAATATAATATTTGCAGAGAAACTATAGCAATAAATTGGCATTAAATTATAAGTACACTCATTTTTAGTTTAAATGTAGCTAAATAACATTCAAATATTTTCGATGTCGGGTATACTACTTTCAATTTCGCTGCTGGAAAACTTAAAGATGCAAAATATGTTATCTACTCTTTACACATTTTAATTACACTTTTATTTACATTGTAAAATGCTCTATTCTAATATTGTAACAAATAATTTGCATATTAGCAATTTTTTCAAACCCTATAGTATAATGCTGCAATTACTTTTAAATTAATTTAAGTTATTAGTAATTTTGTTATTTATGCGTAGTATTTAAATAAAAGATTTTGCCCTGGTCAAGATGAATTTTCTAAACAAAACGAAGAAGATACGATGTTTTGCAATTTTGGAGCTGATGTCTGTCCTTTAATGATCCATCATATCAGTTATGGACTTTACAACCAACAGTTTCGAGACATCGAGACTTTCGAGCTCCACCTAATAACAGTCTTTTGCCTCCTCCAATGTAAACTAGTGGAGAACTACGACTCCAAATAGTGAGCGTCCTCGTTGTCGTCGTCATAGTTAGTTGAAGTGAAGTTGGAAAACTAAGGAAAAAGGAAAGCAGACTGGAAAAGTCATAATATCAACATCAGAATAGATGAGCAAAGAAAATGCTCCAACTTTTACTTTTATGATCACGATCACCATCTTTTTAGGTCCGAGTCAAGTCAGGAGACACATTCTGTCTTTACACAGAGAGGCACTATAATACTTCAAGTAGTTCAAGTGTATAGATATGCCCGTATATTATATCAACAAACTCTTCACATAGCCATATCTGTATATTTAGTGATACATCCTATACACATTATACTCGCGTACAGTCTAAATATGTTCCTGTAAACTTTAAACTGCCTTCCCTTATTATTGCTGTTGTTGCTTGGAGATTGGATAGTCGATAGAAGCCCAGTACAGGACCATAGCTACAACAAGTGGTACAGTCAACTTTTGAAAACAAACGGAGTTCTTTTGTTTACCCTCCCTTTTAAATTTTGGGAAATTTAAAATGTATGTAAGACATACGGCCTTGAGTAGTACAGTCCCACACAATATACATGTAGGTAAATACCTATGTGGATATGTATAGAGCGTAATGTTACAAGCACCCATCGTCTAATGTCTCATAATGGTTCAGTTGGTGGAGCCAAACTTGTGGTTAAAATTGTCTACCACATCCCATTTATCTGCCCATGACTCCTTCCCATGCCTTATACCCCCTATAAACATATATAGGGTACGCACAGCACAGTACAGTATAGTATAAGGAGGAGTAGAAAGCTAGACATCAGTGGTGTGGTGGTGTAGTGAGTCGTCCCAGTAAAAGTGTAAACCCTGTTCAACTACTTCCTATTATGGTCCTATGATTCAATTTCTATAGTTCCTCAAACCAAAACAGAGACCACAGTAGTCACCGCAGCCCGGCACATTCTCCAAGTCGACGTCGACTTCGACTTGAACTTCTCATTCGCCTCTTTCCGCTTCTGTCTCACTCCTTCCATGGAACTGGAACTGGAGCCAGAACCAGGGATGTAACTGAGACTGGTACTGGGAAGTGTATATAATTGTGTGGACTGGCCCCGACACCGACACCGATACCGATACCGGTACCAGAAAATACAGAACGAGGAGAAAGGAGATTCAGAAATGCTCAATCTGCATCCGCATATCTTTTCAGATTCTCTGTTTCTCTGTACTTCGTAGCATGTAAGTACAGAAAGTCTCCATTCTAAATTTCTATTCGCTTCTTTAAACTTGAATAGGCGTCCTCCGCTTAAGTATCGTATGAACATGAAACTACTGTGTGACTCTCACTGGGAAGTTAATGTAATGTAGTCAAACTGTGACTTTGGACTGGAACAGCATCTGTTTCAAGAGACAGACGGATCATTGCATTCTATTGTATCTCTATATTATATAGTAACGATGGACGTAATATGCATATCCCTATATACTACAATTATATCCGTAAAAGTTCACATCACATCCTATTGCCTCTTGTCATTGATATTATAGCGGGTCTGTCCAGGGCACTATATAGCAATCGCTAGGTCTGTACTGTACTGTATTGCATTTTATATGATACTAACGACAAGAAAACTAATATTTTAAAACTAAGCAAAAAGCCCAGCTTTAACTTTCTCTCTGTTTGGTATGTAAGTATGTGGCTTTTTTCTCGCGCGGGTTTTTAATTTTAAAATTGGAATGATAACTTTCCCAGTCCCATGCAGGACCAGACCAGACCAGGAAATTTGGGTTTTTTGGGAAATTTCTGTTTGATTTTTAATTACTGTTGAATATCCAAAACGATAATTCTCTCAAGTGTCAGATGTCACATGTATAAAATTTATTGAGGTGTAGAATTGAATTAATTTTTACAGTTTCCTCCTTTGCACATAGAACGTTTTGAACCCTCAGAAGCAAGCTCAAATAATGAGATTTAAATCAGCACTCCATCCCTTAAAAAAAGAATGATGGCTACAGAGCGGGGCTCACACTCCCACCCCACATCAGTTAGTGGGTTCGTCTTTATTTCATTATGGGGAGTATGTTCATAATATGGACGGATGTGTAGTCTCACAGAGGAGACACGCCATACTGCTACAGTATAGTATAGTGCCGTGCAAAGGACGAACGGGAACGGCCCGCCTCGATACAAGTGCAAATGTTTTCATTATTTTACCATTGTTTACATATACATTTATAAATGAGGGGACCCTCCCTATCATACTACATCACATCAGGAGCACTATCAAAATAAACATAGAAGCACGGCAGGGAAACTAAGAACGCTTCAACTTTGGATTCCACAGCAGGATCGGTTTCCTTTTGGTGTTTCGTATGTCTGTAGAGTCCCTATAGTTTAGTACTACATGCTTATCATAGAGCGGCTATCACTAGCAGTGCTATGGGGAGAAGCGAAAGAAATACACACAAAAAAAAACTAACTAGTGTAAGTGATAGCAGTCCGCATCTCCATTATCCCCAACTACCAGAATTTGAGAAAACCAGACAAAAATTGTAGACTTGTGTACAGTAAAAAGCATATCTAGAGATGGCCCTCCGTCCAATAAAAAAATACCAGCGACTCACGAACTGCGACTGTCTTATAAATCGTCGTAGATTTTAGAGGGTGATATTGAGAGATAAGAAATAATTATTAAATGTATTACATTTTAATGGATTTAATTACACATCTTTATGCACTTCTACTTCTGCCAGGGCTAAAACATATTGTATGTCTCCATAAGACGTCACTCGTCATGCACTGCTACTCCCTTATGATTACCACTAAACGACCAAGTCCAACTTTGCAGTGGCACATAGTACATGGCATGTAGCCCGGACCCATACCGACAGACCTGAGCTTCAACGCATTGCTTTTTTTTTAACTTCACATTTTTTAGGAATATGAAATAATAATGTGAAACCTTTACAGGGACTAATCTTATAGCCATATGCGTTTATTTTGCGGGTATACTATGCATAAAGAAGGTATTTAATATTAAATTATTATAAAAGCATATTAGTATATGTAAACATACGCTAGTCCTGAGACTAGGATTGTCACTGGCGTGTATATGTAATTATTTACGCTATAATGTAAAACTCAAAGCGTTTCTGTATTTCTACTTTACGTCTTGTAATAAATTAAGCAAGAGTTTATTATGCTATGCTAGCCTTATTTTAAGTAAGTAACGTACCTACATACCTACCTTTACAGTGTAATAATTTACAAACTGAAGTAAAAACTACAGACCGGAAAAACTCACGAAACTTAACATCCAAAGCGGTTACGGAAATGAAAATGCAAAAACTAACGAAATGCCTCGAGTCTCGAGCGAATCATTATTATTTCAAATGAGAACCATCATCGTTTAGCTCAAGTCGCATGCTTAAAGTTTAATGTAATGCGAAAATAATGAAGGATATAATTGCCCGCCAATTTTAAAAAATTTAAAAGATGTACACATACCCGCCTAGTCCTAGTCAAAGCCTAATGCCACTAATAAAACAAAACTTACCATATAGACAGCAATTTGGCCCTATATGATTTAATTTATTTTCATTTAATTTTCACCTGTACTATTATGTTGCAACTATTGAAATTAAAATTTTCATTAACGAATAAAAATGAAGCACTGTCATAGGGCAGACGTAACAATTGTAGGATAGTCAATCCTTTTCCGACTCCATTTACGTTAAGATATTATATGGCTATGCTTCTAACTGCCCCACTGAATTACCTGTAATCTGCCAAGATATAATGTATAATTGAAAAATGTCATATGTAATTTCGGGCGTGACCAAAGACACTGAAAAATAATGATGAGACTTCCCCACCCGCCTCTCGTCTTCCTGTCCCCATCCATGACAATGATAACGATAACGACAACGCGAGTGCTTTTTCCTTCCACTATTACATGTATGACAATTTAGGTATTGTGTTTATCCCACAATTTATAATCTAAATTTCTAAATCCAACATTAACGTCTCTATTAACCATCAGAATTGCTGTACTGACAATCACAGCATGTTCGTTACATAGCATAGGTAGGGCTTCTAACCATAGATGCATAGGACCAGGACCAAAAAAATGGACACTAATTCATTCTTTGGTCTTTGGCTGGCTGACTGCGTGGACTGTAGACTTTGAGCGTGAGCAGATCCCGTCCCTCAAATCAAATAGCTTCACCACAGCATCTACATCGTAATATGTATGTTTAATGATTACATAGCTTAATTTCAAATGTTCATTCTTCAGTATTGTTGCTGTTGGTAAGTGAACGAAAAGTCCGTTCTTCATGGCTACCCATCTAGGACAAGGCAGTCAGAGTGGGAGTACAAACAATGTAAAATCGAGATAACAATACAGAATTGAAAGCACTGAGCATTGTACTCGGGAATTTCAAAAAACGAAAATTTGAAAAAATTCCATTGAAAACATTTCATGGAAATTGGAAATATGAGTAGAATGTTGGAGAATGCTGTAGAAAAAATAAATAGAAAGTTACAATTATCAGTATCAGCCTTTCCGTTTGATTGTAATACAATTAATTTAGCATCTGATTAATAGCAATTAAGGTTCGTCACGATTCGAGTCAAATCGAAACTCGTTCGATCGATTCGAGTTTCGAATCGGATCGATTTGGCGTTTTGATAAATCAAAAAAAATATTTCGATTTCGATTTTCTAATTGCTTGACTCGAAAAAAATCGATATCGAATCGATTTCAAGCCGAAAATCGTTCGATTTTTTCGATTTCAAACAAACGATCTTCACTGCAGTAACAACATCAATTAACACGAAAATGCAACTTCCGTAACACATTTTTAAGACTATTTTGTATAATTATCCGAATTTAAGTTTTATTCAGAGGTTTTCTATCTTTTTTGGCGAATTCATTATCTGATGAGGTTTATTTTATACTTCCTACAGTGATGAATTTAGAACACTATTATAGTAGACTAATGTACTTAAAGGTTCGATAAAGTCCACAGAAGCAACAATGCTATTAAATTAGTATTTGTAATTTATTACTAGTGATATTCGTTACATGAGTTGCTTTTTATTTTGCTGGAACTGTAACTTAAACGAATATTCGGTCCAATAATCATGTTAGACCTGAGAGAAAATATAGATATCGCTTGGACGTAAACAGTACATTGTCGTACATTAAAATATAAAATAGTGAAATAAATATATGTACAATGCCTCTGACTTCGTTTTATTAAAAAAATTTAGTACGTTTAAACAGAAACAAAAATGTTGATTTTTTTTCGATTTTTTCGATTCGGATCGATTTTGACTGTTCGAATTTCGAGTCGATTCGATTTTCCAAAATGCAACTCGATAATTTTTCGACATCGATTCGATTTTGTGATTTAGACTCGATAATTTTCGGTTCGGTTCGAGTTTCGAATCAATTTGGCAAAAAGTGACTCGTGACGAACCTTAATAGCAATAATACTTATGACCTTCAACATACATACATATATAGCTGGATTGCACTTATATAGTCAAATATGTGAAAGTATTTTAAAGTAAAAAATTTTCCCGTTTCTGATTTTTAAAGTAAGGTAAAAAAATACTAAAATAAATATATGCAGCTGTCTATTGGCTTTCAGCCAGACTTGCAAATTGAGAACAAAGTGCATTGTGCAGCATGTTATTTCCCCCCACATCTTTGCCCATATATTTTACACTCACTGAGATTCGACGTCGACGTCGAATTCCAACTCGAGATCGCGTTGAGCCGAGTCATCAAAAGGAATAATTAGCGGAAATGTAATTAAAGAAAACCAAAGTCAATCTTACAATTAAAACACATACATACAAACATAGCTACGGCTACAGCTCTGGAAATAGGCATATATCTCGATCTCCTCAACTAATGTTTAATTCCAACTCGAATATTTCCGACAACATCCATAACGTCCAAGTTGAAAGTACGTATAAACTTAATGTTTCTCCGAAATCATTTCGTTCTGCATTTTGAAAATAGAGTGCATCTCCTATTATACTTTATTCAAATTTTCACATCTATGGAAATTGAAATTTTGTAGGTAATTTTAAAGTAGGTACCTACGTATATAGCGAGAGCACTCACTATTCATACTCTTTGAAAAATAATTCAAGTTAAAAGAATGGAAAAATGTGTTTATTATGACAAAGAATTTTTATTTTTGTATATTTTAAAAACAAACAAGAATTTTCTTATTTTTTTACGAGCTCCTTTTCTTCTGTTGTTCACTGCATACAAACAATTGATAATAATATTTTTGTAGTTTGGCTAATTACAGACCATATCGAAACTGGAAGTTACTATTGAACTACACGTTAATAATCAATAAATTTTTTGAAAAATTAGATACACAAATTAATATGTATTATTTTGATTTATGATTATTTCAAAGTCAATCAAGAATATACATCCTGCCAGGGAAAAAATCACAAATTAAACAAAGTCCCTTCTTTCGTCTAAATACTGTGAGAAAACCTAGTAACAAATAAAAACACTAACTACTTGTTAAACTTTGTGAATTGTAGTAATAATTAAATAAATGTACAATTTTGTCAAATAATTAAAAATACCAATAAATATACTCTTAAGAATTTATAATAATTAGATTGTTATGAAGTAATTAGAGAAAATTGTACGTTTACGTGGACCTTCGACCTGAACCGACTGTTGAAATGGAAATAATCGAGTTCTCAATTTTATTTTCAAAAGCTTGGATTTTGAATTTACTAATGAGGTAAAATTTACGAGTTCTTGTTCTTGTTCTTCAGCTCAATAATTACAATTACAATTAGAGTGGCATAGGAAACGATAAACAAAGTTGCAAAATTGCCATTTGAGGAAATATCCGACAACTGTAACAAGATTAAAAACATAGTTTTTGCAATAATTGCTGTGTGGTTGATATACTCGCTGGATTGCCATGCCGTGAGAAAATATTATAGAGTTAGAGTTTATTAGAGTTTTAAATTTAAGGGGACTATAAGCACGGTGTAGTATTATAGTCTACATAGTATAGCATTAGTAGAAAAGGTGGGCATAGCATCAACAGTATTAGTAAGTTACAGTATAGCGCAACGATAGTAGTTATAGTCTTTTGATATTTGATCTGATGGTCATTATCCAATCCACAGTCAATACTCCACACGTGCACTAACGAGATGACTATAGCAAACACACTGAATTGTAGAACTAAACAATAAAACGGAAGGTCCAGTCATGCCCCATGCCTCATGACATGATATCAAATTGCATGAAGGTATGCAGTAGTTAGTATGAACGAGAACTAAGAAAAGGCGGGTCTTGAACTGCTGACCATTAAATAAGATATGTGAATGTGTCATTATGTGCCTTCGCTCTGGTCCCTGATTACGATGAAAATCTTAATTTCACGTCAAAATATTTTCAACCCTCCCTGGCCACGTTTTTCCTAAGTAAATAAAGTATATTATGTATTTCTGAATTCTAAATAAAACACGCGAAATAGCGTCGATCAGTAGTCACATTTCACATAGTAGGTAGTTGCATAGAAGAAAATTCAAAACGCCACCGCCCTCACCCTCTCCTACTCCATTATTATCTTCATTCTTCATGGGGTTTGTCTTAGCTTTAAAATACTGATTTACAGATATTACCGAGAACGAACGAACCGTCACTTTTGGTCACGCAAAATCTCCTAAACAAAAATAAAGCATAAATACCTACCTACCACGTATTTTAAAGCAGTCCTAAAGATGTAAAATTTTCTATCTACCTACGGTTTATCAGATCAGAAATGTAAAATCATGTATGACATACTATCAGTGGTAATTATAGCTAACAATAATCATTAAAACCAGAAATTTCAATAGTAGACTGTAGGCAGTTTTGTATAGTACATACAGCATTTTGCATGGAATGGCTGTACAAAAGTACCCAAAAAAATAAGCCTATATGTTGCAGGTCATTTTAGTTTTCGCTGCTGATATCAGTATCGATATCAATAATGTCAATTTTCATAGCTATAGTTTTAGTTACAGTAACATGATATATCTAATATGAATATCTGTATCTGGAATTTTGAATATAAATATCGTTGATATTTATAATCGTATTGACTATTACTCCCATTATATTTATAATTAATGTATAAATTTTAATTTTCCTTTGGTAGTTTACTTCCAGCCTTGAAAATTTTCTATCAAATTTAAATAGTAAATAATATACCGGAAATTTTGAAAAGTAGTGAAACTCTCCCGACGCTTGTCAAACACAGCCTCAAAAACAAAGTCAATACCTGTATGTAGCTGTATATAAATACGGTGAAGCGGTAATGGTAATCGTAAATTACCATAGTGTACCGAAGAAAATATCATGCAACCTTTCTGCATTATATAGTTTACTTCTACCTACTATCCAGATAATAATTATTATTGTTGTAGGAATTACGTATCATTTTATTGTATCAAGCAGAATTTTCCAATCACTCAATCATTTTACCCTGGCTTTTCATGATGAGTACATTTACATAATATTCTACATTAAACAAACCAATTAAAAAGCCAAATACTTTTCCCTAAGGAAGTCAAACCTGAAGTAGAACTGTTATTAAACCTCATATTTTAAACATGGAATTCTATCTAATTATACAGCTACCTGTACTTATGGGTGTGTACATAAATTCACCATTTTACCATTTGAACACATACTGAGGATAGGGAATTAGGAAAATAGGAAAATTCTTTACACTGCTGACGTTGACTGTGTAAATATGTAAGGATTTTAAATAATTATTTTTGAGCTCAAATGATTGTTATTGTTACTTAAATAGGACCTACCTACATGTAGTGTATTTACATAGGACATATTATGGAAAATAAATAATTTAACTCATTAGCAAAATAATGATTAGGCGTATACATAGGTACTGATGAAATATTATCATGTTGTTATTGGTCGTTGAAATAATTCCTACTATACTTATCGTAAGTAAGTATAGCAAACATTATTTTTTTAAAACATCCACCTGCCCCTGTCCTCATTAAAATTTTAAAATTGAATACTACAGTATTCACTTGGCGGCATGTAACTTCAAACTACATATATATAGTACACATAATTTCATACGTTTATATATATGCATATACCTAACATTTAATTTAGCATCCTGTTTCTGCTACTGTTTACAATTCACACATCGATGAATGAGCCATATCAAAAGCCTCACATGTCAGTAGCAATTTTAAGTTTTTTTACATGACTTTTGTAAGTAGTAAAAATACTATATAAAAATCGGTATCGGTATCGGTATTGTTATTGTTGGTACCAATAAAAATTACTACGCATTAAAAAAAAATACAGCAACAAGGCAGACACGCCAAGTTCTTATGGGGTAGGCTAATCAGTCAAATCATAATCACGCATCCACTCAGACCCTAATTAGCACTACAATACGCTGTAACTTGACACATGGTAACCCTCCCATTCCTCAGCTAATTTCTTAATCAAGGAATATATCTCACGTTTTTCAAAGAAATAAAAAAAGGGTACTACATTCAAGACTAAAAATTAAGCTAACCTCCAGGTTACCTAATTAAGCATATTATGTAAAGCGCCACTTGTAAAATTTAAAAAAAATTAATTAAAGTTTGTAATGGAAAGTTAATCATACAAAAATGTGCGCAGAATTAAATAGGTGTCTAAACAAGCATACAGTGTTAATATATATTTATGGAGCTATATACTGTACGCCGTACGCAGTTGCAGTCACATGAATTTTCTAAGGAAGCTGCAGTACTTTTCGACGCAAATGTTAATACAAAGAAAAACCCAAGAAAAAATCGAAACTCCAAACCGTAAAACCAGAAAAGGTCGAGGAAGAAGAAAGATCCACCAAAAAATATGTAGCCCAAACCAAAAAGCCAAAAGCATAAGACAACATAGAGACGTTCCACGAAATCTTTTTTCCCTGCCTTTTTAGTTTTAAGTTTTACTTTAAGCATTATATTATTTTCTCAACATCTTTTCCAACCCTTGTTTTTCTCTATGTTTTTCCGTTTATGGTTTGTTTGAATTTGATTCATGTAAAAATATCTACCTAGCTACATCAAAGCGTAGGGAAAGCAATAAGGGGTTTAGGTCCTTTATGTACAAGATACATACATAATATAAAAGCAGTTTTCAAGAATTTGAAACACCCCTTAGAAAAATGAAGATGAAACCGAAACCGAGGCCGAGACCGAGGCCGAAAACCGTAACCGTGCCATAATGGTTGGTTCGTTGGTTGCTATAACGTCGCTCGCAATTAGAACAAATACAGTTACAACTATACAACACTGGTACTGGTGCTTTTTAGTGTGCTGGCCTCCTATATAGCTATACTTATAAGTTAACTTTTGGTTCTACAAACAGATATAGTTTGAGCCTCAGTAATAGGACTACCTACTGCCTACATTTTACTACAATATTCCTAATATGAGGTACCATCCACTATTCTAAAGAATTTTCATTTTCACTCCCTTTTACAAACTCTTGGTGTGTACTTTTCAGTTTGAGTTTTGAGAAGGAGCCCAGGACCAGGACCAGGGCCAGGAATATTCATTTGATTAATAATTAAATATTTACACGTATTACATATCGAGGAGGATGGAAGGGATACTGGGCCTTCCCCCTGTCTTTACTCAAAATGCAAAACTATGCATATATTACGTGTTAAGAAGACGCAGTACGAGCAGCAAACATCTTCGAAATATGCTAAACAGAATCGGAGGAGGGACAGGTTTATTTGAGACATCTTATAATATATGATGAATTGACGATGAAGATAATTTCGACTTACCACTAGTGGAATGATAAAATTATTTTGAAATTTTTCAGATTTAAAAAATTTGAAATCCTAGTAATGAAAACATTTAAATATTTATTTAGAACTTTTCGCGCCTTCCACATAAATAACTTTACAAAATACATTTTTAAAATGCATTATTTAAAAGCATTTTGCCCTTTCCACCTAAAGTTTCTAAACAAATCTGGTATTTATTTTCAAATACATATTAACCCTCAAAATTCAAAAATATTCGAATAATTAATTACGAGTTTTTTAGAATTAAAAATGTGAAACGTTGAACTTATATCATTTATCATTTTTACTAAATAAATTGCACCATTTACATACTCATGGCTTGGGCAGTATTCTATCTTCAACACCTACACAGTATTTATCGGACTGATGAAGTTTTACTTTTACACTCTACAAAATTTAGTAGCTTCTTAACTATACAGTAATTACCTACATAGGCATTGCCCATGCCATATTATACTGCGATGATACACAGAAATATGAGGAGCTGAATATGAGCGGCTGTAGGAGGAGTATCTGCCTGTACACACACCACACACACGAGCACTCTGAGACAGAAATGTGAGTTGCTGGTTGGGCTCGCGTTGGCCATTTGCTAAGGGCGATATAAGAAGGCGAAGTCGACGTGGAAGCACACAAGTAAAAAGGAAGACGAAGAAATACCAAGAATTCTATAGTACCGCCATAAAGTGCACACACATAAACACGCATCACTTTTCTACTTTTCCACATTTCTGCTCTACAGTCGACATTGTACGGTACGGTATGCTCCGTGCTCAGTCTCCATGTGCTATACGCTCCTCTCCTCCTGTACGCTTCAGCAATGGCCATGGTATTTGGTTTTGGTATTTAGAATGTAAATTGGGGGAGGCCAAAACGACGCTATGCCGAGGCGAGTTCCTTCTTCTCCTTCTTCTTACAAATAGAATAGTAGTATAGAAGCATAGAAGGAGAATGTTCAAGTGAAACTAAAATGTAAAAGTCTGTCCATGTAAATAATGTAGGTAGGTAAAATTTAGCTCTTGAATCTCTCATGTCTTTTTAGAATTTTAGACGTTACATACTCAATGATGACGCGGAGAAAGAAGAAGAAAGCCGGGAGCAAAAGTAAAAGTAAACTGACGAGAAAATTCTCTGTATACTTTTCATTTTCTCCTTCTCCTTTTCCTACTCCATCAGTACGAGTCTAGAGTACCTACCGTACATCCTACAATAATGCGCGAGGGTCGAATTCAGTACACGCGGGCGCGGGCAAAGAAATTACTTTTAGGCAGAAATTTTTTTTCATATACAGAAACCACCATTTTGATTTTATTGATGGTTTTCTTTGCGAACAAAATGTGTTGTATTTACCTGTTTTAGAAATTTTTAAAATGTTCTTTTTACTTGATTCAGGAAATCGCAATATGTTCTATTTACATGTTTTGAGAAAAGTGGAAAATGTTTTATTTTTCATGTTTTTAAAATGTACAAAAAAATTTATTTGCATGTTTTTGAAAACTCAAAATATTCTTTTTACATATTTTTGAAAATTGCAAAATGTTCCATTTACATGTTTTTTGAAAATTCAATCAGCGTGGACTGTCTGCGCTGGCCGCATTATCCGTCCCTGCGCGCGGGACTGTTATAAAACGCGGATCTGAGAGTCCTAGAGCTAATTAGTATTCGAGACTGCATCCACGACGGATGAGCATTATGCACAATATTAGTGGGTGAAAATTTAAAAAAAAATTATTTGTACTCCACTCGGACGGTTCTGACAGGTCTCAGTTTGAATAGTACGCGGGAGTATTATTATAGAATGTACGGTACGTACATCCGTCTACAGTGCAGATAGCTGTCTCTACTCCGACTGACTCTGTCTAGAGTGATATCCGTGAGGCAAGAAGGCTAACATGTAAAGGCGCCCCATCATGGCTGCATAGAGCAGAACGTGAAAGCACATAGATTAGACACAGTAGTAGTATAGTAGCACATCACAGCCTCATCCAAATAGATAGACACAAGACAGACAGACAAGGCGTAGTTATTTGATTATCTGTAAACTTTCCACATACACTTTTCTCTCCCAAGAAATATTCTTTCCGTCCCTCTATATATGTATAACTATTATACAAACATGAGCGTTCCTCAACTGAGCGTGTATATCCAAGTTGGTCGGTTTCATATTACTTAATGAAAGGAGCCATGCGTCATGTATGGTGTACATAATCACTGAAATTCTAAAAGTCTAATTCTAAATACTGATACGTCTAACGTCTATACATGTCTATAGTCACATTTCTTAGTGATGATGCAAGAAATAAAGACTTTTGTACTACCTACATTACTATACTCTTTATTGATATAAAGTGCATACCACACTATCTACATTTTTTAAAATGGATAAAACGCTAACACTATTTTTTATTAGAATCTTTGGCATTTTTGAAAAATGTCTCTTTGTTGTAAATTTGCCTTGAGTTTAAAGGCAAATATGTACAGATATGACTTCTGGTTTTGAAGAAATTTAAATTGTAAACGCATAGAACTTTTTGCAGTTTTTAAAATGCTATTAAAATATATATATGTATACCTACAAGGTAGTTGGTAAACACGTCGCCCCCGGGACCCGGGCTCTTGCTGTATAATTATATTTCAAGAAGAATTTAAATTAAAATGTACAAGGCTCTTTAGTTTTAGTTTTTAAACCTTAAACGCTACAAGGACTTTAGTTTCTCCACTAAAATGTTCGGCAGTATACGTAGCTCAGTGTATTTCGTACACCATTCCCCATTTGCACTGAAATTTAACTTTTTCATGTTTGCCATTTGGAATTTAATGTGGCAAGTTTAATGTACCACCAGCTCAAGATGGTGTACATATAGTTAAGGCAATTTTATATTCGGATCCGGTACGATACAAGTATTGACGTAGTAACCAGACCAGGCTTTTAAATTTTGAGCAGTTTTTCAAACTTCTCTATAGCTACGGAACTGGGACTGGTTGATTTCAATACATAGGTAGGTACATTTATGAATATGTATAAATGCTTCTGTAGCTTAAGCTATACTGACAACCACACTGAATTTGCAGGTGCCGGTCCAGGCACCCGGTTAAAATGTAAACCCCAACTTATATATTATCTCTCCATATTACACTTATTATTAGTGACTTGAGGGTATTTAAACTTCCGGTTCCGCTTCCTTCCGACGATTCCGAACCGAATCTCAATCCAAATCTGATTTTAAAACCAAAAACCAAACCACCCGGGTATTTGGCGTGCCGTGGAAAATGGAAAAAGACACCGTGTAAAATAAATGTGCTGCCCTTACTGGTAGGTAGGTACTTTATATAAAGACGTAGGCAAGACTCTTCACTACATGTAGGTAGGTAAGTAGTACCTACATTATTTCGCCTAGAACAGCCGAAACCGGAGCCGGATCTGGAAAGTATCTCTAAGCTTTAAAAATGTAGTATGTTTTAAAGGCATTCATAAAACAAAAGTATTTTTGGTTTTAGTAAAAGTAGTAGGTGAGTAGGAGGTTTTAATTTTGTTTTTAATCTCTGTTTTCTTATGTACCTCGGTAGGTACATTATTAAACGCATATGCATTACATTCCAACAGTATGTTACAGTGAACAACATACAACCCAGCCACATTTTGTGCCTGCTTCAAATTTCAAAGCTGGAAGAAATTATTTATTTCAACAGAACATAATGTTTTTGTTAGTTTAGAGTGTAGCATATATAATAATAACGGATCTAATTCCTACTTTTTCCCTATAGTTTTGAGCCACCCGGAACGTCGAATTTTCTATGAAATTAGTCTTGTTTTGGCATTTAGTGAAATATTAAGTGTAATTACGACTGATACATATTAAAAATATAGACACGTTTTTAGATTCAGGAAGCACCTTGGGATAAAGGTACAAAATATGCCACAATTAATTTTTAACGTTATAATGCCAAAATAAAAATTCAGGCAATTTCCGTTTTGTTAAAGTTGGAAAATTTCGTAAAACATTACTGCTTTTTTAAATTTCAAAACTCAAAGGCATCATGCATTGTTTAACCTACACTATTTAAAAAGGCACAAAACTATAATCCTCTCTCGGAAACCTGCAAAACGGCATAGTTACACTCACGGCCGGATAAGGATAATGCCGCCAGCGCAGGTAGCCCCCGCTGCCTAAATTTTTAAAAACCATGTAAATAGATTATTTTGAACTTTTCAAAAACGTGCAAATAAAACAAATTTGTACATTTTAAAAACATGTAAATACAACATTTTATAAATTTTAAAAACATGGAAATAAAACATTTAACACTTTTTAAAAAGCCTAAATACAGCGTTTTGCACTTTTCAAAATCAAGTGAATAAAACATTTTAAACTTTTGTAAAACATGCAAATACAACATTTTGCTTTACCAAAGAAAACCATCAATAAAATCGAAATTGGTGGTATTTGTATGGAAACAAATTGCTGGCTAAATGCAATTCCTTGGTCCGGCGTCTGGCCTTTTTATAGAAAAGTGCAAAACTTTCTAAATGGACACTTGCAAAACTTACAAAAACTCAAAACTTTACCTTTAAAAATAATTTAAAACTGTCACTCAACTCTTTCCAAAAAAAAGGAGCAAAATATCATAAGAATTCCGTCAACCGTGGATTTTGAAGACTTAAAAAAAGCTTTATACGCCCATCAAAAATTTCAAACGTGACGTAATCATCATATGCCACAAACACACACCCTTCGTAGACTCGTATACTTTACCATTACGAAACCGAAGCCGACAACTGAAATTCTGAATATACTAACATACATGACCCTCTATACTCCACCCAAGCTCTATACCAGAACCAGAACCAGGACCAGCAGAACTACACAAGTTCGTAATATAGATAATATAATACCGCTGCATATTTAAAAGTATGTTGTAAAATTAAGTATTCCAGTAAAAAGTTTCCCCATCTTTACACACTTTTCTCTGGTGGCTAAGTTTTCTCTCTTCTCCTGCCTCTCTCTCTGCCTCTCAGTCTGAGTTTTCTTTTGACTCGAAGAGATATCTACTCAACTCACGGTCCTCTATCTTCACAGTCCCAGCCACTGTGCGCCTACAGACATCTCACGTCATGTACATCTATCCTGCATAATTATATCTCGAGTTCGACTATATAGGTACCTACCTACATCGGTGTCGGTGGGTCGGAGGCTTGAGCTACAGGAGGGAATGTAAAATAAGAAAGACTCGAACCCGAACGATAGGCTAAAAAGAGAGAAAATATTCTTGGCTAGTCGTTTTCGTTTTCGTTTTACTTTTCTTTCCCTTCGCTCCTTAACTTTCACTCAAGAAAGAAAATGAAAATGAAAACTCCCCTCGGATAAAAAGCTGAGCATACTTTCTACTTTCACATTCTCCACAAATACTTTTTACGTAGTCAACGTTATATGGAGGAGTCTATATATATATACACATACATAGAACTCGACTTTCTTCTATATAGAGAATAGAAGGCCACTGTGACTGTCTTAATATACTTACAGGCTTGGTATGTACACCCTGTGTATAAACAGTTCCACGCTGTCTACGTTCCCTTAATACGATAACGATAACGTACTGAAAACGAAGTGAGTCGACAAAGTATAAAGTATACACAGATATGTACGGCCCAAGTGCTTTCCCTCTTTTGTTGTATCTTTGAGAAGATCTCAGTAATATATCAAAGACTTAAAGTTTCATTTTCAGAAGATGTGTGTGTGTGTGCAATGGGAATGGCAATGGTAGGATAGCTCTCCTATAATAGTAGTAGTACTTTGGTACTTTTATATTTGCATGGATGAGAATGTAGACAGAATACAGAGAAAGAAAAGAGAAAAGCTTGTGAGTATTTTCTAATTTCAAACTTGTTTATATATTCTTCTTGATTTTCATTTTGAGTCGAGAAAGTTGTCTTGCACAGATTACAGATACAGGAAGGAGGGAGCGCCTACAGCAGGGTACTGTACTGTACTGTACTGCACTGTACTGGGAGGAGTGTGTGGTACGTGTGGAGCCGATTTTGTTGTGTGAGAATTGTATGCTAGAGGTACATAATGTAGTGCTTTGCCCACGTTTGTATTTACTTCATTCTCCACAATACTGGATGCCTCGCTTCGCCTTCTCCATATGACATGAGTGTACTGATAGAGATAGACTATTTAGTAGTTGCATGGTGTTGGTGTTGGTAGTGAGAGGCACGGTCTGACTATGACTCTGGCTTGGACGGGGACGGGATGACGCGGGCATTGAGAATACAGAGAGCATGTTGAGCCCTTTATAGAATAGAAAATAGAATGAAAGAAAATTCCCAAAAGTTTTCTTCTTCTTCTTCTTCGTTTTCTTCTTCTTCTTCTTCTTATTCTCAATTCTCTTTTCTCCTTTTCTTTCGTCTGCCTGACTGCATCTCTATAAGATCTACATACAAGATGTCTTCCCTATAAAATTGGATCTCTGTCTGGGAGGAACTCATAGAAAAAGACGTAGGACCTACGACCTGCCGTTCCCGTTGCCGTTGCCGTCCGCGTCCGCGTTCCCGTCCTCTCCTCTCTTTTCTTTAGTCTTTTCTTTCTTTCTTCTTGAATGAATCTCCATGCAATTGAGTTCATTTTCGTCTTCTTTTACCATTTCCATTTCTTACTCACTTCTATAGACTGGATGAGACTCGTCGTCCTTCTATACGAATCTGTACGCTACGGAGTTCTTTACATTTTATTAGAGAAAACATGGGATTTTATTTCGTCCTCGCTCTCGTTTTAGTTTTCTTCTTCGTCTTCTTTTCTGTTCAATCAGAATTCATTCTACATACTTCTTCTCCCAGACTTTTATCCTGTCTTTGCTGACAGATCTCTTATTTAGATGTTGTGCTCGTATCAGTGCATATACGTAGTTTGTATATACTGTAGTCTGTAGGGATGTACATATGTACTACTAAAGGATATATACGTGTTTATACTGATATGCATGTGCGCTATGCAATAATGTATACGCCATCCGATGACGGATGCGCCACTCACGATCATTTTATTTACGTAGGACTAGAAGACTTGGCGGACATGGTAGTGGTAATTAATGCATGAAATACCAAAGTATGTGATACTGTTGACCCGTAGGGTCAAGATTCTGACAGTAAATTTCCCAATTTGGTGCTTTGAAAATGGTGGCAGTTTTTTTTTAAATTCAGATTATTTTGCTTTTGGAATGCAAACAAAGTTACCTACCTGAATTATTCTTTTAGGAAATTACGAAATGCCTTATGTAATTTTTAAGGCATTTAAATAAAAACAAATAATTTGAATTTTTGAATTTTCGCGTTTTCCTAATTTAAAAATATGTAATAGAATTTAGTCTCAAATTATAAAAATAAATAAAATTGTGTAATATTGTGTGTGTGGTACTATATAACTTCAAGCCTTAACCTCAAATACTGTGTGACCGAAGACCAAATAAGGTTTTACTAGTAGTAGTAGGCGAAGACGACGCACACTATCTACTATCTACAATGTTCAGTAACGGTTAACAGTGTCAAACAGAAATGAATTCTCATTCCTATTACTCTGCTCCCGTGCCCAATAAATCTTTCTCCTATGCCCTGCTGTACAGTCGCAATAGAGGAGACCAAGCTGATAGTCTCCTTTTCTTCGTTCTACCAAAAGTAATTCTACTTCTTTTAAGCTTCATTATATAGTTTGAGTAAGGACACACAAGACGAGAATAAAATTATGTAAAAGAAGTGGAGCAGAGCAAATAAAGTAAAGAAAGAAACGAGGGAAACGACGAGTCTCTGTTAGTCCTGGTCCTGGTTCGGAATCTGTGTGTGTGTGTGTGTGTGTGGGAGGAAGAAAAGATAGGAGAAAAACCTGAAGGACTATCTCAAAAAACAACCGCTGCGCTGCTTCAATTCTCTCTTACTATGTAAAATTATAGGAACATTTAAGTATTTTTTCTTGACGATTTCTTTGACGTCAAACGTTTTACTATTTAAAGGTCCATTAAAGGTAATTTATGCATCTTGCTAGGGCCGGACGAAGGAATTGCATTTAGGAAGCAATTTTTTTCATACAAATACCACTATTTCGATTTTATTGATGGTTTTCTTTGGTAAAGCAAAATGTTGTATTTAAATGTTTTACAAAAGTTTAAAATGTTTTATTTACTTAATTCTGAAAAGTGCAAAATGCTGTATTTAAGCTTTTTAAAAAGTGTTATGGTATGTTTTATTTTAATGTTTTTAAAATGTACCAAATGTTCCATTTATATGTTTTTGAAATGTACAAATTTGTTTTATTTGCACGTTTTTGAAAACTTCAAAATGTTCCATTTACATGGTTTTTGAAAATTCAGGCAGCGGGGGCTACCTGCGCTGGCGGCATTATCCGGCCCTGCATCTTACGCTTTACGAAACCTTATTTTTTCAAAATTTATTTTCACGAACAATATATATGTACGCACTTTCCAATTAATTTTAAAACTCTTATAGAATTACAATCATTCTACTCTTGAAATTTCTTCAAGACTTTAAGACATTTGAATACCCATATGCATATATACAGCCAGACGTAGAATACATCATAGTAACTACCTATGATTTTTCTACATCCATTATATAAAATATTATATACCCACTACCATATATTATTAAATTCTTAAAGGACAGACCAGATAGTTGCATTACTTTTCTTTACTAATATACAGAGATACTTTGAGATTGCTCATTACCGTTGCGAGTGCCTAAGGGGCGGTTGTCAGTTTAGTAGATGTAGAAACAAAAACGGAAAGGATGGGCATGCCAAAATATATAGGAAATAGCGAAGAGTGAAGAGTTTCAAAGTTTTGAGTTGTCCAATTCTTACATTTTGTTGAGTATCTTGTTACTTTATTTTACTACTCATAACACTTTATGATATAAAACCTCACATATCAATACGAACATAATTATATTATTATTGCATAGAATTCTAGTGGTGACCAGTCAAAGTCGAAGTCGAAGAAGCCGAAGTGGAAGACGAAGGCGACTTAGAAAATCTTATCTTCTTTCAGAAGAAACGATCAGGAAAGTAGAATGAACTATGAAGAAAGCCCTTGTAACTTGTAGTAAGTAAAAGTTGTAATGTAAAAGTACTGACACTCGCGTACAATATGCACTATGGTCTATAGGTGGGCATATACCGACGCCGATGCGATGTGGAATAATAATAATGGAAGTAGCAGAGAAAATAGCGATAGAAAAGTGCTTCATATAGGTGGGAAGGTATGTACTTACGCGTATGGAAAAGCATGACCCGGGCCATGCCTACAGGAGCACGACACGCAAATAAATCATTGAGGAAACTTTTGGAAAAACGTCAGGAGGAACGACATAAAACTAAAATGACTCCAAAGGGATGTCGGAGTCAAATGAGGGACAATAATAGCATAGCAATGGTCCTTTGATTACCCTCAAGGTTTTATTTCCATTTCTCTACATTTTATAAACTGCTGATATATAGGGGCGTCCATGCACACAGACAGAATCACATATATACAGAGTCTCCTCAGAGTCAACCAACCAGAGTAAAGTGTACACGAGTGACTCAAAATTCTTAGTCTTCTGTCCAAACTTGAATTGCACACATCTAAAAGACGAGAAGGATAATATAGCGAATGGGCTTGGTTTTCCACAGACACAGACTTTTACTACTTTTACACTACTTCTTATTCTAGACATATTTGTTCATACTTTAACTAGAAATTAGACCGTTGGCTCCTGGATATGGAACGATGGCGAAGCAAAGGTGTCACAAAATATTATAATTTTTACTATTATATATTCCGTTTCTAGATTCTTTAGAGCCAATTCACTCTTTACTTTTGGTAGTTTTCAGCTTCCGTTATTTAGATTTCGTACTCACACGTTGGCGATTATGAACGTGAACGTACACGTTATTTTAAATTTTTTAAATTAAAAAATTTGTTATAAGTATAGATGGGTAGACCATTCAAAATTATATCGTCTGTGAAGAACCAAAATGACCTATATCCAATTTAAGCTACAATCAAAATGTGCTATGTCATAAAAACAAAATGAGAAACATGTTAAAATGTTCATTAGAAGCTTTTGATTTTCATGTTTTGCAACCATGTAAGATGTCCTATATACATGTTTTTTTAAAGGTGCAAAAATGTCTAATTCCATGGTTTTAAAAATGCAAAAATTTCTAATTCCATGTATTTGAAAACTGTAAAATATTTTATTTACATATTTTTGAAAAGCACAAAGTGTTCTATTTAAATGCGTTCAAGACATATTTGAATATTTTGGTAGATAGTTGATATTATTTTAGCTAAAAATGAATATCAGTCATTTTGGTTTTTCACAAACGATATTCTTTTTATAAATAAATCCTCATGCCCACCTGGGTGACGACGACGAGACCTTTTTAAAATTCTATTTTTAAAAACTCGAAACGATAATCGATAAAAGATTTAATTTGGTTATGCAATAAACATATAAACTCTCCATGACCATTTTTAAACAGTTTGTGGTGAGTTTTATTGAAACGGGTATTGGTGAGTATTTGAATTAATACATGATATTTTATACTTGCACAAGAATTTGGGCTTGAAGAAACTGAAATGGAAGGCTACGGTCATGGTTAATAAGGGTTTAGATTTTGGAGGTTTCAAGGGGCTAACGAGGACGAGGACGAAGACGAAGACGAGTGAGAGGCGTAAGAGCAAGCATTATAATGTAGCAGTGGAAATAAGTGGAAACACCGCGACCAACAAACTAACCGCATACATTGTCTCAACATTTCCCCAGATTTACAACTCTTATTCATTCAGTTAGCAACTATATGAGGATTCAAATGCTTACAAACTTTCTACTACAAGTACCGTACATCTTCGAATAGACCGACCATCCGTGGTCTATTTCAAAGAAAATCATTTTGATCCGTGGTCTAATTGAAGATATACGGTACCATATTTTTTACGTAGGTGCATGCATAGTTAATTTATATGTACATACCTATATGGATAAATGTATGGGGAGCTTTTGTTAGCAGAGGCGAGGATACATACAAAATGCGTGTACTCAAAGCTAGTATGATGTATCATCTGCAACCTTGTATAGGGCGATACACTGTATTCCGACGCTACTAAATTTTTAAATTGCATCAAATTAAAATTTGCGTCAAAAAAATAATAAATCAAATTGTAATTATTTCAAATTCTAAAATTTTTATTTGACAAGGAAATAAATTTGAACTGTTATTATTTCTCTTGCCCCTATTATCCCGATTACAAAATTGCAATAAAATATTAAAGTAACGTACATCACACATAATGGTGCAACCAGCCCGCCTAGCCAAGGGTCATTCACTTGTAAACTGTTCTAAATTACAAAATGAAATTGGAAATTTGCACTTCAATTCAAATTCAGTAGATTACCTATGTTAAGATTTTATGCCAGAAAAAATTCATATTTTTGCAAAATTAGACATAAAAATTAAAAAGTGTTAATGTTTACATTGATTTCCTTAATAATTATTCATTAAGTCACCGTTAAACTTAACTACTTTCTTGCAAGTTGCAGTCACTAACTGTCAAATTTTTGTTGTATTATAGATTTATAATTTACATAACTGCATGAAATGTGCAGCGCACGGTCTACGTCTACGTAAAGTTCAGAGCCTATCAATTGTACGGAAAAAAGTGTTAATGCATAGGTAGGTAGGTACTTGTAATGTTGACAGTAAAATACTCTTGCTAACAAAAGCAAGAAAATATACTTCATATTACTATTGGTATTGGTTATCGATATAGAATTAATAAGTTGGTCATTTGAATTCGCAACATGCTCATAACAATAACACGAGACATATCGATATCTCCAATCTGCACTATATAGGTACGTTACTGGTATACTGGTACTGGTACACCATGTCTATTTTTTATGACATGCACGTAATATTGATCGCTATCCAACAGACATATCAATGATATAATATCAAGTGACTATATAAAATTCGCAGAATTGCAATGCACAAAAATGGCAAAATGGTCTCGTCTTCCCCTTTTCTACTGACAGCTGGATGGTGAGTGTGAGTGTGTGAGTGAGAGAGAGACAGAGAATCGACGAAAGAGTCCAAAGTTGTCTGTTTGCTGCTACGTTTTGCTACGCTATGTTATATGGCATAGCTAAATCATACCACGTCGCATATACATATACCAAGTTTGAATTTGAATTATAAAAGGTAAGGAAAAGCGAAGCGACAGTTGACGTGGACGACGTCGCCATCGACACGATGGAGACAAGTCAGATTGTGACGAGCATGATTTTGATTATCATTTGATGGCTGATTTTAAATTTGCTTTCTGTCACTTGACATCTTGACACTCTCAACATCAGCTATCAACTCCCTTCTCTTTCTTACGAAGAATATCATTACTCACAAAAATATTGGATAATAATATGAAATTGAATACTAATGGCTGCACTTTACACCCTTCATAACATTTTGCATTTAATTTTAGAGAGATTTTTAAATGTATCAGTAATCTGAACACTCTCACATCTCTCCTAATCCGGTTATTATATGCGCTTTTCAATTTTTTTAAAAAACTCGATGCATATATGAGCTAAGGTTAGAATAAGAAAGGAAGGGAGGCGACAGTCCATAAATTTGAAACTATACATACAAAGACGTGTTGGATGATTCTATGAACTCAATACTCAATGATGGCGATGGCCACTTGACGGAATTAAATGGACAAGAATGAGAATCTGAATCAGTTCACTGGTTCCTTGGTTAGGCTGAGGTTTCCATCTTCACCACGACCACATGACAGGACGACGGGACAGATGTTCCTCGCGTGAATCACTGATCGCTGTGTCTTTGTTTTTCTCGTTAACTTGAGCGTATAGTCGATGGCCTTTCTTATTCGTTTTATTTTTTGGTTTTACACTGAACAGATACACTCACTGCATTGGGTATATTTTTTTGTATAATGTGTGTGTAATTTATTATCAGGAGCATATTATGTGGGGATTCACCCCTATTATATCAGTAGGGTTTCTACAGTGATCTTAATTTGGTGTGTATCAGAATGTAGGTAGACTACTACTACTGGTAAATCTGTCCATAGATTGCTACGCACCTACATATTTTGTATATACGTGAGAAAGGAATAGAAATCACGACACGTCCTCCCACAGATTCTCCTCAATTTCTCCAGACAGCATCGGCCATCTGACAGAGAGTGAGGAAGATCCACGGAAGGAGATAATAAAATAAATACAACTCGCAGCCCTCCACCACACAGCGTCTATGAGCCACAAAAGGAATTAAATGATGCTTCCCGAGGCGACAGGAGACGAAGCGAGGAAGGAGCGGAGGCGAACTAGCTAAGGCAGAAACAATCACGCCGCGAAGAAGAGAGGGTCTCCGACACGAATTCTTCCAAAAATCCTTCGAAATCTTTAATTTCTTTTTCCAATTTTCCCTTCTGGAAATTCGGTAGAAATGACTAGAAAGGAATTGCGGAACATGGAGACTCCGAAAGGAATAAGAACAACGCGAGGGGATTGTCCATGTGACTCCTGTTGGTGCCATCAAAAAGAAACTAAAATTCAGAAAAAGCAAAAATCTGATAATTTTTACATATTCTTATTCTTATTCATGGTGTTCACTGTGTTCGCGATTCCTCTCTACGAATTCTTCCTCAGTTTATTGTAACTAAATTATTGAGGTCAATTAGACCAAATATATAAATTATAAAATATCAATTAATATTTGTGAATTACCTGTAATCAACTTGGACCTGGAACTGGAAATCTCAGATGCCACACCCGTGGCATCCGTAAGCGTATCAGTTATAAATTCTTGTATTGTAATCCATTGTATTGTAATTATTTGGACGAAATCTGAAAACAAAAACAAAAACATGAATTAATAATTATTATTCAGTTGTGGCCCTCGACCTTATGTCGTTTGGGAAATATTACTTTTGAAATATAACTTATCTTTTCCTTTTTGATTTAACGATTAATATAAATTTATCAATTCAAACTTACCTTCTCATCTTCGTTCGTTGAGTGTTCTCATTTATATTGGCAAATCCTCTATTGATTCTCATATCTTCCATCGGTGAATCTAGAAATTAAGAAATATGAAATTAAGTTAACATAATTTGCATCATAAATAATTGGCTCATTCATTAGTCGTCAGCAGTGGTTCCATGAACCCGCTTGACGTAATTTAGGGACTTCGATTCATACGTCAAAACAGGCAAAAATCAATACAAATAAAGTCAAAATTGAGGGGAGACTGGGAGGAACGAACCCGCAGCTCTTGCTGTATTTTGCGGGTTTGTCCTCCAAGTTGGAGTGGTCGGTGGAGCGGGCACGCAAGCGGCGTTCCTGTGCAACACGACTTTGCCATCGTCCATCCAACCTCCTCGACTAACCTAATTGGGAATATAAACTAAACTAAATAAAACTAAAAACTAAATTAAAATAAAATGTAAATAATAAATATTTACCTGATTGGCATCCAAAATTCAGGGTCGTTGGTCGGCCTGGACTGATGGTAATGGTGCGATGTGTGTCCGTGGCGTGCCGTCCTCTGTGGCCCGGACACTCTCCACCACACCTCTCCGTCCTTTCTGGGCTGGATGTGGTTGCTGGGCACGGAGTCAGCACCACTTCCCCAACGACCCTCCTGAAAAATACACAAAATAAAATTAACCTAAATAAAAAGAAAACTTACCTCATTGGTTCAAAATTCAGGACAAGTCGTTGCTGCTGAACTGGCGGACTCTGGACATGGAGCTCTTGCCGTCTGGAATGCTCGGAAATACAAGAGCTTCTCACTGTCCCTTGTCCGTCCCGTCCAGTGGCGTTGGAGCTGGGGGCCATGGGAGGATGTCAAGCGTCCTCCAGGCCTCCGACCTTCACGCCGGCTTGTCCTCCTGAAAAGAGAAGCAAAATTAGTGAGTCTTCTCTCTCCGCTCCTCCTCACCATTGGCGATAAAAATATAATTGGCAAAATTTCCCGAGCAGACCGAATTTCCTCTGAAGGACCATGGACCACTCGACCGTGAACCTGCTCCGTTTGCCGTCAACGGTCGATGTGGTTCCGTAGTCCCTCAGGAAGTCGGGAGCTCGTGGTGGCGAAGCCTGGGCCGTGGATGACATCATCCTCAGCCTTGACCTCAGCCACCGAGCTACACTGCTCTTGGAATTCTCACATCTAAAAATACGGCATATGTCCCAACTAAAATAAATTATGCATTTAAAATTAAAATAAATCGAATTAGCATTCTTACCATCTGTAGCCATGCTGGAGAGCCTCGACTGGAGTTTCAGGAGAGTCTCCATTCCCTATCTTCATAGGTCTCCGGCCTCCTCCGGAGTGGTGGAACACCCCCTTTATTAACTTAAATACTACCATCTGACCCTTACCATCTTTCACACCCTCATATTTCATATTTATATTTATTAAATTATCCAAAATTATTGGGGATTAAAATTATCCCCATTTTCAAGGGGTTTCATAGATGCATATGGGTGAAGGGATGTGGTAAACTCGGATATGGCCTCCCACCCTCACTATTTATGGGGAGGAGAATACCATACTCGTTTTATACGTGGGAAGTAGGAAATTTTCTGCTCGTCCGATTCAATTACTTAGGTATGTGCATAATATCGGCCTTTACTAGGTTAGGTTAGGAACTGTCCGTCGGATTTTGCATCTGCACAATGCAATTTGAACAGAGTATCGATGTAATGTCAGAGTAGTGTACTTGTGTAGGTACTATAAACACTGTTTTACTGCGCAATGACCTGACCTGTCACCCCGTCAGTCAGTCAACAATCTATATGAAACTATAGAGGCAGAAAGTGAAATATTTGGGCATAGCTATCAGTATAATATGTAAGAACGAGCCTATACATATATATGAGTTTAATTACAGTCAATAATCTTGGTAAAAAGGGGGAAATGGGGAAATCAGTATCTCTAGCGACGTTGACTTTATTTGTGGGTTATCTTGAATTTTACATCCTATTAGGGATGTAGCGCAGTATTGTGGGTATTGGGGTGCATTCTTCATACGGATGACATGTAAGTTGCATATAGCACACATTTATGATTAGCGCCTTTAATTTTCTTTTCTACAAAGATACTCATAGACAGTATGTGTAGAGTAATGAATAAAAGTTTGTAGTTTTGAATAACGTCAAGTCAACCAACGTCACTTTCATTATCATATTTCTCTATGTAGGTCCATGGCTTCCTTTAATTCATGCATAATGCATATGTAATTACGCATATGGGTTTGAATTGATGTCGAGTATCTGTATTGAACTAAATTAAGTTCAAGTTAAAATTCAACCATATAAAAAAATTGAAAGATAAAATAAACATACAATTATTAAATCAATTCACAGTGTAAACTAATTTCCTAGTGCAGTAAATAAATAAATAAATAAAATTTCCCAAGAATTCAAGAATTTACAAAATATAAAAATTCGACACAAATGTCGACTAATACACCAAGGGAGAATATACCAAGGGCATACATAAGTATAGGTAGGTAGTTGATTTCATTTTACATTCTTAATATCTCAATATCATATTTAGTAGAAAACTGCTAAAGCCAGCATCCCTTACAGTAGATAGGGCAGGGAATTGGACGACTCTTTTTTGAAAGGTATAGTAGGTACTACGAATGCAATAGACTGACAGATACTTTGTAAAGGAAGAGAGAGAAAATGCACTATAGTAGAAATGTATGAATGAATGCACAGGAAAAAATTACATATCTCTAAAAAATATCTAATTCATATATTTTTAAACATTCAAGTTTGGAATCATCAATGCACATCCGCGTTTTCAAGATCCTTTTCAAGATTAAAAAAAAATATGGTTGAACATAGTATAATCTGGTGAGTTGCCTTGTGTGTTTTTTTTTCAATTTCCCTTTCCCCTGTACAATTTATGTATTGCAATTTGTAACAGAGTCGCAGTTAAATACATTCCATGAAATTGCATTTTATTTAAATTCATATTTTACTTTACATATATTTAAAATCAGAAACCAGTAGGAAATACAGCTATACAACTAACATTGATAAAATGCCTAACACCACAAACTACACTGATAATAAATAAGCACAAAAGGGCAACTAAATTCTAATATACGATATCTGTAATATCTGCTTTTATATAAACTCTCCTCATACCTCATACAAGCAAAAATGAGGGCAACAAAACTTAAAATGAATTAAATATAAAATGGGAAAATTCTAAACGTAAGATTAAGTATTGAATTATCTCTATTTTTGTACACACGTTTAGATTTGCTATACCCCTACAGACTGTACGTCACCTACCTACCCACATCTAAATACTGAAATACAAACACACTGGCTACATATTTAAAATACCTACCTACCCACATAATATAGTATAAATCCGTGAATACAATGCCGTACATTAGGTACATGTGTGTCATTTTATTTTGCTTTTTGACTTGGAATTTTTTAAATTTTTTGTCGACAAAAATACATAGAGGAAATAATACCTATGTAAAGGTAAAGAAAGGAAGACAAAATTACTTTCTCGTTCTTGTGATTTTTACTCCTCTGTTGTTATGACGTTGCTGTTCCTGGTGTGTTCGTGTTGATTTTGCCTTCGCATTTGCCTCACTAAGCAATGGCTGGTCTATAGTCTACATTTTCCCTGCCTACTACCAACTAACTTGGTACTATATACTGTACAGCCTACGCAGATATAAGTCTAAATTAAACTGTCACACACGACGAGAGTCTATATCTACGCCTATGAGTACAATATACAAATTTTTACATATATTCATAAGGTTCATACGATAGCATTGAGTAACCTTATATACCATTCCCCATAATGCCCCCCCATTCTATAAACATCTCCACATGTTATGTATGTACCTATATAATTAATATGTATGTATAGCTACGTCTGTTTTTTGGTTTCGTTGGTTTTTGCTCGTTGTTCAAGTGCACCCCCAGTAAAAATCCCCGGGATAAAAAATAATCGATAAAGTTCATTTTTCGGTGAGCTTTTGAGTTTGAGGAGAAAGGAAGGGAGCGCATGTGTGTGTGTGTCTACATTTCCTTCTTCCTTGTAGTTGACGGCCATACTGGAGGGAGAAAAAAACAAGTCATTTACGACCTCACATCTTTCTTTCTCTCTCTCTCTCTCTCTCTCGCTCTCCATCTCATCCTCTCAAAACTTTTTCCTCCTTTCCACCGACTTTTTACCCGGCTGCTCGTGCCGTCCCAAACTGTCTCGGAAAAAGAGCCACACACACACACTCACGCTGAGTCTTGAATAGATACCCGTTCTACCTACTATATACATATAAGGCAGAAGTACCTACATATATATCTAATATACATAGACACACGTGACTTTCCATTCTTTGACTTGACTTCCGACTTCGCATGACTTTACATTTGGAACGTGGAACGTGCATTGCATTACATTCAACATTTTGCTTCTGGCTTCGACCATCATCTACAGATATTTCGTTCTACACATAGGCACTTTTCCTCTTGCTTTTTCCTGTGTAGCTTTGAGGCTTTTTTGAGGGGGCCTCTCTCTCTTTCTGTCTCTGTCTCTCGGTAAAAAAGAGGCAAGATTTGTTTCTGCCTCCCTTGCCATGCCATTTTCGCTGCCACTGGTACAGCCACTGCCTTGTACAGCTATAGCTATACATATCAATGTCGTATGTAAAAAGGACTTTTACTGCTACAGGAGTGACGTAATTCTGTTAGAAACTCATTTATTTCCTTTAGCTTCATATTTTAAGTTATGGGGAAACGGGGCATTTGGCATTTTCTAAATCTACTAAAAGTTCTAATGCCATTTCATAAGGCACATTATGAGACGGAGACGGGAGAGGCCAGACAAGCTCATTTTTCACAGGAAAAAATTAAATATAAATTTCGAATCGCATATGCACACAAAAAATTGTACAGTTTTCAGTCTGCAAATGTATAGTATGGAACTCCAAGGAAAAATAACCAAGGAACCAAGCTCGGGGATCTGACCGACAGTCGATTAGCAAGTCGAGCTTTCATAATGATATGTGGGACCACGTATCATATCTATAGTACGTATAGATATTTTCGTAAAGTGCCATTATAGGCATTAGGCGTCTGAATTGATTATTTTTCTGCGTACAAATATTGACTATCGATTCATGATGCTTTTGATCTCAATCTTAATCTCGTCGTAGAATAAAAAAAGAAATCAATATCAAACACTATAAAACCTGTTGACAAAAACAAATACACGTAAGACTTGGACGAGTTGGACAACAATAATTTGTCGAGAGGTTTTTAGTGCTTTTAATTTCTGAATATCAATATTCAGTAGTTGAGTACAGAAGCTTAAAGATAAAAGTCAAAAGTCAGAAGCCATTATATTTCACTTTACATGTTACTGTTATTCTGTTATGCAGCCTTCTTGTTTCTCCTACTCTATTTCCCTTTCCCATTTACACACCGTGGGAAAACAAAATGATGTAATTTACCTACGTCAACGAAAATGAATATCTCTCTGTATAGTGTGTACATCCAAGTCCAAGTCCCAAGTCGATAATCGAAATGGGAATGGTCAATAGAAAAAAATACTCTCAGATACAGATAGGTATAGTGTCAGCACTTTAATCGTAACCTTTAAACAATAATTTAGTAATAAAAATAAAATATTAAATCACTCATTGTTCATAAAACTTGAATGTTCAATGACATCGGACATGGACTTTCAGATTTTCAATTTATTACTTGAAAAAATTACATGCATACCTACGACCACTATCACTACTACCACTTGACTAGAAAGCTCAGCAATATAGGAAGAGCCATCGCCGCATTGAAAAGCAATAAGAAATGTCTAATTTCTTGTCTGTATAGTATAAGCTGACAAACTACCAACTGTATACAAGTCGTAGCATCTGGCAGCTAGGCTCACCAACAAAAAAAATCAAATCACACAGGCCTTTACATCCACTACGAACTACGGGTAATTCTTGTACAAATTACTGTGCACATTAAATATCTATATAATACGCTGAGAGTCTAACTAACGACAAGAATAAGTGCATATTGACAGTTGTTTTCAGAAAACAATTTTATTTTTATATTTGTCCACATCCACATCAAAATCGACATGGACAATTTACAACTATACATGCAGACAATCATAAATTTCTGCAATATAATTCTGTCTGTTCGGGTAGGTAGGGATACTACTACTACTACTACTGGTGAGTAGCAAAATTTGTATATACCTACATATATACTCATACACTGGGACTGGGACTGGGAATGGTTGATATGCTGTGATATCCATCAGACTTTTGACAGTGCAGCTGTATACATGCAATGGTGTGGTTTGGTTAGTAGTTATGACCAGCCGATCAAATGATTTTATTTATGATCAATTCAAGATAAGATGAACTTATGTCATTTTATTATGACTCCCATTAAAATCTAGGTACATATACCTACGTGGAATAATATAAACATGATGGTGTGTCTCTCGCCTGACCGATATATTCCCCTTCAAGACTCAATAAGAAGCTTATACCTACACATATTTAGTACCTATATCTATATACTGTACTTGAGTGTTCTCATACAACTATCAGTATACGGTGTACAACATACTGATATTGATATGATCATTAGCCTCACCATATGATTGGTATAATAATAATTGCGAGTAATTGCAAATCGTCAATCATAATCGTAATATCTGTAGTGAGAGTAATTGTGAGTGAGTAAACGTGGACACAATTGTCCACTCCACACAGTAAGTCCAAGTCCATCCTAATATGTACTGTTAATATAGTAATAGAATTACAGTGAAACAAGGCTCCAGACAACAGCGCATTAATTCAGTATAGAGACAGCTTAAGAAGAGCAGAACACTAGCGTCTAAATTCCAAGTAATTCGTCCAACATATCAGAATACCACACAAGACGAAATCGAAAACGTATTAAACGAATTGGCTCGGCGTCGGTGGTGTGTGGTGTATATTCTGCTGGGCTGTTCTTTTGGCTTGACGGACTTGCAATATTCGCATTTCGTATTCGCAGTTCGCAGTCCTCATTGCCTTGCCATCCCTTTTACTCATCACAATACAGAATACACCGCACCGGCTGCATGCAAATTACTATACTACTATTACAATTACACTCAGAATCAGAAGTAGCGAGGAGATGTGAGGTGCAATAGTCAACATAGGAAAATACAATACAATACAATACAATTACCACTTGGAAAATACAACTATACGATTATTATTATTATTGTGATGATGATTACAATTTCATATCAAAAACTAATTGGCGAAAATATATTGAGTATATATAAAAGCATATATAGAGATATAGGCATTACATTCAAAATTCAGAGCAGAACAGCAAATAGGGAGTAGGGATAGGGAGGGGGACCACCAGGCGTGCATATATGTAATTTAATCACATTTTAAAGGATGCATATAGGAAGTACCTACCTCCCTACAAGTATGCCTGTAAGATCGACCTGTGCTGTCTATACAGACTACAGACAGGCATTATGTTATGGTATGGTTGAGTAAGTTGTGTTTTATTTTAAATAGGAATTGAAATGTAGATACATATCATACATGTGCGTCCATGCAAAGACGGTAAATGTAGACAGTAAGAAATTTGCCCGACGCTAATTTATTCCTATATAACTTGATACTAATAAGTTATTTTAGAAGGAGACACATAAAATATAAAATGCACGTATTTTGGTACTCAATGAATTTGCTATAGATATTGGCGTAAGTTAGTAGCTGGAATTTTGTTTGACAAATAACTGTTTAATTTGGATGGTTTCCTTGACAATATCGCTCCCATAATTGTACGTAGTGAAGATCAGAATATTACAAGACCCAGGTGTATTGACATATGTTGGCTATTTCAAATTTCAAATTAATATTGAGTTAATCCCCCTATCTCTCAAACTCAAGATTAATACAGTCCACAACAGTACAGAAATAATTGTGTACGAGGAAGGCTATAGGATTTTCATTACCACTACACTAAATGCAAAAGTATTGAAATTTTCGATTTCATCTTTTTCGTGATTCTTGATATCGAATCAGTCATATATTCGTATTCGTTTCAGTGTGAAAGAAAATTAGTCAGTCAAATGGCCTTGAATGTAATTTTAAACTTGTATAGGTGATATAGTTTACTTTTGATTTTTAATTCGGATTTCTATATGAGATACATAAATTTCCATTCTTTTTTAACAGATGGAGAATCAGAATAATTGAAGAGATTTAAAATCGTAATCGTAGTCAGGTTTTTGACTATTCTGTGCACACACTTTTATTGCCCTCTCGAAAAATATGACCAACCACAAACATCACAAAATCAGTATTGTAGTGTAGGTACTTTGGAAATACAAAGCTTAGTTAACAAAAATGCATATTGTTAATGTACAACGTTACGCGCTATCTGCTGTAACACAAGCCTCAAGTCAAAATTTATATGCTACGTGTAATAAGCTATAGATAAAATTCAAATATTCAGTAGCGTCACAGTTGACAGTAACGCACAGAATTTTCATTGGACAGTGTATCCGTCCATTAGAACATTAGAATCTATGTTGCCTACAGGTATGACATATGTACGAGGTGCAGACTGCAGCCCTATAGCCGCCACCCGATTACCAAGACTGAAAAAGGGTCGTTTCGTTGTTATCAGTTCCATTGATAATTCATACCTTAAAGTAAAATGTATTGGAATTGGATTGGGTAACGAATTCAAATGGGATGTGAGCCCAATAAGGCACACATATATCTTACGTGTTTTAATAGATACATATCTAGACGGGTATGCACGCTATCCAAACAAAGTTATAATAGGAAAATACATAAGCGTATATAGGTGGGGTGCACCAATACTAAAGACCGTACCGTACCTACATACGCATGGTCATAGTATCTAGCCGCTTTAGCCTATATACTTACGTTTTTAGTACCTGTCTGCATAAAAGCAGATGACATTAAGCTGTAAAAAGGTATAGGTGGAAGGTAGCATATAGCAGTATTCAGTATATGTTGGGAAAGTTAAAACTGAAAACACTACCTACTCATTTTACCTGAAACTAGTACCTACCTATGACATACGTACTAGGTATGTCGTAACTATTTAAACTTAAATTACCAAAGAGCCTAAACCCATACACGCCCATATGGAGCGTGAGTACTCGAAAATTCTAATGCTGCCAACTTTTTCCTGGAGATTCTGATCAGAATGAGACTCGGAATCGGTTCGTTAGGGATTTTGATTTTATGTAAGAGAATCTTGAAGCCATCATATAATTATCATGCTATGAAACTCAAACTCTAATCGTAAGACTCTAGTGAGATGGAGATGACTTTTCTTTTTAGAGTTTCTGAGTTCATATCCCATTCCTCGAAAATTTTCAATTTTCAATTCTCATTTTCTTCCACATGTTATGCTACACGTTCTATATTAATGCACATAGATATACATATACCTTCTAATATCTTATGTCTATACATCTGTACTATATAGAGTATGGAGTAATTATACAGTGAGCCCCAAGCGACCTGCTTTGACTCAGAGTTTTCATTTTGAATTGAAATTCGAATTCTTGTAGCATTATTATACGTAGAAAGATTGGAATATACTATTACTGTATGCAAAATAGGGATTGCGTGGGCTCACACGGATATTTGGAAGTGATGAGGAGACAGGTAGACGAAGGTAAGGGAAGTTACGTCAAGAAAATTTCTCTAGTAATTAATGGCGTGTAAATTGAAACTTTTAATCTGGACCACGTGTCCCGGGTGATGTGACCTATGAGCGAGATTTGAAGAAGAAAGTGAAGATATTTAGAATTTGAATTTAAAAATAATTGTGCAATAGTCTACTGTCAACTGTGAGCAAATATGATGAAGTGTATATTTTTACCTTTAAACTGTGAATACTATGGCTTTTAGCCTACATTGCATTGCAGTAAATTCGCTTGAAAAAAAACAGGGCCGGATAATGTTGCCAGCGTATGTAGCCCCCGCTGCCTGAATTTTCAAAAAATATGTAAATGGAACATTTTGCACTTTTCAAAAACATGCAAATTGAATATTTTGCACTTTTTAAAAACATGCAAATTGAATATTTTGCACTTTTCAAAAACATGCAAATTGAATATTTTGCACTTTTCAAGAACATGCAAATTGAATATTTTGCACTTTTCAAAAACATGCAAATTGAATATTTTGCACTTTTAAAAAACATGTAGATACAACATTTTGATTTAGCAAAGAAAATATTCAATAAAATCAAAATAGTGGTTTTTGTGTGGAAACAAATTGCTGCCTAAAAGCTATTCCTGTGTCCGGCCCTGAAAAAAAAGTCTTTGATGACCAACTAAAGTAGCTAGACTCTATAAAAAAAAATTTGGAGGAACTTAGACCACATGTTTTGAGAAATGACAAACCAGTAGAAACAATTCTTCGCTGATAATATTAAATATTGATTTTGATTTTTTGATAAGCAACACGGATAGGTGCATACCTATATTATATTTATTATACGTTAAGTACAAACCATAGCCCACTACTATCTACATATATCACTTTTTCATTTGAATTCGGAGAGAAATTTTGCAGTGTATAGCTTCAACACACTGAGTCTGCGCACAAATGTAGTAATTTGTAAGGTGTTATGTTGTGCATTAAATTTTTAGATATTTTTTACGATTTGATTATCTTCGTGGATAACCATTACCATTACTCTATAGTAGCATGTCATGGCGTTGAGGAAATTAAAGTAACACCACTATACTACCGCTGTAGTCTCGCGCAATAGTATATACATACGAAATGCAATGAAATTGTTGAAGTGCACAACTCGAACTCACACTATCAATAGTAATAAAGATTTACCCTTAGGACCCTTTCTACTATGGGATCCTTTCTGTGCGTACATATAATTAGTATCCATATCATGGAAACCATGAAGCATATGATAGTCATAATAATCGTAGCATTTAATATTATAATCTCGTATCAAATATTATAAGATTCATAATATACATTGGTCGTGGTATCAGTTATGGGTATCAGATCCAGATGAGATCTTCCACATAAAATGTATCATCTAAATCCAAGATTTTTAAGACAAGTCAAAAGATGCGATGTAAAATTAACGAGTCGGATTGGAACACATTTTACATTGTACAATCATATATGGGGGTTTAAAATCCTTTTACAATACATAATATTCACTCCAGATTTCTATAACATTAGACGAAACGTGCTCGTTGTTTTGGTGGAAAGATTTTACATTTATACATGTACATGAGGCATGAGTACAGATATGTAAGGTAGGTACATATTTTGTAGGTTGTTCTGTGCCTTGTTCTAAAGTTCTATATGCTTGACGGTAAAGATCGTTTAGCTTGTAAGTTTTTATGAGAATTTTTAATGATTTTCCAATAAAACCCTGAGCTCGAAGAAACAACTTAAAAACTCTAACTCGAAACGAAAATGAGTTCAGCATTTTCCGAGAGTCGTTTAGTGCTGGTAGAGTTCACTGTGTTGCTGCCGTTACCATAATATGGGCACTATACGGATACTACACTGATGCTCTATACTACAATTACTATTTGTATCTCTCCACATGACAAGACAGGGCAAGAAGGGAAGATAGAAGATTACTTATCGCAGCTAATTATTTTGTTACTTGAGAGAGTTTGAAAATGTCGAGATCTAGATTTTAGGCTCAGCATAGTATATCATTCATATCATGTAAATCATGTTATATCATGCAGCCTGGGCTATGGGCTAAATGAATTTCTGATTCTCCCTCTGAACTTGTAGTAGTAGGTTAGGTATAGGTATAGGTGCTTTGAATGTAGTTTGTATCTGTAATTCCGAAATGTGTCGAACTGGAAAGCACCTTAACGTTCTATGCGAATAGAAGATATCGAATTACATACCTACTTTATACGATACTACGACAACAACATATATATATAGGAATATTACATATAGGATGCAGAACGTGCAACACACGTAATATACACAGAAAGAAATTATATACTGGGCCTGCAGTGCACCCCCTCACAGTTTTGGGCTTATAGCCCAACCATTTTATCGGTGATCGTAAACATGTTAAGCAAAATCTCTTGTTAATGCCCTGTTAATTATTGTTTCATTGGCCAATTTAGTACGTACTTCTGTTTCTACTTCAACTTACAATGTACTAGCCCAATATGTATACAATTCCAGGCAATCAGTTTTGCATAGTTCCTTAAAATTATTGAATGTATTCCCCAAAATATTGTGTGCATCTATAGGAATTCCTAAACATTTTATATTATTAACATTTTGATTTAAATATAAGTTGCTGGTTCGGTTTGCATGCACATCATATTAATACAGCCTCAAAGCTATTCACCTCAAGTCAAGGCATGCTAATTATAATATTAATATGACCATTAAAACTCTGAATATGTACAGCTCTTTTATATATCCTTTCGATTTATGCACAAACAGAAAATCAGATAAAGCAGCTCTCAGCGATTAATGCTACACTGTGTACTGTATACTGCATTTACGAATGCGATCACAACCAGAACCAAAATCAGCAGACATGTAGATAGATAGACAGAGTTCATCCTGCAATGATAGTATCAAACTACTTATAATATTATTCAAAAACAAGAAGAGATTAAATGTGTATTTAAATTTATAATATGCATAATATGATACTATATGGGTCTGTGTCCTGGTCCTATATCAGTGTGTACAGCAACACGGCTTTTCGGCGTTTCGTAGTGTGCGTAAGTGTAATAGATAGTAAATGACCGTATCGGTATTACATTTTAATTTACTGTATAGGAAGCTATAAAAATAAAATACATGACAGAGAAATTTAAATCCGTTTTCACATTTCATATTAAAATCTGGATGAGTGCAACTATTAAACAGTACAATGCCATAACCATACCAAGACGAAGACCCTAAGGTGGCTAGCTACATAGAATATATGCTTTGGTGTGAAGGGATTTGAATTATTGTTAGTAGCTATTGCCTGTGATCTGACGAGCAATTAGCGTTACACTTATAGGACACGTTTACGATGACAGGGATATAGTAATTATTAGAACTTGGAACTTTAGCCCCAAACTTATCTGATTTAACTGATTTTAAGAAAAACTCACACTCCTCGGTTTGTTTAAAGTATCAAAGAGGAAATTAAATTGTGTCATCAAGCATTGTAATTAAGTAATTTCTTTACTTTAGAATGATGCCAATATATTATACTAATGGAATTAAAAATAAAGATGGACTTTAGGTAGTTTCAGCCTTATTAGCAGTGCACTTATCTATATTTGTAATTACTTATTAGACATTTTGATTAATACAAGATTTCATGTAATTTTATGTGCTGTAGTCACTGCGGACAGAAGAAAGCGGGAAATTTTAATATTGGAACAACGAGCCGATAGCGCCAACGCCAACCAATCGTGAGTGTTGGTCGGCAGTTGTAGTTGTACACAACTTGATGATACCGGCGAGGCAACTTGAATGGCAAAGCTAAAACTTCCCTGTTGCTGGTACTCACGCATGCAAAACTTGAGTGTCTAATTTTATTCTACGGAGAATGATCTACTAATTAATAAATGCAAGAGTAACACTCACCTCATATATTATATTTCTCACAGTCCAAATTAAAGTGGCATCACTTTGTCTCCACGGAGATGCTACTTTTCAAGTTTCCAGTACAGCAGTAAGCGCAGTAATGTTTTTTTTAAACTTTTTTGATCCAGTTAAAGTGTATTGTAACTTGACAGTCATACATGAGATTTAGGAAACTGGTAGTTAATATAATCACTTATGACTTATAGTCAGTATTTTTCGTATTATTTAATTAGTTTTATAATCACAAGTGCAATTTAGCAGTCTTGCGTGTTGCAGGTATGTTATTGATTGCCAACGGAAAACCGAAAACGGATAATATCAAAGATTGAGATATGCAAAGTATTTTAAGCAGTTTTTAATTTTTTCACCGCCAACCGCACCGAATGATTGTCGTTTGTTTGTTCAAGGTCAGGATCAGACCATGAAAAAATCTGGCACAATATCAGAATTACTTTAAGGTTAGAACTTTCAAGTTCTCTGCAAATTTGCTAAAACAAAGTTTCAATTGCTTATCTCTAATTTGATTTTTGATTTTGATCTTAAAAATCGGTAGCAAGAAATTATGATGATAACCAAAAGTCCAAGTTTCTAACAAACCCGAAACACAAACACAACAGTTGCAATATCTGATGTTAATGCTTAGTCTAAAAAATTCCCAATTTTTCCAAAACGTCGATCTTCGATCCAGAACCTTAACCTACCACACAATGATTTGGATTCACTAAGTTTGTGTTTATGGACGTATGAGGGGCAGTTCTAATTGAGAAAAACTATTTTATATAATGTATCACATAGGTTCTGTTATTTGATTCTATGATCAGACGATCACGATGTTGAATCAGTTGGATGTAAACAGATTCAATTCAGTTACCCACTTGTTACTTGCACCTTATAACAACCAACAATTTTCACGTTACGAAGAACATGCCAACTCTCACCTTCAGCATTCACAACGACAACAACCAACTGTCACACGGGCCAAGTCAAACCAATGCCAAAGTAAAAACAGACCAGCTAAAATAGGGAGGCAGGGAACCAGCTAACAGATTGAAATGAAGAATAAGTTAAATGAGTGTGAAAAGTAAACCGAGATAATCGAATTTGTGGTTTTAGGTTCGTGCTCTTCTTCCTACAGCAAGTGAACAAATGACAGAAGTTTATTCCAACAACCAACTACCTATGTACTTTGGTAGCTCTGGTATAGTTAGTAGTTTGGTAGTGGTGACCAATGTCCACGTCTACTTTTCTTCGTCACACAATATGTAACTCGAGTTCTTTCAAAATCAAAACCAAATCAGGAATCACAAGTTAATCATTAGAGTTGGGTTGTGCCGAATAACGTTTTTTGCTAATCTGGACAAGAGGTAGTAGATTTTTACTATCCTAATTAAATAGTGTGTATAAAAGTTTAAATTTATTCAATTTTTTTAATACTTGGATCTGTGGCTGAGAATATTGTAGTGCAAATGTCAGTATTAAAATCAGAAGTCCGTTGTCAGTATGAATAGAAATGGGCTTCCTAGGTCTTGCCACTAGTCACTAGTGCTCGTTCTAGTCAGGAGGAGTATAGTTGTCAGTTTAATGCAGAATTTCAAGTTGATCGTTGGCTATGGGATGCAGTTGCAGTAGTTGAATGCAGCAAAGTGCAGACTTACAGAGAATGGTAGTAGTAGAATCGTATCTGTTGGAACACAAATCAGACAACAGGAGCAACAAGCAAAGAGTCATGGCATGGCTATTGGTAAACGTAGAGGAAGCTTTTTGGGATGCATTTATAAAATCCACTCGTATAAAACAACATTTAACATGTCATGTAAGATACTTCAAGTAAAGTCGTTGTTGTGGATGTACTATGGAAATGATGTGTGGATATATAGAATTATATAGATATATAAAACTTCGAACTTGGATGAAGCCCTACCGTACCGTAACTTTTAACAACATCCACTATTGAGATCCACAACGTGAACGTGAACGAACCAAGCCTGTGGCTCGACACTGGCAACTACCACTACTCTAGTAACTGCCCTACCACTTATTATTCTAATTTAATCATATATATTCCTTTACTATACCAAAACGAAGTACAAAGGTACACAAAACACATCATACCTCCCTCCCGTCCACCGTGGCCGTCCACATATTACATATTTCATTATTCTTTACTTTAATAGTGGTGTTAACACTACTTGCTATATTTGGTATCTGTATTTGGCTTATGTGTGGAACTACCACCATGTATTATGCGGATTATTTTATATGCATACATACAAACTGCAAATATCGGCACAATCGCACTCCATTTGCTATGTTGTTTTTTAACTACAAAAACCAAAAGGTATTTAAATGCCAATAGTATCACTACTTATGGTCTTACTGTAACTATTTCTCACTATAATTCGAAATTATTCCAAAATATTGGAGGAACCGATATAAAATCTTCAATAGGGACGACTTATTTTCAGTACAGATTATAGTCAAGGTTAACTTGTCATCAACTTCTTACTACTACTTTAACTATTGAATCATAATTTTAGCGGTTGACTTCTGCCCAGTTGATTTTAACCATAAAGTATCTACTATGAAATTAATTTAGACAATTCTAAACTTGGCAGTAATTTCAAAAAATATAGAAATTTTATTGATATTTCGTGGAATAATTCCTACGACCAAAATGTTAAAACCCAAACAGCTTTCTGGTAGAATATAAAAGTAGTAAGCTATCGTTAAGAGATGTTAAATATGTGGAATTACTAGTTCATTAAACTACCATCAATTAGAGAATATGGTTTTTTAGCGTGGATGCATGGTACGTGTATTGTTTAGTACCTAAAATTTGCCGATATTTGCACATAATATGTCAGTTGTTTGAATTCAAATCATACCCGCATTAAAACCAGACATGCTAAACTTACAGCTCTTGCAATGTCAGGTAGGTACCTAGGTATTCTGTTTGACTAGATGGACACGGAGAGCCTGTTGGAATTTGCTACTAAAGCCACATACAAAACTAATTTCCTGGAACTCATTCTGTACTGAATTTGTGCATAAAATTTAACATACAAACGTAGATTTGTTGCTAAAACGGACAAAATATTCTATGGATTTTACAGCTTCTAAAAATAAAATCTATGCTTTAAAATATTTTAAATTTCCAAAACTGAAAAAACCAGGTATATATCCATTGTTTTAGAAAACCGCTTTTCAGCTTTTTTGATATGTTTGGAATTGCTTGCAAATAGAACATTTTAATTTTTGCACCGTTTTGCACATAGGAATGTGGTCATTCACGTAGAGTATATAAGCGATAACAAAGAAATGGTTTTCGTGTGTGAATATGGCGAATAGCATTTTCAAGTCTATCTACTAGATAAGTACCTATATGCGTATCCACTCGTCCTGTAAATATTTCATGAGAAAGGGATTTGCGTTGTTCTCAACTGAACTGAATGCAAGTTCCAGGGTTCATTATAAACCCGTATGAAACCGAGCTCTAACCAAACCACTGCCATTGTCGTAACATCAAATTCTGAAACCAAAAGTTATATGCCTATAAGTACAGAGCGAGCAACTTTAAAGTTGGATATATTGATATTGAGATATCAGGTAATATCTGTATATACGAGCTTTAGCATGTAATGCATGAGTACCTATACGTACTTTTAATATACATGTATATCTTTCTCTATGACCTTAAAGCAAAGGATTTGGTCTCCAATCCAACTACTTGAATTTAGTCTGGAATCTATCTACACTATCTACACTTACCGACATACTACATTTTCTATTTAGCACTATCTGCGCTTACACCAAAGTGCAAATTAGAAGATGCTATTGCAGTTCTCGAAACCTTTCTGCAACTCATCTCATCCCTACAGAGCAGATATCCAAATGACATGTATATATTTGACGACGTACAGATTATGCAGCATACATGCACATGTAATACATGTATCTGGAATGGATTTGTTATTCTTACTGTTTCTATGTAGGTGCATATCTATTAAATTATAAACGTGAACTACTACTGAATTCAGATTTTATCCCAAAGTATTTTTTTCAATGGCAATAAGCCCTTTTTGATTTTCGATTCTGAAAACCTTATATCATAGGTACAGTATAAGCAAATCTACGTTAAATCATTTTAAAAAAGCGCCTTTGGTGTTTATAAATTGCTTGGATCAAAAACAATTATTTAAAAATATGTAACCCCATTTCCTTCAAATTGTGAATGCCAACGCCAACCGATTTAATTAAAAGTATTATTTCCCGCTAATTTAAAATATATAGGTAATTAGGTAATGTACGTACGTAGACTGAGTTTGGCGCTAATATTTATACACAGAAAGAGAATAAAGAAGGTGTGCTAAATGCAATGACTGTAATACCTGACATGCCTAAAATAATTACAACGTATAATATATTACTTGAGGAGTGGGAAAGGCAACAGAGCCAGAGTAATTTAACAATTATATGTATATACAGGTTTGTTTTCGTTGTTTGTCAAATCAAATCAAAGTAAAGTTGTTCTTTAAAGTTGATTTTTCCAGCTTGCCATGCCGAGTCCCGAGCCAACACCGATACCAACAATGATATGCGATGCTTGTAAAAGTTGTATGAGAGAGCTCCTTCATTTCATTTACTTGGGTATTTGGTTTGACTGTGCACTGTGAGGGTCTTTGGTAAAGTATGAATTAGATGGACACGAGGAAGAAAAAAAAATTAACCAGAAACACTTATTCCAAGGTCAGTTTGATCATCGTGCATCGCATCACATCACGTTGTTGAGGCCGACCGACTACGAGGAGACAACAAACATGGATCACAAAAGTGTGTATATATGATGTACATAATAATATGGTGTACAGAAGATTTTAGTAGTACCAAACCCTGCACGCTACAAAGGGGCTGTCAATAATACTGATAATATGCATGTGCTTTACTTACTGACTGACAGAAGTAAAGTCAATATCAAATCTGTGAGGCAAATCCCTTTCCCATACAATCCCTTTTACAGTTGCTGTGTATATGTTACATAGGAAGATTCAATGTATTCGACGTATGTATAAACTCTTGTGCATTTTTTATAGATTCCACATCTTTTAAGTATAGCTTTCGCACACATGGTAAGTACGTAAGTGCATTTATACTGTATAAATAATATTGTGGAATAGATGCATTTAAATATTTTTGGCGTTGTTGTTGCAATGAATCAGCTATTTAAAGTTTTTGTAAACCAACGGTAGTATGTCAAGATTTTTCTATGATTTTTCATTTCAGCTGTATTTCCTCAAATTTGAAAAAATCTATTATCAAGTTTGTGCATTTGGAAAGCAAATATTGCTTGTTTATATTTTTGCCCTTTTAAAAAGCGTAATTTATGTATTGGATGGCCAGAGTTTTACGTCTTTAACTAAATTATGTAAATCAAATGTATATGCATAATTTATCTTTACCTTACCATAAAGAATGAGTGTATACTGCATAGTATTCGGTGCATATGGTGTTGCTATAAGACATTAGATGTAAACATTAATTTGCATTTATTTGAATTTGAAATTATAGATAGTAGATTGCCTTGCACTTTGACTCCTTGACCGCGGCGAAATAGATTGAAGAATGGATTTTATTAACGATGAAACTGGAAGATATCTAATCGCTAATCGCTACTAACCTATCCATTCCGATCAACGATGAATGACAAGAAACAACATTGTGATCAAGAGCATCACAGAAAGTACACACATTTACTTCCCAATTTGAAGTAAAGATGTGTACCCTGAAAACTGACCAATCCCAAATTCTGATTCAAAATACGAAGACTTACTAACGATAAGTATGCAAATTAGCAGGACTGGAAAACATAATAAACTAACGCTGGTAAACATTGGGATATAATGCTGGATCGACGACTTTTTTCTAATGGAAGCGAGAATATCTAGAAATTCAAGTAGTACATTACATACTATATCGATAAATCGATGTGCAGTTTGTAGCAGTGACTTCAAACCTTAAACAGTCACCATATCACATATCACTTCTTTCGTATGTTCATATTACCAAATACCTGTTAATATTATCTCATCGCATGTCTCATAGTGCCTTTCAGTTTTATTTGGTTTCACATGCTAAGTACCTACAGAAGTTCAGATATACCTAATTGTATTCACGTGTATGAGAAGAAGTGGGAATTGATGCAGAATGCAGGTATAGCTTCAAGCTAAATGCAACTGTGACTTTGACTCCTGAGTATTTCCTTACAGGGGAAGGTACACATACTTACATCGGTAGTGGTAGTGGTCGTACATTCTTGTTCTATACCAACACTAAAATTTCTATGTTGTATTTAACTTTATCTAGCAGTAATTATTATTCACTTATTATTTTTCTGCATTAAAGCCATTGTAAACGTGTAGGCTGTCCAATTAAACACGTGATTTTCTAAATTGATTTTTAGGTGGAAATTCAACATCGTTTTTGATACAGCAGTCTTTTAACATCTTGAAAATCACAATAGAGCGATCGACTGAAACTAGTAAAGTAGGTTTCAACTTTGCCCAATCTTAAGCTCACTGCGCATACAGCGAGGAACGTCGACGGTCGGACGTCGGACGATAGAAGGTTTGGATTTTGGATTCTGGAACCAATTATGAACTTGCTCTGGTTCTATGATCTGATATAATCATAATTGAATGGGAAGTTAAGTATTTTATCCAAGTCTTTATTAAATAATTTGAATATCTGAATATTTAATAAGTTCTCTTTCGAAGAAAAAAAAAGAAGAGAAGTAAAATGTCTTATGCAATTTACATTTCCATTTTGTTATGCGCAGGTATATAGAGCATGTTACAATACAGCTCGTTAGCGTTCAAAGAAATCGAAAGAAAAAAAAACGAAATAAATGATTCAAACCAAGCAGGTCCAGGACAACTTTTGCGTGTTCCCATTTCCACTAGAATTTATATACGTGCATTGGTCCATTATCCTGTACTGTTTTATATTCGTACTGTCATTAATTATATGTAATTCTCAATCGAATACAGCTTTATTAAGCAGATTAATAACATAGTGAGTGTGTCTGTAGGTAGTTTATTTTGTTAAATAACTTCAGTGTATTTTACTGTTGATCCCTTCAATTATTCACATGTGTAGAGAATGTAAGATTTTCGTGCACTAGAATACTTGATGAACTACTAAAATACTTAAAAAATAAAAATAAAGGTTTGATGGCTAAATTATAGGTTTTCAAATACCATATCTTACGCCTTTTTGTGGTGCTTTGTTGTTAGTTTATGGCTATTTTTCCCTTTTTAAGGATCAGAAGATATTATTACAATATTATTTCCTGCACTAGAAGGCATTTTCTATTTAACAGACACCCACCACCAAACCAAACACTTGCAGCCATCACTACCACTGAATGTAATTTAAATCGGTATGAAGAAATTTTAAACAACTACCACACGAAACATTAATCGTAAGTCACTTATACGCTTCCTGGCTGTTGTAATACTAGAGCTTGAATTTTCCTAAAGGAACTGAAAGATGGATTTAAAATAAACACCGATAACCGATAAGTTTGTTGTTGTACTGTAGTAAAAATTAATAGATAGCAGAATAACAGAAAATTGGCGGAAGACTGGCACCATCAAATGACTGATAGAAACTATGAAAGCTAAAAACCAGTCAGTAATTTGTGAGTGTTTGTTTCATATGCATGCATGTACCTATATTTTACAGATATGGGACACATTTTGTAAAGTTGAGCCGTTTAATACTATTTAGTTTCCTCCATTGTTTAAATAATATGTGTAAATAAAAATGTTTAAAATTTTTTTCCTAATTTTTCCAGCAGAGTCCTTCAATGAATATTCACATTCAGATTCACTGTATTCAGTGGTCTTTTGGTCATTGAACATAAAAGTTGCGCTTGATGACTCAAAGGCAAAGTGTAAAAAATGCTCGAATGTACCTTGAGCCTGCGGAACTGAGGACGCGGGATGACTGGGAAACAATAAGAATTGACCTGGCAGGTGGCCTAAGGGGACAGGTTGACTTGCATAAAAATTTCATTTACCCTGCTGATGCATCCAATGAAGCCTTTAGTATGATTTCGATTTTGACTTTACCTACATGTCTCTTCCACTCGTATAGTACGCAGCACAAGAGTCATAGTATTATTCTAATGGAAATGGAAACTAGCTTAGAAATCATAACATTAGGGCTGCTGACTGCATAAGATTCATGGACCAGTCAGTAGTGCTGACAGTTCCTGTACAGTGTTTTGAGTTTAGAATAGGTTACTAATATTAAGCCTACCAGTAAGCAATAATGTAATTTACAATTTTGTCATTGTATAGCTGTTATTTTACATGTTAGTAAGTACTATGCAAGGTATAAGCTATGTACATGATGGTATATGCTATATACTGTACACTGTACGCTTTTGTTTTATTACTGAAGAAAAGTTGAACCCTTCAAAAGAACCCCTGCTAAGAAAAGTTTTGTTACTCGAGTTTCCACTTTTAAAAGTCGATTTCGATTTTTACTCTTCTTTTCTTTATTATTATTATTTTTTATATTTTGTGTATGCGAGCACTATAGCTATACCAGATACCTTACTGCTGTACGTAAGGTACTTTGGTAGTACTATATACGAAGATGTAAGTAAACACAATACATATATATTTCTTTTAATCTTAAGTCCATTCGGCCTATAAGCCCGTACAACCCATATGCAATTATAATCATAATCATATCTATATTATTCTATTTGAGTTTTTTTTTCAATTTAAATTTTTATGCACAATAAATTACAGTTATTTCAATTCCAATTTCAGCTGGATGTAATATCATACAACTTAATACGTCATTATATCCACTTTTTACTTGTTGGTCGTCGGTCATAGTGTAGCAGTTTGTAAGTAGTATGTAGTTGCCCACATGTGCTTTTTAGATGCTGAGCTTAAGCATCTATTGTAATGGTCATGTCCGTCCGTCCGTCCGTCCGTTGGCCGTACACTACAGGTCACAGGTTACAACCGATTTTCATAAAAAAAATAGTATACGACCAGAAATGCGACTGGGCAGGTCTGTATTGTTTTTTAGTTGTAATTAGTCTAACCAGTTATCCACAATAAATTGATTACTGGACCTATGTCAGAAATTTGTAAATTGGAGAGGCTAAAAACGGCTGAACCAAATAGCTGAGGCAACTGAAAGAGGCGGCTGGCAAAGATAAAGCTGCCATTGTTTGCATGTAAAATTTATCCTTGCCAGCCTTCTCTTTCGGTTGTCGCTACTATACATACCTACCACTGAACAAACGTACCCAGGTACGATCGGCCTACGCTTCTCACTCTTAGCATTCCATTCCGTGTGTATAAATACCATACGAAATTGAATGTTAAGGAGCGTTCACAAATGATGCTATCTTAATTTTCTGACCCACCCACCCATTTCCACTGATGTTAAACATAATGTAAACGGGGAATTTTCATATGCACGTACCCATTTGAATGATATCACCAGTTGTAAAAATGGGGTGTAGATGGTGACGGATCGTCCATAAACGACGTCCTCCACCATTAATATTTTTTCCAGCCTATTTTATCATACATGTATTGAACTAACTTATATTAGTTATAGATATTTTTTAATTCAGATCACACTAATCGTTTTTCCACAATTAGTATTTGCATTGAGCAACTCTGAAATTTTTCCTTATACATTGTGAGGGAACGTCCGTTAATGACGTCTTTCAAAAATATCATAATTGTAGGTGCCCCCTTCCCCCTCCCTTTTAATTATTTAACCATTTGTAGATGCTAAGCACATAATGACGTCCTTCAGTGTTATAGATATCGAGGGATCGTACATAATGACGTACTTTAAATTTAATAGTTTTTAGAACCTCCAGTACCAATTTTAAATGTTTTTCCATCCTATATTGACTACATGTCACGGACTTACCTATATGAGTTATAGATAGTCAGGAATCGTTCATAATGACATCGTTCTAATACCATAGTTTCTAGTATCCCCAGTCCCAACTTTACACTTGTTTCCATCCTAATTTAACAACATGTCACGGACGTAACTGTATGTGTTATCGAAATTCAGGGATTGTCCATAATGACGTCATTGAAATATTATAGTTTTTAGGACCCCCACTGTTAACATCAAAATATTTTCCAACTTATTTTTAACTGCTTGCCACGTGCATTCGTATATATTTTATTGATTATAGGGGAGGATCCATAAATGACGTCATTTGTTAATCATGCAATTCTCAAAAATATTCCAGCGTTTTTTAACTACATGCCACGTACTACTATATGGCTTATTGATGGTAAGGAAGCCTTCATAAATGACGTCATTTGTGAATGGTGTAATTTATAAAAAACTTTCAGATATATTTAACTACATGCTACGCACATTCGTATGTCTTATTGATTGTAGGGGAGCTTCCATAAATCTTATACCACCTTCAAGCGTAACATAAATTGTCTTGCGCCTTTGTTGAAGCTCAGCATCTACTTCGGGCCCGCCCACGGTCGACAAATCCGGCGCGAAGCGCCGGATTTTTCTTATATTATTCTAATTTTTCAAAGTTAGTATTTTTATTTCAATTAGTATATTGAGTGTATATATACACACGGGCTTAATTTCGTTTCTTGTATAGCCTCTAGTCATAAAGTCTTAATTCGATGCGGGATTTTATGTAGGTTCTTCTATTACTAGGTTTCTTGTTCTGGACAATGCAATGCTGTTACAACACAGGACACGGGATACTGATATCACTCTACTAATAAAAATTAGATATATTGTACAATCTCCACAGATGCTGATGTGTACTAATGAGTAATACGTATTACTGCAATAATTAAATTTAATTACATGCTCTAATACATTTCAATTCTTTAAATATGTACGTGTTACAGTTAAAGATAAAGTAGCATTTAAAAATAATAACAGTGAAACTTATCACTTTTAAATTTTTAGTTAGATTCGTTCAAAAAAACTGTGGGGATTTTTACGTGACTTTTTTATATTTTTTTTACAAACTGGAAGACGTAGGATAAAAAATGTTTACAACAGTCATATAGAACTGGGCGAAATTAACGAATGAATGGATGGCGCTGGATTGTCTTTACGTTTACTGACCGTCGGCACCGTCAATCGACATTCGATCGACAGTCGTTAGTTGTCGGAGCCGGAGCTACATATCACTGAAGTAGTGAAGTGGTGCTAGCGGTGTGGTGTGGCAAACTACACTCAATCTTAATAAAAAGGTTTTCCATCTTCCTTCCCCGTCATTCTTATGACAAGGTAGGTACATCGATAATCATAACCGTAATTGTAATAGTAATAATATTTTGCTTTAGTGGCTGGATACGTGTAATCTTCGAAGGAAAAAAAGCAAAGCTTTTGAATTTCATGAAATACAAACACTGAAACACAAGCTGCCGCTTTTGAGGGTTGAGTGGCACTCGCTCTATAGCTCTTGCTGACCGCATGGCTTCAATTTCATGTAAGTTTTCATCATTTTACTTACGCAGACAGGGACTATTACTTACAACTACAACTGTTGAAGCATAATTGTGATCTGCAAATCTACAGAAGATTGACCAGGGCCAGAAGCTGAGTATGGCTCTCTTCCCTTCTCTGGTCTGGCTTCACATAGAGAGGCAACATAAGGCATCATTTTTGGACATAGATAATATGCAGTATTTCATTGTGTGGGCAGAAAAAAAGGTAGCGGTTGTAGACTTCATGTTAAACGTGTTTCAAATTAGTAAATTTTATCGATATAATTTAACACAACTTAATTTTATTTAAATCTACTGGTTGACTGTATTCAAATGTGGACTTGGGCTTATGTATGTACATAAAAATTTTAATTCATTAATGTATAAAATTTAACCTGAATAATCTGGGTGATGGTCTTATCCTTAGTGTTGGTGATGGACTATAGTCATACCTACTTGTAAGATTTAAAATCACCATATGCCCATAGAGAGTGGGTGCACTTTGTTTTGTTTTTCGAGTTTGAGTACTGCCTTTCGGCTCCGGTGCCGGTCTTTAGTAAAAACGTAATCATGATCTTGTATTATTACAGAGAAGTGTTTCAGATTTCAGATAAATGGGCTCTTTCACATTTATGATTCAGTGAACCACAGCCCACAGCACTTTGGATCTATTATACTGAAACTGACCAGCGCTGTTTCATGCCTAATACTTAATACTATAATGCTAATGATTTCGGATCATTTCAAATTCAAATTTCAAGAGGGCCAATTACGAAATGTCATTCCCTTGTCGACGACGAAAAAGTCGATCGGCGATCTTCTAATGGTCAACTTGTCTAATTTGAAGGTAAAATGTCCAGCTGACGCTTTTAGTATTATCTAGAAATCTATAATAATATTGACTTCAATAACTACCGCCAATCATAATTTGTGTTTACCTGTCTACATAGGTTTATATGTTGTAGTAATACGCGTACGTGCAGTAATTTTTTTTTATTTATTTATTTCAGTGATAACATCAGCTGCATCGCTGCATGTGTTTCGTCAGAAGCTCGGACTTTCATTCAAATAATTACTTCTTAAAGCCAGAGTACTATAATATTCATAATTTTTTGAATAAGTTCAAGTTTCTTGGAAAAAATTATTTTCACGGTAACGGAAATAGCTGTCTAAAATTATCCAAGTAATGAGAGCATTAAGACGTAAAATGATTCATCACATCACATGAAAGCCCCCTAATATTAATAATCATGTATGATGTAAATTAGAGTAGTAATAATAATATCATGCAGACATGGACATGAAAATAATTACAGAGACAGAGACCTTGATGAGTAGGTAGTAGGTAATAATGGTATGGTAGTACATGGTGTTACATGTGTCCGTGAGAAAATTACTGATGATCAGCTCACTCAAGAACTCAAAAACTCTAAATATGAGTATGCTCGGCTTCAGCTTTTGTGACTTTTGGGCTTGTTAGTCCATGGATGGATGTCATGCTTGTTGTTGTTTCCATGTCTACTCATTCATAATGTTGATGGCCCCATCGACCGACGAAGAGAGAAGAAGGACCCGACCCATGCCGACAGTTGTTCCGTCCCTCTCACTAGTCAGTGTTTTGTAAAAAGGAAATCGGATTTTTATCATTCTTGCTAATCATTTTTATATGAGAGGGCATGCAGAAGTACACACGCAATCATTGGATTGAACTCATTATTCATTTTGAATTGGAGATACACGATTTCGATTCTGATCCCGATTTCAAGTTTCAATGTTTTATCTGTTTCTGTATATTAGGTAAATGAGTACGATCGAGTGCCAACTAATATATTGAAGGAAGTGCCTGAGGGGTGTATGCAGTAGTGTATGCCTACCAACCAAATGACATGCATGGACATGCTAATACAACAACAAAAAAATGCAATTACAATAATGCTGAATGTAATATATCAGTATCAGACAAGAATAAAATTGTAAGTAACAAAAGCAGGATGGCTTGTGTATGTTTAGTAATTATGATTATCTAATTTTTTAATTTATACAGCGTATAGTGTACAACAGTACATCCAGAACCACACTGAATCACGCAATGCCACCAGTCAGTCCCAGTACAATACACTCAACTATACAAAACAAAGAAGAAAGAAAAATGTTGTTGCACATCGAGTTCTGCTTAATTTTTTGGCAGGTACATACAGCTAGTTTGTCCATTTAAGCGTAAACATGTTAATAAAAATTGAATTAATTATATGTTGTGTCTGCTCGTCAAATTGACTGGCTGTCTGTGCTGTAATAGTAATTATGACTATCACTCACACACACACACACAGACACACAATAATGCAATACAATACAATTACAACTCATAGTACCAAAACTACATACTGAGCAGGAGCGTAACGTGACCTGAGGAAGACGGAGACGACCACGACTTGCGGCTTGAGTGCTACCATCATCATATCACCATTGCTACTGGTCTTGGTAGCTGGAGTTAATAATTATACGACGACGAACGAATAATAAGAATAAGAAGCCGCTGGGTACTTTTGCTGTCGTATAAATTCGTATTAAATCATAGTCGGAGCCGTAGCATAGCTGTAATCTCTTTATCCTGTCGTAAGTTTTGTTATAGGTAATTTGTACATTTTTATGCTGGTACATGAGTGCGTTGATTTGATAGACGTGTTTTGTTTAGACTTCCAAAAATGATTTTTATAAAAATATTATTCCCCCTTTATCTTTTGTAACTAATTTGACATGGCATTGCCCGGGCTGTTGACTGTTCCTATTTAAAATGCAAGTCTCTCAGGAATTCAAGACAGTTTCAAGAAGTTCTGGCATTTTTTTTTCACAGAGAGTCTGTGTGTGAGAATCTGAGAACGAAAACGATTACTGATAGCCAACTGTCGTAACTAATTTCTGTATTAAGTGTAGGCTTCTGTATAGCTAAATGTATATTAGAATAATAGGGATATTTTTATGTAGGTGGGGATATACATGTAATTATAAAAAGAAATATTTAAAAATTATACATTAATTATCAAATTTCGCCAAAACAATTTGTTTCGGCTAGAGGGGCAGATATCAATACTTTAAAAAAATATTAATGCGTGGTAAGATGAATTCAATGGATGTTGTTATTTTTATTCGCAACTGACTCAACTTTTTTTCCTATCAAGTAATTAATGATCAATCCATGTACTTCAATTTTTTTGGTTTCTTTAATCATAATGGCTTGGCGGATAAGTTTTAGGGAGAAGGAAATGATTGTACTTACTTCACACTGTCATTACCATGGGTGGTGCATAATAGGCTATCTACTTATATGAAGACAGCAGCTATTTGTAAAATGTTAAGAATGGTTTCTACATTTAAATAGTTCAAACCCGTCAAGTAATTTAACTATATTTACAAATTGCTAAATTTTAAAAAGTTGAAAATACCTTAACATTACACATTTTCAAAGTAGTGAAAAGCATATAAAACTGTTCATTTTCAAAATTATAAAAAAAAATTACACCTTTTCAGAGTAATGGAAAGTGCATTATAATACATTTTCATAAAAGTAAATTTTAAAATTGTGAATTAGTGAGCATATTATTTGTCATATAAGTTCCTGAAAGTTGTAAGTGCTAACTCTGCCAATTATGTTTAGCAATAAGAAATACATAAATGGTTTAGTTTGCACTTTCGGAAAACTGTAAGTAGATAGTATAATTTACACCTTTAACTAATATTTGAATTGTATAAATAGGCTCTAATAATTCAAAAACAGAGTTCCATGTACTTAACTTTTATTTTAAGGTATTGCCAAGTTGTTTTCCTTGATGTGGGATGGCATTATTGGTTTAGAATGCAATTTGTGCATGTGCTCGGTTTTGAATTGGGGAAGTAGCCGTAGCCTGTACTCGATCATTTCCCCGTGTAAATATTATGTAGGTACTATGAACATCAAAATTTTGATTACGAAAGCTCAATAATGGAATGGACGATAACATGAACAATTTACGCTGACTCTTTGCACTTCCCTTTTCTCAAGTTACAACAAGTCAAAATCTAAAAAGGGATTACTCTATGTAAAGCGTAAGGTACTTTGCACACGCAGCTATTATAGTTTGTTATTTACTTTGTAGTACGTCATAATATGTACAATATTAGCATTTTAAATTAAATTAAAAGTGCTTGTACCAGCAGTCTCTACTGTCTGGTCTGATGCTGCTTGTCTCCACCATGTCGAAGACAAACGCAAAGTGTGCGTCAGTTAAAAGTGACAAAAAAAAACAAAATAGAATGCATTGCATGCAATCTTTAATTTTATTCTCAATTCTCAATGGCAATGTCATTGCGATTACATTTATGATTATGATTATTTTGTCTCAGTTTTTTTCCTATATTGATAGGCCGTTTAAAAAATCTAAAAGGTTAACTATTGGTGTTGACTATATATGAATATACTATATGCTTTAAAAAATACAATCAACACTATCTTCAGTTTCATTTTTCATATATTTCACACTCAATAGTAAAAGCAATTAGTCGAAACGTGTTTATTAAATTATCCTGTGTGAAAAAAGAATAGAAGTAGCAATATTCTCTACACCCAGTAGCTAATGTCTTATTCTATGAATGTCTATACTGATACCGATGCAGGAGCTGGCACTCCAATTCGAATTTATTTTAAAAAAATTATGTACATATTATGTAATATTCTACCAGTAATTAAAAACGAAGCACACTTTTCTGTGACTAGACTTCACAAAAGTATAGAGCAAATTGGATTAAATTAATTGAAACTAATTTTGCGCACAATTGACACAATGTATTTTTTACTCGCACTTTTGTTCTAATCAGTGGTAAATATTTAATTCAAATGTTATATTCATGCAGTTCCTTTTAGCTAACCATAAATAATTAGGTGTGTGGACATATAATTTTAATATTGTAGGTGTATAAAAAGCATGAGGTCTAAAGATTTCGTTAAAAAAAATCAAAGCACACATGATTTACATCTGCAACCTTTTAAAAATTGAATATTGGATCTCGCATTTAAAAATGTAAAAATATATATTTAACTAACGCGTTTTCAAATGCAAAAAATATGGGTTTTATGCATCTTCATAAATATGGAAAATTGCAAATTTTAACTGCATTTTCAAGTATACTATTTAAACTAATATTTTACTCGGCGTACAATCATAAGACTGGTACCGGTCACAAGTGATATCCTTCACAAATCTGAAATAATTACAAGTTCAAAAATATATTTCTTGGACCTTTAATCTCAAGATGAAGGCGAAGGACATAATAATGACATCATCCCCCCAAACAAAGCATAGCTCGTGTCGTACCACAAACATTACAATCAGAAAGAAATTTTCAAGTAATATGTCTTTTTAAAGTATTTCTTTTTATTCTCCTTTGAAATATTTAAAAAAAAACTAACTTGAAGTCAATTTAATAAATTTCGCTTCGGATATAAATTACATGGACGCGTGGATTATGATCATGATTAAGATGAACTTGTTTTTCAGGGACTGTCTTTTTGTATGCTGACATGGACATGGATTTAAATTTGGAAATGGGTGTGCGATTTATATAAGATTAACTTGATATGGCAATCGCACGGGGTGACATTGACATTTGTTACTGTAATATAGTATAGTATATTCTATATACGCCATATTGTCTATAGACTCAAATAGACTGTGCAGACTGAAGAGCGCGTGCCGCTGAGTGATATTCATATTCCAGAATTATATATCTACCTAGACATTCAGATTCAGACAAAACATTTTTATTCAATATGTGTCTGTCTGTACTGTACCTACCTACCTTACATCTTTCTAAATTTACATGGACAGCGACAACTCAGTAGAAGTAAAAATCATTCGTATAAAATATTTAATTTGACAATAACAAGACATTAAGTATGCATTTTATTTCTATTTGGTTTGGTGGTTGGTCATGATTATTGTGAAGATTATATGACCCACCTTGACGTTGACCTTAGCCTTTGTTTTATATAATAAATTTATTTTGTCACTGTCATTATATTGTATTGTGAATCTGTTTATTGTGTGACCAAGAAGTGTGTGTGACACGTCTAAAATATATCAAATCTCTTCTTTCATGAATGTTCCACATTGGATATTTATTTGTAATACATGAACACCTTCAACTTCAAATGCATTGTAATATTTTTACTCTTGTAAGTTGCAACAAGAACAAGCAGAAAAATGAGAAATGCATTTCTGAAATATTCAAATTCAACATCTAATAAAGCTGCATATTTAATAGTTTGTCAATGCATCCTACGGCGTGGGATATAACTAATAATAATATGCTCAGTATGTTTTGCACCTTGAACCATCGTCCATTAAAAACACTGTACATAATATATTACACAGTCAAGAATAAGAAAATAGATTTGTATTTTTTTAACGCAGCATGAGCTGGAGAGGGAGAGAAGAAGACCAAAATACTGACGACGACGAGTGTTCATTTTTTTTATCTATAATTTGAAATGCATTTATGCAACTTCGTCGCCATCCTTATGTTGTTATCGTTGCATCTCTGTTGAACTGAATCAAAACTTGGTTCATACCATACTTTATACGTCGGACTCTGTCAGTACGTATCTACATAATTATTTTTTACATTTTTTGTATTTGAATTTATTTTAGCATAACAGAAAATATGAGTGCATACTTTGTACTTGTGCACCAGGGCAGACATCAGAAGATATAGCGAACATAGCCATAGTTTATATACTTTTGTCCATATTCATAGACTTATGGTTGTATCTGCATTACATATACTTATAATACATGGTTTGCCTTTAGTTGCTCTGTTGAGCTGATCAAGAACGGCGAAGAAGAACAAGTTTTTTCAAGGAATACCCAATGAAACGACAACGATTCAGGTTGCCTTTAAAGATGAGGACAACTTTTTTTCTTTTCTTTTTTTACATAAGTTTCAATTTTACATAGTATTGTAGATTTTAGTGAAGCAATGTGATGTGAAGCTAAACAAATACAGAAATATGAGCATAACATACATAATGAAAACTTTCATGTCACTTATACCGCAGATATAGTCACTGGTAATAGCAATAGTACTGAATATACTGAGTACTATAGAACACAGCCGTGTGTTGGTTTCTGGTTCTGGTCACTTGTTTAACTTCTACACTCCACGTTGTAAATTGTTGTAGTTGTACTTGTTATACAGATCATGTTGCTTTAAGTAGAAACTCCCCATATTATGCCGTGATCTCTCAAGTGATTTGATATGATATGACATGACGTTTGTCTTTATATTTCTCTGCACGTGATTTCAGACAATTTACTCACCAAGTAGTACGTATCGAGAAGGGGCTCAATTGTATTCGTAAGAATTGAGTTGGCTGAGGTTGAGAGTGAGAGAGATTAGGACCTTATATATTTATTATGTGTTTATACTTTGTATCATAGGCAATTGTTTTATATAACTTGTTCATAAAAGTTTGTTCATTTCTTTAACATCTTTGTGTAGGTACGCTCCCTCGTTGAAGGAGCAATATTAGATACTTGCCATTCCAAAGAAAAAACAATTCGTTGTACTAATTATTGTGAAATTCAGAATTTTCTGCATAGATTCCTACACATTTTATGCATACAAAAATGGAACGGCTATTTTTTGCCATGCTTTGAAAAAACGTGCTATACAAAATATTCCAAATTTAATAAAATGTAAACAGAGCATATTCCTATACTTAAAAAAACTTCCCCACATTTCAAATACAAGTCATTATAATTATTCAAAGATTTAAAATTTTCAAAAGAATATAACCGCTTGAATTTTTAATAATACCTCAATTATTAAATCATTTTAAAAAGATTTAACTTGTTTCACAGTCGTCGATACTGTCCACATATGCTTCCCATAGAGCAAAATTTGCATTATATTTAATAATTCTTTCTGACTGGAGTGGCCTCTTTTTCACGATGAGAGATGAGATGTATAGGCAAACACGTAAAAATGCTGTCATCTTTTAATGTTTGCTCACTGCATTTCTGATAGGGTGGTCGTTCGCGGTTGCGGTCGTGGTATATAGTCAGTATAGTGTGGCATTGTCCACATGACAAAATACACTGATATATAACTGAATAGGTAAGCACACAATATTATTTGTAGTATGCAGTTCGGGCAGCACAGACGGAGCTCAGTGGACTTGCAATGCAAGCAATGAATTATGAATAGATGATCTATCCAGAAAGGCTCGCCAAACCAAACCAGAACCAGAACTAGTAATTAAAACTCACATTATATTATTGTCAGAACCAGTTGCACTGAAATGGAAATTGAAATGAAATCCTTTTCAGATATGGTGCTATGGCTGGGGTATGGGGCATGGATATATCTGCACATGTTGCTGCAGAACATAACTTCATTATTATTGCCATACGTATACTACTGATATACTATATACTGATCGAATATGCATAGGTAATTATTTTAAGTATGTATAGGTAGATGTTGTAATATGCTGTAAAACATGACACTGTACATCTTATAGAATTCAATAGGTACAAAATATACACCTGTATAGTGCAAAGTATATTTTAAGGAAATACAGTACCAGTACCAGTACCAGACACATAAGCAGTAAAATTCTGTGTTTCTGTTTCTGTCACGTAATCTGTATATGTGTTCATCATTCTTATGGTATTATGATGGACGGAAAGTAATGCCATATGCCATATGTTAAGGGACAAAATGAGAAGGTTACATTTATGGCAATGCTAACTGATACGGAAAGATATTATGGTCAAAGTACAGAGGATTGGAAACTGAATGAGACACACTACTGCATTCAAAAAATAAGGAATAAGAAGGAGGCAGGGAAAATAGCAAGAAAGAAACGAACAACAGGACAAGGTTAAATTTTTATTGGAATCTTTTGAATAACTGCTACTTTTGCAGTTAACTGCCTGTATGCAGTTTGTGTGCATACAGAAAAATCGTATTACATCCCTAAAATTTTGTATGCATTAAACTTATTCTTTGCCCGTATCCATTACATATCCCCTATATACTTGCCCATATATAAAATTATAGTCAGTTTATATGTAGTATCTGTATAATTACATACCCTGCACTCCGTCTGCACCATATTATATTTGATCATCGCATTCGGTATATGAGGTAAAGGTAGTGCAGTGTAATAAAGCAGAAAGGACTACTACTGCTACTACTACTACACATTATACAGAATACAGAACGCGAAATACAGATATAAAATTTCTACACACGCGTCATGAAGTTTTAACTCGGTGACTTTACAGTAAAACGAAATTGAAAACTTGAAATTGATGTTGCTGATGTTGAATAAACCATAGCCATAACCATTACCATGTTTTGTTAATGTTCTTCAAATTTCTGCATACTTAAAGTCTAGCCATATTATATCTATATCCATAGTTGTATAAGCGGTTATTATAAATGTGTAATAATGTGCTGTAATTATATATACATATTATTATGGATGGATTCGCTGAACTTAAAACTGAACGGCACGACAACGACAACGACTCGGCATGTCGTATATAGGGGCTACA